>OX465289.1:49078277-49145777 GCA_949987695.1 Merzomyia westermanni | reverse complement strand
AAATAAATGTTAAATTGTTGCATTTTCTGATAAATCAGTGCCACATGTTGTAGTAATTTACTCACATTAATAAATTGTATGCATTCCAAGTTTTTAAAGGCAGAGAACCTTCTAAACTGTCAGGCATGAAAAGCCTTTGAACTTTCACACAACAACGAAAGAGGCGAACGACTGCCTGCATAACGTGCACGTTTGAAAATTTCATTGAACGCACACAGGGTTAATTGACCGCTTTGAAAATATTTTGAATTTTGTTACGCACACTACACACAAACGCACACACAATTCCCAGCGAATTAAACGGTCAGGCCATGATGGGGCCAATCAACTCGGCCGGCAAGGAAGCTCAGTGAACCCGCTTTGCACTCAGCTGTGTTATGTAGTGGGTATCCCTGAAAGGGTGTTGCACTTAGTTACGCGCACCCCCATAAAATCGAAAGCACGCTGAACTCGCAGACTGCCAGCACGCTAAAGGCCAACAAGCAGAAGTAAGACGAGCGTGTTTTGAATATGACCGCAGAGGCAACTGCACCTGTAACAAGGTCAGCAACCAGCAGGATGACGACCGAAAAATTAACGCAATGCCAAAAATAATGCGAACACAAACTCAGACATTGAATTATGAGAATAAATGCGCGCTGAGATTGGTACGTTCGGTGAGGTATATTGTGCTTGCAAATTGAGTACGTCGCACGACATAGAAAAACACGTTTCGCGTTGTGCGACGTTCAACGCACTTCGGACGTGTGAATTGTACCACAATTTTTTGTCGTTGACCTTATTTGACTGCCTCTGGGTGTGGGAGGATCGCTTGTACCTGTGAAGGGTTCAAAAAATACTTTTTGATTATGTTATATTTGAATATTTGTATATCCACTACCATTCCGGAAACGACTTAGCCGGTCATGTAGATATTGCACTACATTCTAAAACTTTATATGCAGGTGTTACCATCTAGAAGATGTCACAAAGTTGCGACCCATCTTGTATTTTTTGTTTTTCACATGAATAGGGTTACCATCTAATCGTAGTAAATATATTTTATTCCATACCCGCTATTATCTCGAAAGCGACTTGGTACACATTTCTATTAAATTGTGTATATAGATTATTTGCTACAATCTAAACTCTGTTACTTAAGTGCTGATACTTAGGATGTTTTTCCGGAGTTGCCACTTATCTGGAATAAAATTAAAAAAATCAAATGAGATATGCTAATATGTTTAATAAACTAAAGGTATTCTACGTAGGGTTACCACCTAGGGTTTCTCTCTAATCCTATTATAAGTATATATTTTTTTCATATCCCCTCTTATCTTGAAAACTAATTGACCCGAATTAATTGACACACTAAATATAAATAATACAAACGACTGTTAAGTAGAACTGTATACAAAACCCGCAGATCGTCTTCACTGATGAGTATATCCATCAAATTTAATCACACAGCAACGTCAAAAAGCAAAGCAGCTTCAGCTAAAGGATTGGTTTAGTGTTTAGCTTAAAACCCGCAAAAATTTAACCGATATTGCAAAAGTTGCCAAAGTGTCCATTTTAAACATAAAATTTTTAAAATTTTAAATAAAAAAACACAAAACACATGCTCAGAGTTTCGACAAAACCAAAAACTAAAAACCTTTAATATTTCAAGTCAAAAGTATACAAAGCTCAATCTATGAAAAAAAAATCTATAGATCCGTAAACCCAGATTTTGTGGAGGTAAACGATATTCCTGAGTACCTATGCTGTTTTTTCATGCTTGATAAAGGAGGATGACAAAGAAATTAGTCTTTTTTTTACTTTACTTAACATGGGTCCTCCAACTCGGTTCATGGTTCTTATTTCACAATAATAAAAATAATAGCAGTCAAGTGAATGGCGTCCATTGTTGAATTACAAAAGGATTGTCAGCCATTGACGTTTTTGACAGTTCTTGGCTTCATGGTTCCTAGTAAAATGTCAGCTGATTGCAAGTGTTACTTCTTTACAAATTCGTATAGAAATAATAGTATAAAACAATTATCTTGATACAAAGACAATTCTGGCAACACTGCTACTTTAGTTTAGGGGAAATTACTTAAATAAGTAGAAAAATGTAACCATGGGTATCGAAATATCGCGGTTTCGGAAATACTGCGCTCAGAATACGTCTGGGGTCATCCAACCCTTCATTTTAACCCAAATCATAACTCCCGGGTTAGAATACGAGATTAAGCACGATGATGGCGTCGATATCTGTTAATAAAAAGTAAGGAAGTTCGGGTGAAACCGAGCAGTATATACCTAGTAGTGGCCTACTATAAAAATAAAATAACGAAATAGTAGAAAAGATATATAAGCTCCATTTTGTATTAGGTACTAAAGTCTTGACCGAATATTTTCTTTGGTTGTTATCCTATTTGCTCCATTTTTGGCACGAATATGCTTCATACAAAGGAGCTTAGCAATATCTACACCAAATATGGAGTAATCGCCTCAGAGAGTAGCGTAGTTTTAATTTTGAAAATTGGACAGCACCACGCCTACTTCCACACAATTTATTTTTAAGAACTACATTTAATAAAGTGGGTGTGGCCCTGGACCGATAACAAGATATATAAAATAAAAATGTTCACCAAATTTCGCTACTAAATTTTTATTCGAGTTGCAGCACTAAGAGCTTTGTGGAGTAATCCACTGTAAGGGGAATAATATAAGGAGAGTTGCAAGATAAAAATTATAGAGAGCGCAGTTCTCAGACGAAGTGAGAATCCCAATATCCAGGCTCAAAAAGGAGAATTTTAAGAAGCAGGCATCAACTCTTAAGCAAAATATGGTCGGTCAAGTACATGACTACTGATCGGAACTCAAGTTCGGTCTGCCCAATTAATAAGAAAGGTGATGCCACTAATATCACTTATAAGGATCTTTATAGCGTATTGTCTGAAAAACTAAATTCCATCACCGCCGGGCTGATAAGGTCCTATTAGGACGACTTAAGATTTGCTAATAAGAAGACCCGTGATAAGAGAATCGATACAAATCTTATCTTTGTTGATTTTAAAGCAACCTTGGTGTGGTCTAATGACGTAGAATAACACAAAAAACTCCATCACATGCACATGGCACCGGATTTTGGCAGAAAAAACGAATGGATATACCTGACAATGAAATTCGAGCTGCAGACGATGCGTTCTGTAAGCTTCGAAACGAGCCAATATTTAGCATATTTACAAAATTTGTTGCAAAAAGGTGTAGAAAACCTTGCGTAATATTGCCATAAATTTTTAAATAAAGCAACTATTTACGAAGAAAGAAAATAAAAATTAACAAAATGCATAAATGGGATTGTACTTAAATTTTAAATTTAGTAATATTTACATAAAATTAAAATTGCTGATGAAATGTGCCATCGAGGTAACATAAGGCTGAACAGCTCTTGAGTTGAATTGGAATCATAACAAAAGAAGGAATAAGAACATTTTGTAAAGTTCTGTTCTGTTTTGACATTTGTGTAGTAAACACATGCGAAATACACGTTAATAAACAATGTTACGCTACACTGCTCCAGAACGCGGAATATTGCTGACCATTTATTTGACCAATAATCGGTCGGGGCCAAACGGTTACTGTGAATGGTGAGCGCTACAGTGCAATGATCAACGAGTTCTTTTTGCCGCAACTTGATGAATTGGGATTGGAAAACATTTGGTTCCAACAAGACGGTGCAACAGCACACACTGCACGTGCCACAACCGATATGCTGAACATCGGAAGCTTACTTTTGCGCCACCTTGTATTTAGTTATACAAATATTTTGACATACAACTTGTTTTCAATAAAGAACTGATAAAATAACATACATTTTCAATATTAAACCATTAAAAGGTGAACTTTCTTCTAATTAGTTAAATACAAATATAAGTCTTAAAAACCTAAAAAAAATCTGCCTAAAAAGGCTCAAAAAAACAGCTTCAGAAAAGCATCAATAAAAGGGTCCAAATAGAGTCCAAAAAGCCTCCAAAAACCATCAGAATGAAGGGAAAAATGTGACTAAAAAAACTCAAAAAAGGCTCCGAAAAAGCTCAGAAAAGCATCAATAAAATGCTCCGAAAAGAGTCAAAAAAGACTCCCAAGTTCATTTAAAAAGAGTCATAACACGCTCCAAATTCATCGGATTCAGACTCATTTTGGACTCTTTTCTTATAAATCCTCTTGGGGTGCCCGCGTATAACGATTTCTCGCTCCATTTGGGATCCGAAAAGAGCTCATTTCGGATGGTAAAGCTACGAGAAATGTGCTTTTTATGGCTCCGAAAGGAGTATTTTTTCATACTTTTGGTTACCTGGGTACTTAAGGCAGACGAAACTATCACTTTCAACAGGGAGGAACGAAAGCAAAATTGCCTTTTGAAGAGAAGGTCAGTTTAAACAGTTGAAGAGATGCTTGTTGCTATAAGGGGACATATGACCTCCAGGGCATGTATTTGAATGGGTGGGGTAGAGTTTTAATAGGTAAAAGTTTATCCTGTTACAATAACCAGATCAAAGTTGAGACAGATAGATTTTCCTCCTTAGCTATTTCGGGTGGTTGGATGTAAATTACGGGGCTTAACCTGGCAGAGGCGTATACTTAATGGGTGTCTTTCAGTACCCCCCTTTGATGGCGAAGGTCAAAAATATGTGTAGTATGGTGTCGGACCACATCGTAGTGCTTATGGAGAATTTATGGATGCGGCAAGGCGAGAGCACTATCACATCTAGAAACGTCTGTGAAGGCACTTCTATTGATAATATGTTGAGACGCCGATTAGAACTGCTGTTCATAATAATAAGATCTCACCAAAATCCGCATTAAAGAATCTTTAACATATCATTTTTCGCCAATGATTAGACGGAATAGAATAAAGGAATGCCAAATCGTGTTTGGGAACTTCAATGTCGTAGTGGACAAGTAAGGAGTATTTTGACTTACCTTTGGAAAATTTATTGTATATGATGTAACATCTGAAAATACAGATTGACGTCGCCGCGGTTTGAAATATGGCCGGTTTTAAAATCAGGTTATAGCACTAGATAATTCACATAGTGACTGACGGACGACATAGCTCTAACATATTATATGCGCACAATTTTCTAGGTCCCAATATTAATTTGGGCATATATTTGTAGCAACCGAAGTAGGAAGCCACAAGAACAGGTGATGGATTCTCGACGAAGAAACAGAAGGAACTAAACCGAAGCATTTCGGATTTTTTTGCAACAATAGGAGTTTTACCAGCTTTACGAAGATATAGGCTTTTGAACTTTTTACAATTGTAATGTGGATACTGAAAATCCCAATAATTTTCCCAATATCTTGGAATACGTGAATAACGCCCACGGAAGAGAGGAAATAAAGCCCATTATCATTACTATTTTCTTTGATGCAATTTTTCACTTAAAGTTTTTATATTGTTTTTTGGCATGACTGTACTTGTACTCGTACACATTGTTTTCCTTACTTGTTATACGCAGCGCGTACTTGTACACAGGATATTATAGTTTTGGTTATATAACGGTGGTTTGTAACTGTACAAAATAATGAAGATAGATATAAGGTTCCATATATCAAAGTTCTTAAAATGAACAGAGGAATCCATTAAGACATGCCCGTCCGTCCGTCCGTGGACACGATAACTTGAGTAAAAGTTGAGATATTTGAATGAAATTTGGCACACAGGCTACTTTATGGACAACGTAGGTTGCCATTTTAAATGGGCAAACTCGAACTATAACCACGCCCCTTTTTTCGATATCGAAAATTTCGAAACACGTTTAAAGAGAGAGAGTTCAATAATGAAAGAATCTACAATACTGAAACTTGGTAGATTTATTGAGTTGATTGTCTTATTGACTTAACAAATTTTTGCAAAATAGGCGTGGCACCATCCATATATGAGTGAACCAATTTTCAAGTTTCGACTGTTAATAACTACAGAACCGTTATTGCTAGAATAACGAAATTTGTTGGAAGGTATACTATGGTTATTCTACATACATGCATGGAAAATAAGCGAAATCGCTTTTCGACCACGCCTACTTTTTCATAAAAGTTATCAGAAAAGGAGGTAGAAATACTAAACTACCTATATCTCATTGACTGATGCAGGTACAATGATATAATTTGGCAGTTACATACATTTTCTTATTCTTTGCACGATGTTTCTAAAATTTTGCAAAGTGGGCGTGGCACCCCCCATTTATAAGTCAAGCAATTTTCAAAACCGACTGTTAATAACTTCAGAACGGTGTAAGATAGAATTAAGAAACTTAATACGAGGTATACTATAGACATGTAAAGTACGCCTACGGAAAATAAGCAAAATCGGTGGACGACCACGCCCACTTTTGGACCAAAGTTTTCTAAAAGAGAAGGTAGGAAACCGGAATATGCCATATCGCCGTCACTGAAGCAGATAGAATGCTAGAATTTCGTAGTTATAATGACCTAATAATCTTAAATAATCTTATTAAGGATTGTTTTTAAATTTTGGAAAATGGGGTTGGCACCGCCCGAATTTAAATGAACACAGTATCAAATTTCAGCTATTATTAACTTCAGAACCGTGTTAAATAAAATTACGAAACCCACGATACGAGTTGTGCTATCTACGTTTTCCAAAATTATATATAACCTATGCTGTAACCAGTGAATCTAAGAATCTACTGTGATAATTTCATAAAGATCGGTTAAGTACTTTGGACGCCAGACGCACATGGTAGTAGAAAAAGTTTAAAACCTCTACAGGTCATAACTCCACAACAATTTACTAATTTACTATGACCGCTTTTACACAGCTGGGTATTCAATGTTCGATTCCACCCGAACTTAGACCTCCCTTCTTGTTTTTATACTGTTTGATATTTTAGAAAAATTCGTCCATTATGACAGGTGCCCTGGAAATGCAAGTCATCATTTTCGATAGATGTTTCTTAATCACTAAAGTAGGTAATCGCTAAAGTGAGGACGGATAGAATTTGCTAAACGATTCTTAATTACTCAGCCTGATCGCAGTAAATAAAATGAAACCAGCAAGAAAATAATCGTACGTGATATTTGGCACTTAGCTAAAGGGTTAGTTGAAGTGCTTGTGTTCTGCCTTTGAGATTGTGAGTTGTGTACAATAAACTTTACAGTGGGTGGGATTCAACTATTTTCAATATCATCGTATTCTATTTGTGGATGCAGCTATTTACCGAAATGGTCAGGGTGTGAGCTGAGTCGATTTAGCCATGTACATCTGCCTGTCTGAAAATTGCGTTTTGTATTCATGAACAGCACCGTCTTTACTTGTTCTGAAACTAAAATCGCACCTGAACCGAAACAGAAATAGTTGTTGGAAAAAGAAACCAAAATCGAAATAAATATTGAAAAAAGAAACCGAAACAGAAATTTAATTATTTGAATCAAATTTATTAGCATGTTTCTTTCCGGCCAAGTAAGGTTTTGTATTGAAATTTGACAAAATCGGATGATAGCCACGCCGCTATTTTTGAGATAGAAAATATCAAAAAACTTGTAAAATGGGGGTATTTGAATTTTTAATCATATAGTGGATTTTTGCAAACTTTTGGAGAATAGGTATGAACCGTAGACACTTCATTAAGAAAAAAATAAAACATGTACAGTTCATAGCTCCTAAAAAAATTTTAGATAGAATGGGGCATAGTGCTGTTTTATATAGAAATCGGTTGCCGATTGTGTTCCCTTTTATAAAGCGGTATTTAAGGGTCAGTTCAAATTCTCAAAATTTAGGTGCTTAAACCTGTGTGAAACATTTTCAACTTTTTTTTTAGAGATACGCTCTAATGTTTGTGCATTGAAGTATATTTGTTCTACTTTCATACTTCCATTATCTAATCTTTATGATAATGGTGCTTTGCAATGTCTGAAGGTAACAATTTCATGGAGGCGTTAATCATTTTTGACGTAATAGGAGGGCGTCTACTGGTTGTTTGAATTATATGTTTATTGATAAGTACCTAGGTATGTATGTGCATGAGCGTACTTGTAAAGGGTGTTGTTTTTAGGGGTATAGAACTTCGAATTGAAATAAAACACAAGAAAATCGTTTTAAGGTCCATCAATTTGGCTTTATTGGAAGGATAATTTTATGCCATTAATGTTTAAATATGATTTCGGGCATGTGGCCGCCGCGGCTGGCTCGTATAAAGCCAATTCTACAGGTCCAATTTTCAACCACTTTTTCGAGCATATGGGGCCGTATGTCGGCAATAACGCCACGAATGTTGGCTTCAAATTCCCCTAACGTTTCTGGTTTGTGGGTGTAGACGAGCGACTTCACATATCCCCAAAGAAAATAATCCAATGGTGTCAAATCACACGACCTTGGTGGCCAATTGACAGGTCCATTCCGCGAAATTATGCGCTCATCGAATGTTTCCTTCAATAAATCGATTGTGACGTGCGCTGTGTGGCATGTAGCGCCGTCTTGTTGGAAGCACAACTCATCCACATTCATGCCATCCAATTCGGGAACAAAATAGTCGGTTATCATGGCTCTATACCGGTCTCCATTAACGGTAGCTGCCTCTCCAGCATTATTGCGGAAGAAGTATGGCCCAATGACTCCACCAGTTCATAGAGCACACCAAACAGTCAGTTTTTGTGGATGTAATGGCGTTTCAAGGGTCTCATGTGGATTCTCTTCACTCCAAATGCGGCAATTTTGCTTGTTGACGTAGCCATTCAACCAAAAATGAGCCTCATCACTGAACAAAATTTTGCGATGAAAATCAGCATCGAAATCAATCTCATTTTCGGCCCATACACCAAAATCACGACGCATTGCATGGTCTCGCGGCTTTAATTCTTGCACAAGCTGGATCTTGTAAGGTCGCAAGCCAAGATCGTTGCGCAAACTCTTCCATAAAGTTGATGGACAAAGCTCCAATTGCTGTGCACGGTGGCGAATCGATTCATTCGGGTCCTCTTCAACACTTTGCTCAACAGCGGCAATTGTTTCTTCGGTGCGCACTGTTCGACGTCTCTGCGGATGCGTATTATCACATAGAGTAAACGTAGTGCGAAAACGATCCATGGTTAACCGAATTAATTGCTCTGATGGACGATTATGTCGACCATAAAATGGACGGAGCTCACGGTAAACTTCGCGAACTGAACCATTATTTTCGAAATAAATTTGCACGATTTGCAAGCGTTGTTCTTTTGTCAACCTGTTCATGATGAAATGGCAAACCAAACTGAACATAAATGACATTAGAGTTGCCAAATTTGACCACAAATTGCCAGTTTTATCTCTATTCGAAAAACAAACCTGTAAAAAAAACACCCTGTATATGCATGCGTGCCTACTTATAAATATTCATATAACAAAAACATTTATTGTTCAATTTAATCAAATAAATAATGTACCTACACTGCATTTATGAGCTACGGCACAAATTTTAGGTGGTTTTTTTTTTGGAAGCATCAATTTTTTGACTACATTAATTGTCATAAAAATTAGCTCATTCAAGATGAATGTTTCATTGTACAGAGGTCGAAACAAAAGTCACACAATAACAAATAATTGTGACGAATTTTCTGTATTTTCGGGGATGTAATTTTACAATTCCAGCATCTCGAGATTAGTTCCGGAACTTCGGTATTCGCTATTTTTCAACAGTTTTGGTTGAAAATTAGCTAGGTATGCGTTTTATAGAATTTTTTAAATGGACCATGTCCTGTTAAATTTAAAATTGCTTTAGAAACTACAATACCGAAAAGTTTAGAGTCCATATCAAGCTATTATTATAGAAGATGTCCCATTTAAATAAACAAATTCAGGTTTTGAATAAATAAATGTGAACCTTTCAATAGTAGAAAGGCTCATGCTACTTTGGTTAACACAATCAACAAAGAAAATGAAAACCTTCGAAAGTATTGCACTTCAACCAAAAAAATAAATTTTAATAATGAATAATAAATTTTTCATAAATGTATCACATATATTCAACCTTCAGTAACATATTTGCTAATATATTCTTTCTTGCGATCCCGAGGTTTCGGCACCTAAAAAATCCCTGGATCAACATCTCTAATATTTTTGTATAGTATACAGTACATATGTATGTATGTATGTAGTATACCCAACAAGCATTTCTGTAAGTGTTTTTAAAAATAGCTTAAAGCGAACTTGCTGTAATAAGCGATATGTAAGCGTTTCAGTTTTAATTCATTTTTACATTTAAACTAGCAGACCCCGCAGACGTTGTTCTGATAAAAAATTAACTTGGCTCTCCCTTCCCATGAGATCCATATTATTCTGCCTGCCCACCTTCCTTTTCTTCCTAATTATCTGCTTCTCCTTTTTCATATCGTTTATGTCAATTAACCCTATCCTTATCCCTACCAATATCACTATCACTTTTACTATCATTATCACTAAGACTATCACTTCCACTATCGCTATCACTGTCACCATCACTATTCCCATCACTATTTCTATCCCTATCCGTCTCGCTATACCTATTCCTATCCCTGTCTCTATCTTAGAAACATCTGCTTGCTAATACCGTAATCAACACTTTAAATTTGATACCCATATCCTGGAAACATCTTCTAGGGCCACACCTGGTCCACATTTTGGTCAAAATCTCAAAAACGGGGTCTCACATGGGGCTAAGAACTTTTCCTCGTTAAAACCCTCATCATCACCTTTCATTTGATACTCATATCGTATCAAGACCTTTTAGGGCCACGCCTGGTACACGTTTTGGCCACTAACTCGGACTGACTTCAGCGCCAGAACGTTCCCCAAAGCAACAACACATGTTTCAAATATGAACCAAATCTGTTGAGCGGTGTAGTAGTTTGGTGGACTATTACAAAATCGTGACCTCCCAGCTGTTTTCATTTTTCCATAGCAACCACTTAAAGTTTAGAATATTTTTTTATCGAAAAACCTTCCACAGAGAAAGTCCAAGAAACTACTTTTTGCATAATGGAAATCTGTTTAGCCGTTTAGACATCCATCGCGGTCATACGAAAGACATTTCATTTTTATATATATAGATTAAACTTTTTATAAATTCAAAAATAGAATTTTCATAAATCATTTAATTTGAAAAATGAAATGTAAATGTTTACAAAAAATTCAGAAAAAAAAGTACTTGTAAATTTTTTTTTCCACCATTAAATGTTTGAAAAGCAAAACCCGTTTGTGCATCCTCACCGGTTCCAATTGGTAACAATTTGCCAATATTATATGATTGAAAAAAATAATTTATTTTTGCAATAAATAAAAGAAGAAAAATATTATGTAAATAAAAGTTTAGAAAAACAAAGTGTACATTCATAAATTTATAATTTTTTTCAAATGTTTTGTAAACGTAAAAACAGAGTTTTGTTAGCTTACCCCCATATTTATAAAAAGCAAAATTGGTTAATAAAGGTTTTTAAAATAAAAGTTCTATACAATTTTTGAATTATAAGAGCTTTATAATTATTTTTTATTTTTTATGAATATGGGACTAGTATTTATTCTCTAAGCTTTTTAAAAATTTGTTTATGTTTACTGTGCTTGTTGGGTAGTATATGAAACTTGTGTACTCATAAATTGATAAGTAATTCGTAATTCGTAATGAAGGTTATTATTTGAAATATTATCTTATTTGATGACAAAATAGAACAACGATGAGCATTGACTGATAGACCATTGGACCCATGCCATACTACATGGGAATCGGTTGCGGATCTTGGACATTTAAAAGAACACACCCACAACAAATAAATGTTTTATTTAAAAGATTCTAACTGATCCAGCAAATGTTGTTCTGTCACATTAATTATTTCTATCACTTTCATCAGTTCCATTGTCTAAAATTTACTTGCAATCTCTTTTAATTTGTTAATAAATAATAATAATAAATACTTTCAATCTCGTTCGCGCTCTTTCCCCTCATATTGCGCGTTCTCTTCTTATCCGTTCTGAGTACGCTTATCGTCCTACCCATTTTTCCCCTTCCCTTCCCTTATAGTTTTTACCACTTTTTTCCTTTCACGTCTCCATCCACCAACCGAAGTAGCCAAACCGCTGAAGGGACAGAAAAGTTCAGGCGGCGGGTTTGGCCCCATATTTCCTACCGAGAATAAAGAAAACTCCGGGGACAAACCCAAGACAGGAAAGAATGTCCTCAGGAAATACCCACTAGTAGATCCAAGAGACATGTGGCAACCTCAGACCTTCTAACGACAACACCGAAGACCACCTGAATATTGCTGAGCTAAAAAGATTGCACCCAGATTTTAAAATCATTTTTATCCTGGCCTGCACTCGTCATCCGGAATGACGGATGACTTTAAAAGTTAGCTCCTGCGCGGGATAGCCTTCTACTACGTTCTATAAAGAGGCAATTGCAGGCGGTTTGTAGTTTAGGGCAGATTTGGTGGCGGTACAGGGAAACGAGATTACTTACGGTATATGAACCTGGGCCTGGATCTCAGCAGCCGAACCTTCGACCATTCTGAGAAGCATAAAAAGTAAAGAGAAGTTACTGTTAGTGACGACAGGGAGAACAAACGCAACGTCGTACCCTGGTCATTATGATGAACCGCTCGCGGGCCTTGGTATCTTTGGTGAAGTCATCTGCTACCGCCTCTACTCTGTCGTTAAGAATGGACTTATTATGGGCGAATTTGGATTGGACAAACCGGCAACTTTATCAACCCTCACTAACCACATTACTTATTAATTAAGTACAAAAGCTGCAAAGTTTTCCGTTCCTAGCTATTTAATTGCATGAGTTAGAGCCTAAACCCCATTTATCGGACAATCGATTATATGGGGGCTGTGCTTTGTATTGGTCCGATTTTGTGGCTTCCGACAAATGATTAATATAATGCGCAATGGGGAACGCTTACCAAAGATCAGCATTTCTAAAAACAATTGTTTGTCAACGATTCTTATGTCAAGGCTTTTTGAGCTTTAAGGACTAAGTCACACAAATTGATTTTTAAATACATCAATAGATGAATACAGTTAGTAATTTATAAGAAACTAAGCACTTGAATGCGGCAGCATGAACTTAGCTTGAAGCTACTCATCCTTTTGTTTTCGTCGAAACATCGAACAAAGTTCTTTAAAGACGCTAAATGATTTGGCAAGGAAATATCTTTCCCAAAGTGGGACTTTCCATTTATCATTTTCCCCGATTTATTTGATATGGTTATTTGCATTAAATAAACCTTTATATAAATTTAAAAAATTATATTTCGGGTACTACTGACTTATTGATAAGCATTGATAATAATCAAACAAACAAATTCCCTATGTACGTGTAAGACACATACAAATATTTATTTGTTTCCAGTTTCTTATTTCCCGTTGGAAACTACTGATCGAGTTACGAGTATATGTACCTTCATAAATGTTATTTATTATACATTTATTTTGTTATTACATTCCCAGATCAGTGAGGCTACCAAACGTCCGTTCAAGCATGGAACAAACTTTTTAAATTGCGAAAAGGGGAAAAACATTTTCAATTTTGTAATTTTGTCGAATCCAAAGTATGCAAGTAATGGGATATTTAATAAAATTATAACTTGAATACAACAATTAATAGCGCGTGTATATGAGCAGTTGTTTGATTAAAGTTTAAAAATTTCATTATACAAATAATCTTTTATGTATTCATAGATACACTTGGTCGAATAGACCATAAAGTCATTACTATAATGGGGTCAAAGATTTAGACACTTAGATCTTTGTGAAGATTAGTGAGAACCATATCTTCACAACACAAAAATTCAAAGTAAATTTGAATTTATAGTTTTTCACATCTGTTGACTTTCGAAGTTGGGATTAATAAGGCTACACTTCTGTCATACATCATATTGTTATTTGAGTAGTGGGAATAGCACTCTCCGGGGGGGTTTCTGAGTTCTGCCTGGCGTTGACACGTTCAGTTACTATTTGAGTTGACGGCGGCCGCCGTGGTGTGAAGGTAGTGTTGCCGGCCTACCACAACGAAGGTCCATGGTTCGAGCCCTGGTACAGGTAACATCAAAAGTGATTTGAAAAAAGTTTTTCAAAACGGGGTCGCCCCTCGGCAGTGGTTTGGCAAACTCTCCGAGTGTATTTCTGCCATGACAGGCTTCTCAGCAAAAATTCGTCTCCTTTGTAGATGCCGTTCGGAGTCGGCAAAAAACTGTAGGTCCCACCAATTTGTAGGGAAAATTCAAATGGGCACAAATTGGAAGAGAAGCTTGGCGCAAAAATCTCTTAGGAGGTTTATGATGATATACCTGTTGTATATCGCGCCATAGAGATAGAGATAGATGATTGTTTGTTTGTGTAGTGACAAAAATAAAATAATATACCTGAGTTAAGTTGCCGAATATGCATTCGGTAGACCCAGGTACTTACCCGACTGTAGGCTAAACAGTTTGATGTAACCATGTTGAACTTTCTAGTTGACTAAGGCGATTCATTTATATCGTTGTTTCTATGTTCTATGAATAGAGGATTTTTTACATCTTCGTCTGTTCTTCCTCAGTTTTGAACTTGAGTACCTTTTCAGTTGTAGCTAAATCCGAAACCGTAGTAAAAATTGTTTATGAATATTTCAAAACTTTAAAAACTTGTATATATATCGACGGCTGAGTGGAAGATCACCCTATTTCAAAATATTTAGGGCGTATTTCAAACTCATTCTGAGATAGGTCGTTTTTGAAATAAATTCTGAGATAGGGCGTTTTTGAAACAAATTCTGAGATAGGGCGCTTTTGAAAAGTATTTTGAAATAGGGTGATCTTCCACTCAGCCTACGATATGTGGTTAAGCCTAATATTAACCGGTAATTACACAACAAAAAAGACTTTAAATCGGTTTGGAATAAAATAAATACTAAGCAAGTTTCTTGAGCACCATGAATTAAGTTATTAGTAGTCAGAGAATATATCAACCACGACGATTTGGAATCATCATGTCAATTTATCTTAGTTGCCTTTATGTTGCTTGGATTTCCACTAATTCCCGAAGGACTTTTTTAAATCAGTGGGCCACGATCAAAGTTATCTGGAGAACGGTTATTGTTTGCTGCATAAATCGCACACCAATTTCCTCAAGTCAACTTCTCCCCTATACCACGCTACCTTTTCACCTTTTAGTTCATTTGTCTTCTTGTCTTGAGCCTTCCACCAGACTCAAGCAACTAACGTTGGTATATGTCGAATAAGTGTACTGCGTTTGGCCCTACCTATCTTGAAATATTGTAAAGAGCTGTATCGTGTTCTCCTAAACTTGCTGGTAACCCACTACCCGCTGTGGTAGGCAGCCGCCTATAATTGACAGACAAAAATTTTAAACTGTTAAAGACTTCGTCTGCTTGTTAACTGAAAAATTCAATGAAGAGTCCCACTCTTTGATTAGTGCTAATTTGGATACAGTAGCAACTTTGATGTAAATTTCTCCCTCTACGAACAGATATCACGCTCTCTTATCATACCTATCCTGAATTTCGCTCCGCAAATGATATAAGACTTGAGGAATTTTACCACGCAAACAATTGGAGAATGAAAGTAATTCGGGGTTGCTATCGTGTCTAGATATCATCGCAAACATTTTTCAATTCTTAATGAGGTAATTTAATTCAAATTGATTTGAAATGATTTTGAAATGTATGCCTAGTGAAAAAAATATGTTTTGTAGCATATTTTAAGAGGTGTTCTCCAGTAGATTAAATACAACAGCTCCGAATTGTTAGATATCGTACAAGTCATAATACAAGGTGGCGCAGAAGTAATCCTCCTATCAGAAAATGCTATAAATTTTGCGATTGGCCCCTAAAGTCAGTTCTGTTTTGACATTTGTGTAGTAAACACATGCGAAATACACGTTAATAAACAATGTTACGCTACACTGCTCCAGAACGCGGAATATTGCTGACTATTTATTTGACCAATAATCGGTCGGGGCCAAACGGTTACTGTGAATGGTGAGCGCTACAGAGCAATGATCAACGAGTTCTTTTTGCCGCAACTTGATGAATTGGGATTGGAAAACATGTGATTCCAACAAGACGGTGCAACAGCACACACTGCACGTGCCACAACCGATATGCTGAACATCGGAAGCTTACTTTTGCGCCACCTTGTAGAACTGAGCAAACAGAACTTCCTCCAGCTAGGGCCGGCGAAACAAAAAATTCGGGTGGGTATTTTTTCAAACCGAAAAAGCTTCCCCTAATTTTGACTTTTTCCGTTATTCTTATAAAAATATAACATTATACTGTTTTCAACCAACTTTATTCATCACTTTAAGTTCCAAACAATAGTTTTCGTAAAACTACAATTTAAACTAATCTCATTGTTGAAGCGCGAATATTGCAGCTCGCTTCGAATTTTTAGAAATAAAATCCAACATGAGGATTTCAAGATCAAGCTCGTCAGTTTCCTCTGAGTACGAATGTAGAATCGCGACATGGTTCAGTCGATCTTGCGCCATAGTCGATCTCAAATAATTTTTTACTCTACGTAAAGCACAGAAACTTCTCTCGTTAGAGCAAGTTGACCCCGGAATAGTAATGAGCAATTGTATAAAACTTAAATATTCAGGAACAAGTCCTCTATATCAAGTATTTTCATTCATAAATTGCACAATATCTTTTACTGCTTTTGGAAATACTTTTGTACGTTTCATTAAATTCAATGCCACATCTCTGTCACTGACTAACCTGAACTCGTCAAAATCACATTTATAAAACAGGATGATTTTTTCCACGTCAACTGTTTCACCGACTGCAAATTGTTCCAATGTTCGGAAAAATTTGGCTGAATCTGTGTCGAATCTTCTTTTCAAAGAGCAAAGTACTTGATCATAAATTTCACAGTAAATCTTACGATAATATTCTTCTGGAGTGTTGAAAACAGAGTCGTTATCATTTTTACTGTCAATTAGCTTTGAAATTTTCCGTCGACGTGACAAATTCGGTTCCCTGATCTCAAATTTCTTTGATAACTCTATGCATTTTAGCCAAATTCATCCAAATTTGGAATCGCTGGAAATTTCCAACGTGTATGTACATCTTCGATTTTACGAGACGAATCTACGACACAAAGTTCTACCTTTTGAAGTTCTTTGTTTAGTACTTCAATTCGATCAAATATCTCTATTAAAGCATTCAAAAGGAACAAGAATGAGAAAGACTTCATACGTCCTAAAAAACCTTCAGCTTTGGCGACGATTGTGCTATCGACTTCCCGATCTTCGATCAGCCCTTCAAAGAATGCCATCAGAGGTTCGTAATTGGCCAATACGGTTTTTAGAGACTTGATTCGGAATGTAAATCTGAAAGAAAATAATATTCCCACAAAACAAGGTTTTACAACTTTCTTAATTACCTCGTTGATTAAAGGGCATGATTTTACCTTGTTGGGCAGTACGCTGCAAGAGCAGGTACACTTTTTTCACTATCTTCCTCTTCAGCCTGTAGTTCTTGAGATTTCGCGAGACCTTTCGGCGAATCTCTCACAAAATTGGTCAACTCCTTCACTTCCCTGACGAATTTTCTCGCAGTGAGTACTTGTTCGATTCCATCTTGTACTACAAGATTTAAATTGTGAGCGTTACAACGTACGAAAAGTGATATGGTCTCTTCTTCTTCAATCCTTTGTTTGAACCCTGAAATTTCCCCCGCCACATTCAACGCCCTATCATAACTTTGGCCCCTCATCTTTGAAATTGGCAAACCAAATCGGATGAGCACTTCTTTGACTATGTCGAATAATGTTTCCGCCTTCGTATTTATTGTGGAATAAAATCCAAAAAAATTTCAGTAGCAACGAGGTCGGGAGAGACAACTCTCAGATAAATAGAGATATCCGCCGTCTCATCAAGAAGCATAGAAAAGTACGTTGCAAGTTGGATTTTCTCAATATTATCATATACAATTTTTGTAGCCATCGCTTGCAATATCTCATTTTGAATGTGGTGCAACCATTTGTGACCTGCTCTTTTCAGCCACGTTTCCAACTCCGAAATATCTTCTCCGCGCGCTTTTAACATTGCCATGAAATTCGAATTTTCATCGTTTTCAGCCCCACGGATCGCGAGTCCTTGTCTTGCTAAAACTTTCTGAGTGCTGAAAATTTTTCTTAGGGCCGTCCGGTGAGTCATCATGTTTTTTTCAGATGCAGTTGACAAATGTTGCACAACATTGATTTTTCCATTGATGGAGTGAGCTCCTCGAATGTATTTCGATTCTCTCTGCTCCATGTTTCCAATTAGTGAATCCTTTCTCTACCCAGGTTTCTTTTGACGAAAATTCACAGGTTGTGAAGTTTATAATTAAATCGTTTTTACACGCTTCTGTACAAATTGTGCAGATCACTTGACCACAACCGTTTTCATCAAGCCAGTGATGATTAGTTTCCAACGTTGGTAAGTTCGAGGAACTTTAGTACTTTGCTTTTGCTCTAAAATTAATAAATTAAAATCATGATTTTTCTTCGAAATACTTTTCACTTTCATATAAAATGAATGGGACATACAAGTAGAAAACGAAAAACACATATATAAAATGTTCCTCTCACTGAAAATCATATAATAATATTGTTTTTCCTATTGTTAGGTTCTTACTTACCAATTTTCTGTATTTTTGGATTGTCATTTGCATTTTCGGAGACTGGCGTGTTTGCTCGGTTTGCTTGGTTTGCTCTCCACATTTTTGACTAGAGGAACCAGCTAGATCGTCTTCGATTTGTTCGCTCTCGAACAACAAACCAGTCCATGAGTAGAATTTTTTCCACTTCTGTAGTATGTTGAAGTAATTTTTTCGTGATCCGCACCATTTTTTTTACTCAAACTTTTCATAAATTTGACTAGGGATGGAATGATACTAGTAAATACAAGTAAGTTTTGTTCCGATACCAAGTAAATTTGTTGTCGATTCTTTTGTACCGAGTACTGAGTAGGTATCGATCCTTTTGTACCAAGTACTGAGGTATCGAAACACGATTTATCGAAAAATTAATTACAGCACAGGATGAAAGTTAAGAAACCTATTCCAAAAACGCATATTTATTGAGCGATTTGATTAAAATTTGGTGGAGTTGAAGAGAAAAATTATACGTAAGATATACGGACCTCTATGCGAATTGATGAACCTATTAAAACTGATTGTAAACATGACGAGGGCTGACTGGTTGATCCACGAATCGACCTTTACGCGCGCGTATTTGAAAATTTAATTAGACTCCAGATCAGATCAAACAAATTTTCTCTTGCCTTCGGGGTGGGTAATTACCCACCTTCAGGTCTTCCGGGTGGGTAGTACTACCCACCATACCCAATTAATAATATAAAATTATCAGGTCCTCAAATTGGTTCGTAGAAGAGAAGTAAATGTGTCTTTATACGGTATCACAACGGATCTCTTCTGATATAGGCTTAGGTGTGCCTCTCCGACAGCCACTTTAACTTAACCTAAATAAATTTTTTATCGAAATTAATTCACATTCAATTTCCACATTTTTTTATTACTCTTAGATCATTGTAATTTCCTACAATTGAAAATCTTAGAATTTTATTTTGTGCTCTCACCCAACTGTTAAAAATTTGTATTTGCAAGGTAAAATATTTTTCAATATGGAAAAAGCTTGGCCGTAACTCAGGACCGGTATTTTTTAAGTTAACCATATTTACATTTGAGCCCGTGAATTAAATATCATTTATGTTATCTATTGTGAATGCTTCTGTCACACATTCGCCACTTGTATGCATTCACAATGCTCTGAACTCTCCAGTTCCCGAAATGCAAATTTTAGAAAAACACAAACAGCCCATTGATAAAAAGCTTTATCAAATGTATTTAAAATTTCACAACTAAAATTACTCAGTAGTTTTTTTTCGTTGCTATAAAATCTACAATCCAAGCGCATGTGAAACCAATCAAGTTGAAGAGTTATGACGTGAATGTGAAAAACCGTGACGCATAAAAAACCGGTGCTTAATTTTTGTTTATTGGTTTAGCGACTTAAACAAGCTAATACCTCGCTATATATGTTTAGAAAAGTTTCCTATTAATATTTGTTTACACTTCTATAAGGTATTGGGCACACAATTACTCATGCCTCAACCAGACTGACTCACAGAGGTACATTTGTCTAGCCAAACACGTATATATATGTATATTAGACTGGGCCAAAAGAAATAAAGTAAAACTGAAAGATATATTGATATCTAATATTTTTCAGATAAAAAAAATACTGTTAAAGACCTTAATACAAATTTCTAGAGGTCTAATAATGCTGCTTTAGATTTTTAATACTGATATCAGATTTCCTTTAAAACTCCCAAACCAAAAATGTAAAAAATTAAAATTTAAAACTTTGTAGGAAATCAATTTTATTTCAAATATTCCGAGTGGATTTATAGAAGCAGTGGATACAGTTTTTAGAAGAATGGGCGGCACCACGAACCTAGGCGATATAAAGTTGAAAACTGTCTTAACTCTGAATTTATTTGGCTCAGCTTAATGTTATCTGGATACATATATTATTAATTTTTTTTGTGTTTGTTTATGCTTTATAGACATCCAAAGTAATCAACGGATTTCCATGAAATTTTCGTAGTAGGTTCGTGTGATTACTGGTTACAGCAAAAAAAATTTTAGAAAATTTTCAATTCCTCAAAATCGAAAAAATTAAAGTACGCCATTAATTTTTGGACTCAAACTTTTTTGTCTCATACCTCTAGATTTCCGCAAATTTTTAAAAGGATATTTTTGTTTTTTCTTTCAAAAGTATACATTTTTTAATTTTTGGCCAAATCTTTCTTATGGTTTTTTAACAAAAAGTGTTAACTTTTTTTGTATTCCACTATCACGAAAAAGAAATCAATTATCAAAATGAGGGAATTTTGTGTTTAACTAATTGAACTCGACTAGAAATTAAAAAAAAAAAGAATTCTGATCAAACTTCATAAATTCCTTTTTTTCAAACTAAAAACACCCTTCTGTGTGAATTTTTGAATTTTGGCAAATGTTTTTACAATTTGTTTAACTATAAAATTTGTTTTTTTATTTGCATTCCACTAGCACGAAAAAAAATGCAGTGATCGAAATTGAGTAATTTTTTGTTTAACTAATTGAACTCGACTACTTAAAAAAAGAAAAAATTCGAATCAAAATTCCAAAATTCCTTTTTGATAACTGGAAAAACCCTTCTGAAAATTTTATAGATATACCAGTGGTATAACAATAAAAAATTTTAACTTAATTTTTTCGATTTCGATACATTTAAAATTTTTTCAAATTAGAAATTTAGATTTTTTTTAAATATTTTTTTATACCAAGTTCAATGTCTATATGAAAAAAATTTAAAAAAAGTTCAATTTTTAATTTCCATAGCTTTTGAAAAAAAAAATTTTTTTCTTTGGCAGAACTTCGTTTTGTGATAAAAGGAAACTCCTACCAAATTTCATTGAAATCGGAAGGGGTCGATTCCAAATATTTGACGATTTGACATGGAAAGATCTATATAATTTTCAAGAACAATTTTTATTTGTTTTGCCCAGTCTAATATGTTTCAACATATTTAAATTATATAGCGTAGTAACAGCTTTAAACCTGTTTTCACAGCTGTCAATAACTGGAAGAGAAATCTGTAGACAAGAAATTAAATATTGATATTTTTAGAGGCAAAGATTAAAATTTAAATTTAAAATTCAGTTCATATTGTTGTTGTATTAAATTAACCATAATGAAACGCTTCGCTTGTGGTCCAAGTGATTGGATGGTGATTTTATTTATTTTTAACACAAATTAATGTAATTCTTTTCGTGATAAGACCGTTGTATGTTTTGTTTACGAATGAGCTTTCGCGGCATGCGCTGAGCCAGATGATTAACATCCCGAAGCCACACTTGAATCACTTGCCGAACGAGTGATTTCTGGACGTCTGCGTAGTGACATCATTCCAAAGTTCAAGGCTTATTTGATTAATTATTGTTTATTTACATTTCTTAGCGAATGCTACAGCTTTGCACACATACATACATATGAGTTGGAATGTGCGTAGTGCTTGCATGGAGTTTTGTGATTTTGTTTCGAAATTCACATATCAGCTTAGATTTCTGGGTAACATAATATCCTGAGATATCAGCAGTGTATCTGGTAGATCGTAGCATCATTTTTAGACCCTGGATAAGTCAGCCATTCTATAGAGGCGCAGATGAAATCAAAAAGCAAAAAACTCGCCATCGTGGAGCAAACAGCTGAGGATTTTTCGGCGTCTCACCTCCGATAAAAACTTTATTTTTCAAGCTGAATATCTCGAAAATGGTTCAGGGAAGGAACCTGAAAATTTCTATGGAGATATACGATATCAATGCCATACTCACGGAAAACAAATTGGAGTTATCGGAAAAGGGGGTGTGGAGTTACCTATACAAACTGAACTATTCTTACTCCATATTTTTGTAGGTATTTTTCGCAGAATATTAAAGCTTGGTGGAAGATATAAGAATTCAAAAAGCACCCCCGATTGTCAATATTGATAAATAGTCAAGAAGAAAATACTTGTATCATGTTTTTGAACGTTTCATCAAAAACAACAAAAATAGTGTTATTTTTGACTATTTATTAATACTAGCCCGACTACTGTGGGAGCGATTTGTTCGACCCCGTGGAAGCTTCGGATGGCGGATTTTAGATTTAGATTTTATCTGGTAAGAAATACTAGAGATTGACAATTTATCAAGAACTTGGAATCGTTAGTTTAATCTATACACAAGAGAAATTGTGAACAATCGTTTAGTTTCGATAAAAAAACCGTTGTAATCGAGAATTTTTGAAATGAACTCAATAAAAAAGTCTATTTTGGGCAGAACGAAGTTTACCGGGTCAGCTAGTTCCATTCAGTTCTATTAATTTATTCTCAAGAAAACTAATTGTTGGGTTGAAAAATAATTTAAAGAATTGATCTTGATGGGAACTTTTTCCATAAAGTAATTTTTAGTTAAAAGGCAGCTAAACTGAGATATCACTTACGCGTTTTTGCAGTATCACCGACAATATATATAAGTAGATTTAATGAAAATATCGCTCATCCCGAAATCGGTAAACGCCATATACTTCGGGATTGAACGCCCTACTGCCTATATACGATAATCCAGCTCATTTAATCAGGAAAAAGTCGTAAATGTCTAAAGTTAAAAATACTTCTAAAATTTAATAAAAGTCGTAGTATGAGCTAAAAATGTTTTAATAAAACGAGACATATATATGTATGTATTTATGTAATAAGTAATTTACTTGAGCAAAATGCATAAAATTAAAAAATCCAAAATAAACAAAATTTGTTTAAAAATAAATAAGGTTAAGTTCAAATGATGATACAATAAACATTTAAAAGCAGAAATAAACAAGTAAGGAAGACTATGTGCAGGTGGAACCTAACATTATATACCTAGTAGTGATCTATTATGACATACCAGTCTATGCAGATCTATTTTAATACATTTCAGTTCGCATTACAAAGCCAGCTGATTGTTTTCAATAAAAGCACTTCTGTTATGAGTTTTGAGGGGTGTTGTTGTTGTTGTTCAGTGCTTCGCCCTGCCCAATGGGCTCGATCACTCTAAATTGTCATCAGGCTCTTCTAACGGAAGTCCGAGGAAACGCGCAGTTTCCACAGGGTTGGACCAGACTGATGTAGGTGTTAGAAGAGTTTTGAGGGGTAAATTAGTTTATTTGTATATAAATACCTTCCCCAGCAACTACTTATAACCACATTTTTTCAAAATACCAATACATGCATATGTATGTTTGAAAAATTTGTGTTCAAATAGAGAGACGGACAGACAGACAGACGGACGGAGAGACGGAAATTGCTAAATCGACTCTGCTCATCGTCCTTATTATTTCAGTTTACTTATTGCTGGGCCATCGCTTCTTCTTCTCATACTAACAAACATTTCATGTTCCTTAAAGGTATAAATATCAAAAAGGTGTATAACTTCCCTATTGCAGCAGGGTATTTGTATTTTACTTGTGTCTTACTCTCCTTTGAAAATAGCAGAATTTTTATGTTGAAAAGTGGGCGGTGCTACGCCTACTTCCCCAAAATTCACAAAATTTTTTTGCGGTGGAGTTTTGCTTAAAAAGGTTATTATGTGTGCAATATCTGATTGATATGGTTATAAAAATATCGCGTTTTATATTTTACAAACAAATTTTTCAGCACTATGTTAAAAACCAGGGCGTGGCCGTTCACCGATTTCGCCCATTTTCACACCAAACATTTACATTTATATGTACAACACTTTCGCTAAATATTGTTTCGATAAATCAATTTGTGCCGGAGTTATGGCATAAAAAGTTGTGTGGAATAATCCACTATAAAAGGGGCGGGCCACGCCCATATTAAAAAAGGTATATTTTTCGACTTTCTTCGTTCACGTACACTTTGAAAGTGAAATATAAGTGACATATTATTGTCTATTAAATATATCTATGATCCTTTTCAAAATCTGTCGTGTAAAAGTGGGCGTGGTTCTTAACCGATTTCGCTCATTATTTTCCTGAACATACCTTGTATAAATAGAAATATATGTGCTAAATTTTGTTTCAATATCTTGAAGGGTTTTTGATTTATGATAATATTATCAATATTATTTCTAAATTGGACTTAATCAAAAGTGGGCGGTGCCACTACCATTTTCAAAAATTTAATCCTTATAAGTTATTATGTACTGAATAATCACTTTTTTTGTATTTTAGAAAATATTCTATATATAAAAAGTGGACGTGGCTATCATCCGATTTCGCCCATTTTAAATGGCGAATTAAGATATCTCTAAATTTACTTTAGTTATCGTGTTAACAGACGAACGGACGGACATGGCTTAATCAATTTATTTTTTCCTCCTGAACATTTAGATATATATAAGTCAATATCTATCGCGATCCGTGTATGCCGTTACATACCACCGTTACGCGACTAAAGTTAATATACCTGGTGTGCGTAGCAATACTAGGTATAAAAATGAATGTGTCTGTGTGTCTGGCGTCCAAAGTACTCAACCGTTCTTTATGAAATTCTAGATTCTTGGATTCACTGGTTACAGCATAGGTTATATAAAATTTTGGAAAAGTGGGCGGTAGCTAGACCCCATGTTGTACAAAATTACAATTCATCATAACTCTGAACGTATTTGGTCTAAATTAATGATATTTGGATATACATATGTGTTCTTTAATCAATATTTACACAACTTTAGAAAAGTAGGCTGGTGATGTTTATAATACTTTCACAGTGGATTCAGGGGACCTCTGCGTGCGACGCTGTATAAAGTTAAATTATAAATCGTCATTATAACTAGCAAATTATAGCACTCTATCTGCGTCAGTGAAGGAGATATGGCATGTTCCGGTTTCCTACCTCTCTTTAAAAATGCTTTAGTACAAAAGTGGGCGTGACCGTCCGACGATTTTGCTTATTTTCTTTGAGTACACTTTACATATCCATAGTAAATCTCGTATCAAGTTTCGTAACTCTATTTCTACCTCCTTGTCAGATAACTTTTACGAAAAAGTAGGCGTGGTCGAAAAGCGTTTTCGATTTTTTTTAGGGGTGTATGTACCACAACCATAGTATACCTCCTACCGAACTTCATTATTCTAGCATAAACGGTTTTGTAGTTATTAACAGTCGAAATTTTAAAATTTGATCACTCGTATGTAGGCGGTGCAACGCCCCTTTTCCACAAATTTGATAAAATCGTCAATGGGACAACCAAATTAAGAAATCTCGCAAAACTTCATTATTGCAGCTTTTTTTATTATTGAGTTAACCCATTTTATACGTTTTTCGAATTTTTCGATATCGAAAAAAGGGGCATGGCTATGATTCGATTTCGACCATTTTAAATGGCAACCTACCTTGGCCAGAAAGCAACCTGTCATTCAAATATCTCAATGTTTACTCAAGCTATCGTGTCCACGGACGGACATGTCTTAATGGATTCCTCTGATCATTCTAAGAACTTTGATATATGGAACTCTATATCTATCTCCATTATTTTGTATCGTTATAAACCACTGTTATATGGACAAAACTTTAATATGCTGCTTACTAATACACGCTGGGTATAAAAGCTTAAACAAAAACTGTAGTATCTAATGTTAAAGAAAACAGAAGAAAGGAAAAAATTAAGGAAAGAAGAGGAGAGTAATTCAAAGTAAAGTAATGGAAACATATATGATAAAGAAAAAAAATTTAAGAAAAATAAAGGAAACAAAAGAAAATAAAGAAAAGAAAAAAGATAAGAGTAAAGGAAATTTAAGGCATAGCAAAGAAAAAAAAAAGAAAATTAATTTATTTAATCGAAATAAAGTTTAAAAATTTCAATAAAGGAAACAAGTTAAAATTGGAACTCCATTATTAAATGGTAAAGAAAGAAATAAGAGGCAGGGTAAAAAAGAATCAAAAAGAAAGTAATGGAAAAGAAAGGAAAGAAAGAAATTTTGAGGATAGAGTTAGCAAAGACTGGTTTTATTATTTATATATTTCTTCAGTATTTAGAAGATTATGTTTTTTCACGGCATTTATAGAATTTACCCTGCTGCAAGTGCTCTGTAAGAATATTACGGGGAAAATAATTCGATTTGATAAGTTTGAGGGGTTTGAAAATATTGGGTTTGGAAACTTTTTTGAGCTTGACCTTACTTAAAAAGTTTACTTATATCGCTCCTCTCCGCAAAACATAATAGATCCGCCACTGCCTCCGGTTAAGTTCCCTTGAAGAAAATTGAAAATTCAACGAAAGTGTTTAGATATTATAGCATCTTATTGAGTTAATATAAAGATATAAAAAAGTGGTATGTATAAAAAAGTAAAAGGCACAAAACATAAAGGGCTGATTGTGTAAGTCGCCTTGACACTTATGCAAATTCGCATATTCACTCCGATTTACTGACAGTCACTGTAAGGAGTGAACGCCTTTATATAATAAGAATGTTTATTTAAACGAGAACAAGTGACGCGTTCAGTATCGTTGCATTTTACACAATCACCTCGTAAATCTTGGTATTAGCTTGCGAAAATAATAAGGGGTATTCACTAAGTCTAGCAATTTGCGTTAATTTAATAATTTACATAAGTTAAGTTTAAAACAATCAAAGGTTTAAGCAATTTTTAAAACTTTTTTGTTAGTAGATGCCAATTCAATTAATTACACTCATTTTCTCAAAAACTCGACTAGTTTTGAAAATATCTCTACATATAATAAAATTGTAAAAAGTCGATAGCCGTACATTGAAGATATTCGAGAAAAATTGAAAGAAGGATTCATATTTAGCTCAATAGAATCCAAGTCAATAGTTTTTAGAATATTTGTATGTCTGTCTGTCTGTATGTTTGGGCGCGCATCACTCAAAAACTGTTGAATGGAATTTAATGGAACTTCACCGTTGCATTACTATTCGTCTAATTTAAAATTTTAGATATCCCTTATTACGTTAACTCGACTGGCTTCAGAGTTATCGACCAATATGTGGACTAGGGTGAACCAAAATAGGTTAATACAATATGGATATCAAACGAAACGTGCTAATGAGTGCTGCAATAAGTGATTTGATTAAGTTCCATATCTCAGCTGGTTTCGGAGATCTATATAATATAATATACCATATTTAGTTAGGCCATATATGTAGTCCAAAATATTTCAAAATTAAACTCAAACTGTGTATACTTTGTTTAACGAAAATATTCATATGATAGATAATTATAGAAGCTGATATGAGTTGCATGTGTATTTTGTTGTTGCGATTTTACAAGCTTTCCAATTTTACACCGTTTTTAAGACTAAGCGAACGCGCCTATTGTACGAAGAATTGTTTGTTGTGCATCATTGAAATATCGCCATGAGAAATCGTCTTAAAATGCCCTGCGCCCTTTTTGTCTAAGTATGCTCCATCAAGAGAAGGAAGCAGACAAGTGCAGAAAAATATTGGGTTTATTCCACAGAAATGAAACCTGTTTTTAGTTTGCAATATTTATCGTTACCTAAAGAGTTTAGTCAACTCAACATATCGAGCACTTACAACAATTTTAGTGTAACCAACAAAAATAAAATTTCACAGGAGAAGATTTTTTAGTTTACAAATATAAAAAATTTTAAAGCAAAATGTTACTTACATCATAATTGCCCTTGCTTTATTTTTTTAATGGTACATAGTAGAGTTGTAATATTTTGTGAGATGCTTTAAAATAAACAGAATTATCGATAACTGTCAAAATACGGATTTTTAGAATTTTGTTGGTTACACCAAAATTGCGGTTAGGGCTCGATATGTCAACCTAGGATGTAGTTTCGATCTTGGTGCTGTCTTCTATTCCAGATTTAATCCTGGTTTCAATCCCTATGAGGAAACTGGTTTTGAATTTGGGGCCACTTTGGTTATCCGCCGCTTTCAAAGTCCAATTAAAGTTACGATTTTATTATTAGCTTCCTTTTCATATCCAGTTTCAGGTTTAATCTTGATTTCAAGTCAAGTGATTCGATTTTGTTTCCGCTTTGGGCTCAAGTTTTGGGCTTCCTTTGATTTTTAAAAGTGTCTGTTAACTATCGCTCTCGTAACCGGCACAGAACAATTAATGAAGTGCGTATGCGTGGTCGCTTTTAATGCCAATGTGACATAATTCTTATTCACTTTTGTGGATTTACCCCCAAAGAAAGAGTAGAGGTATTCACTTCAAGAATGCGCCCATCTGCTTGATCTGTGCAATTATACATGTCTACTAAAATCAGACACAGTAGTCTTAGATTTCTCATTGTTCTGGGTATATAAATAGCATTTTTAATAAAAATAAAGCATGATATCTCAAAAACACGTAGAGATATATGATAAACTTTCCTAATGCTTTGGTTTTAAGCGTCCACAAATATCGAGGCCTTTGGCACAGCGGAAGGATTGTTGCTGCTCGTGCCAAGGGTTCTGCGTTTGAATTCAGGTTGACGTGATGGAATAGCTGGACAAGCATTTTTAATTAAGGGCAATCATTTTTTTTTTTATTAAATTTTGTAATTTATTTATGGTAAAATTGAGAACGCTACTTCAAATATTTATATGCTTACTATCATATATCAATATTTAGTCTTTCTGCAATCAGTGAAGGAAGGCGATATGAACTACGTCAGCCGATCACCCAGTTTCCATGTGCACAATGCCCCTTGAACGTAGAGAGGCCCACGCAAGCGCAACACTTACGCTCATGGGTAAGTTGGAATATCTGCAAGTCAACAAAAATACACATACATACATTAATTTAATTACGTGGGCGTATAGTGTGATGATAATATGATAATAATTTTGTTTACGTTGTCGAGGAGAAAGTCGCTTAATCGCGCACAGTGGGTCCAAATGCCAGAAAGCGGAGCAAAAAACGGCCAGCATTTAGAAAAATTTTGAGCGGCTGTTTCAAATTCAAAAAAAATGCCGAACAGTTTTTTTGCTGAAACACCTATCCAGCGCCAGTCAAAAGCGCGTTGGTATCAACGAATACGAGTATGCCCTCGGTAAAGCTTGCCTGTCGTAAGAGGCGACTAAAATCCATAAAGAGTAATGATGTGCCACTTGTTGTTTAATCAACTGATATAATATCTCTCACCTCATATTACGAATCTTTATCTTCTTTATTCCAGCGGACCGCACCAAGTTCATATTTGGCAAAGGACTGTCAACAGCGACAACACTCCCCAAAAACTTTTGGGGATTATTTTCTCGCTACACAATTAAGCAAACAAGGACAAGGCTAAGTATTTGAATCACTAAATAAAGAATCGGCACACTGTTAGTAGTTACAAATTCGAAACTCTAAAAACCTTAGTTTATTTGGGTACCAGCGAAAATTATGTCGACAGAGAAATCCAACTCTTTTCAACAAATTTGGCACACGGATGTATTTTTGTATTATATTACACATTTGTCGGATCCGGTATAATCGGGTCACTATAGCATATATCTCCCATACAACCGATCGTTCAAATAAGAGGATTATGACAATTTCTCCCTCATTTTTAAAGATTAAAACTTGAAACTTGGTGAGATATTTTCTTATGGATATTAAAAGATTTCGTAAACAATGCGTATTTAAGTTTGCACATATTCATGAAAGGTATAAAGCCTTCGGCACAGCCGAAGACAGCGCCGTCCTTACTTGTTTTTTTTTAACTTACCAATTAGTTCTAAACGAGCACGCTTCCTACGTCTCTCATCATAGCTTACTTGATGACGCCTCGGTATCATGGACCGTGTTCAAAGAAGATGGGATGGCCCGTGGTGTGTTTAAGAGAAGGACGGTTCTTCGCAATGTAAGAAGAGAAAAGCCTCTTCCCCCTTGAGCTAGCAAAATCAGGGGGGTGATAGAGACCTGACCACCAATTGATGTCAGCTCTTGCCATGAAGCGATGACCTTAAGATAAATATAGGTAGGGCTTGCTATTGAATTTGATCAATTCCAAAGAACGTATAACCATAACAAGGTTCAACGCGACGAATAGTGGGAAACACTAAACCATCAATTCCCGGGTAGGTAGTTCACCACTGGTATTTCGCGTTTAAATCGCTTTAAGGGCTATTAAAGCACTTTTATTTTTATTCAAAACTCACAATTCAACATTTTTGTAACTCCAACTATGATTTTTTGTGTGAAAACTTAATTAAAACACGGTGAATTCAAGCATTATTAAATTACCTAACATCGATTTGACAGCGGCCACTTACATTCGCTGTTGAACCTTCTTAACCATACGTTCTTTAACGATACTGATTCTATCAATTCTCTCTTTCTTCTTCATTTCTCTTCACCAAGCTCCAAAGTAGCCTTATTACCTTTCTTGTATCCCTACATATCCCTTACTACCTGTTTCTCAATCTCGTTCCTTAAATCTATTTTTCTCTAACCATGCTTCCATTAGCTGTCTCCCACTCCCCTTCAACGTATACATATCCTTCAATTTCGCTGTCTCTTTCCCTGGGTCTTTCCCCATCTTTCATCTTTATTATCTTTCTTCCACTAATTATTTCTTTCACTCAACCCTTTCCATTCACTCTCTCTCTTCGACTATTTGTCTGCCTCTTTATCTATCTCTTTATGCCTGTTTCTTTTTCTCGTTTTCATCCCAAGTTACTTAGCTTCCACCAGTTTGTCGAGGTAATTTTTTCATCTAAAAAACCCAAAATATTTTGTGTTTATTTCTTGTATTTTGCCAACTTTTTTTTGGATTCGGCCCCATTGTACCCCACAATCCATTAGTAAGTGCACTCAAAGTCGTACCCAGAACGCTTCAACATTTAACATATCATATTTTGCTTCTCGGTCATTTACCCTGTGTTCAACTCTAGGTCAGTTGGTCTTATCAAACAAAAAACAGATGGTTGCCGACTTGGTTATGCAAATTTTGATATATATTCGCGAATCAATGAATCGTTCTCGGATTAATAGCCCAATTACCCACCGACGCACGTAGGTAGTACGTGTCAGCTGACACGACCTGCCTTATGAGAGTGACATGTAACGACGTTCAATTTTTCCGTATACGTAGAACGTTCCGTAGAAATCAAAGAAATTTTGATTTTTTCCGTAAGAACGTGTCAGCTGATTGCTCTCTCATATGCAGTGTTGCCTATTCATACGTGTGTATGCTGGTTATGGATCGTTTGCAGTTGCCTTACAAAAATACCTTTTAAATTTTCGTAATAATGTTGAAATAACCTGAAATTACGATATTAAGTTGTTGCTTTCAAATAAATTGACCGACTATAATTATTTAATATAAATTTCGGACACTCATAAAATGAAAAATAATTGTTTCAAAAGTACACGTTTGAGTTAGCATGCATGAAAACTGATCAATGGCAACATTGTATTGAATGTAAACAACAGAAATGGCTGATTTCTCCGTTGGCGCCACGGGCATAAGATTCCCTCAAACGTACGTACGTACGGGATACGTAAACGTACGTTACACACGTCGGTGGGTAACTGGACTATAAAACTGACATTTGCAGCGAATAGGTGGGTAATACTGTCGTTGTGTGCTCTTCCCCATCTGACAAACTTCCAGTCCGCATATATCAAGGTACTACTGATCGTACTAAATGTTATTATGTGAAGTATGTTTTGCTATTTATTTATCAGTAAACTTCTCTTTTTTGTTTCTCTTCTTTGTTTTGGGTGTGTGTCTGCTTTTCGGCGGTGAATGGCCCGCGCAAGGCGATCGTTTTCGCACTTGAACGATTCAGTTAATCTCGTCACTTCATATTTAAATGACATTGATTTTTGCACTTTATATTGCCCTTAACATTTTGAGTTCAACTCGGACACAATTGGGTGGCATTATTAACTTGTTTTTTTTTTTTTTTTTTTTGGTACTTCTCTTTTTATGTATACAGTCACTACTGCCTCTACGGTTTCGTATATGGTGACTCATTTTAAATTCATTTGCGAATTCAGGTCACGATCACTCCATAGTCATTCAATTCCAAATTAGTTGTTGTTATTTATATCGAGATGGTAAAAGTACCTGCAATTTGAAATAATAATGGTTGTAAAGGCATCATGCACCATCACTATGTTTTCCATTTCAGTGGGACCTCTGACGGCGAATTCGGGTATCGATAGTGTTTTCATCTATGACTTTCACAGGTTCGGTCGAAGTTTTCACTAAGTTATTACTGGTTTCCGGGAGCGCGGGGAAAAGCTTATATACATACATCTTCTCAGTTAGCACGGTGGCTCTTAAACCTCTTTAGTTAATAATATAACACATTGGGAAGAAGAAGTCATGAGCTTACCGAGTTGACTTATATTTTTTTATTATACCTAATAGTGCTACGCACACAAGGTATATTACTTCATTCGGCATAAACGAATCGAGATATATATTTATTAATGTATATCAAAACGGTCAGGATGAAAAGTAAAATATCCGGGCGAGTAGTTAATACCCCACTGCAAAAACCAATTTGTATTTTTTTTTTGATATTCATACCTTTCATAAACATGAAATGTTTGTACGTATACTGAAATGATCAGGAGGATAAGCTGAGTCGATGTAGCCATGTCCGTCTCTTGATACTGTCTGTCCGTCTGTCTATTTGAACGCAAATACGCACTGAAAGTGACCTGCGTAAATTGTGATGCCATAATAGATCACTACTAGGTATATAATGTTCGGTTCCACCCGAACTTAGACTTATTTACTTGTTTGATTTTCATACCGTTCATGAACATGAAATGTCTGTAAGTATGAGACAAAGAAGAGATGAGCCCATCAATAAGTATACTGAAATGATTAGGACGATGATGCACAATTTTGACATTAGACACTTCTTCAAATTGTATAGGATTGCAGTCGCTTCCACCAGGGTCCGATATCAAGAACACTGCGCTAGCTTACCGAATTTCAAATTGCTTTGCATGCCATACTATTGAATATAAAAACAAGTAAGGAAGTCTAAGTTTGGGTGGACCGACCATTATATACTTAGTAGCGATCTATTATGGCATCCCAATTCATGCAGGTCTATTTTAATTCTTTTTAGTTCGTATTATAGATATTAGAGCGAAATTCTGTTTCATTCAAGTAAAAGATATAGATATAAAATAGTTTAGAATTTGTGTCTGTCTGTTACAGTCCTTGTGCGCGCATCACTTAAAATTTCCTATGTGGTACTGAATGCAATTTATACCACTGTGTTGCTGGTGGTCTGACTTAAGATTAACGCCCATTTTAAACTATAAAAAACTTCGTCTTTTAAAGAACCATCGGCAACTAGTTTCTCAATACAATATCGAATAAAATTTCTCCCAGGGAAGTTTCGGGCGTCAAAACAATTATTCTTAAATTGGCAATGTCACTAAGATGTCAGTTCTTAGTTACAATGCAAGCCAAGCTAATAATAGTATCAGCAAGTATATGGATTGAACGTATAGCACGAATATTTACAAACAAGCATACATACTCGTATGTTCATCCTCACTATACATAGCACAGGCATGGAAGAAGGTGTTCCAATCGGACAGGAGTATTGACCTTTAGAATGCATTCAACTGCGCCGCTGAGCATTTCTATGCGAAAAAGTTTATTGAACTGAAGAGGTCAGTGGTAAATTTAATTTTGATGAAATAACGAAACAACTTGTTTTTTTTTTTGAAAATTGGAGTGCCGAATTTTTATATACATGTGTATGTGTGTGTATATTATAATGTCTCACTTCACTTTTAATGCAAGCAACAAGAATATAATTGTATAGCATAAGATTTTTAAATAACAAATATTTGGAAAATTAAAAAAATAAACTGAAAACTGAAATTCACAAAATTCGTGCATATCGACACCTCAGTTTGGAAAGGTGCGTTTTTGGAAATATTTTGTAATAGTGTAATCTGCCATTCAGAAGTAGATCTGTTTTTGACTTAAAAAAGGTGAAACAAATTTGGTCAGATTGTAGAAAAAGATTTCACAGTTTTCGAAACATTTTATGAAAAGAATTTGAAATATTTTAAGTCAAAAAAAAATTAATGTGGTTTTTTCTAAATTTTTTATAAACATTTGTATTTCACTCATATCCCTCTAACCGGTAAGAGTGCCTCAGGGCACGCATCACAAAAATCAAATTTCCCATATAAAGAAATTATTTTTTCTCAAAAAAATGAATTTAGCTTCTTCGGCCATATTTCCTGTAAAATTTCGTTCTCAACGGTGGACCGTTTGTCTATAACAGTTCGCACAAGTGCAGAAAAATTACGTTTTTTGTTGTATAAAAAAATTACTTATTTTCAACATAAAAACATAAAATTTTTTGAGAAATGCCAGAAGATTCATAACATTTTTTCGTAAAGCTTTATTTTTATACTTGTTGATTTTATATCTTCAGCGTTAAAATTGGTAGAATTTTCTGTCCGGTGGTAGAAAAACTAAGTGTACCTCAGGGCATTGTTGTCGTTCGGTGCGAACTTTTTACTTTTTGAGTTTTTTAAAATTGGTATCTGTAGTCGGTTGTATTCTCATTTAAAGTGAAGACATACAGTTGTGTTCATTATAATAGTAGTGAAAATAAAATGGGATGTCGTTCTACGAAATTAGCTGTATTTTTAATAGTTTTCATTCTCCATATGTAGCCGATTCCATAACAGAAACCACAAAAAAAATGTATCTCAAAGTTTACACAAAGTTCAGGAAAGTTAATTAAAAATTAAACTTTTAAAAATTTACATTAAAATCTCAATATTTTTGGGCAGAATTTTTAGAAATTTGAGTATGCAGTTTTAAAGCCCACTCAATTTTACCACAATAATGTGCGAGTAAGAAGCACCATTTTTTAAAGTTTAATTATCTTTCCTGAACTTTGTGTAAACTTTGAAAATTTTTTTGGTGTATAAAATTATTAAACTGCTGTATAATGTCGGGTGTAAAATGTTCGAAATTATCGAACGAAGAAATCCTTGAATTCATGATATCGGTAGTGACAAGTGATGTAGAAGATTCTAAGAGTGAAAATGACTCGGTTTCCCTAACTAAGAGGCGGAGGAAATAAGTCCAAAGGAAGAACATTTTATATCCCAATGAAGGTAACATTCCATCAACCGATGCGATTACAGCGAACTACACGCCATTGACTTCAACTCCAATTCAAAGGAAGAGACCTTGTTATCCGTTACCAGCAGTTGTGCCACCCGATGGTGGTTTTATTGGAAGTAAGTATATCACCCCCACCGATATTTCAGACATTAAATCAATACACAAATATTATGCTTGAATTAACAAATTGATCTTACACAATACATCCCTTAAACATCACGTAAATGATTTTGCATTCCGGGGACTCACACTTTTAGTGGACAATATAAAAGCGATTTCAACGAGCTCCCAATTATTTCTCTATTTTGTCTCTAAAGTAATAATTGACATGATTGTTCAAAAACCAAACGGGGGCTATAACAAAGAAAGAGCGTGGGTTTTCAAAAAAGTATGTGGAAGTACAACAAAGCGGTCAGGCTGGCCGTTCGATCGAGGAAATCCGATCTTTACCTGATTCGCTGAGTGTAGACAGAAAAGCTGTGTATCCTATTGCTGATGTTGCTTTCCATCTTCTGAAATGGCTTTAGAAAAAAGTTGTTAAACTTCGATAAATGAACAAGTAAGGAAGTCTAAGTTCGGGTAGAACCTTGAATACCTAGTAGTGATCTATTATGGCATCCCAATTTATGCAGGTCTATTTTAATACTTTTCAGTACGTATTATAAAGCTAGCTGATTGTTTTCAATAAAATTACTTTTGCTATGAGTTTTTAGGGGTAAATTAATTTATTTTTATATAAATAGCTTTCCTACCAACAACTGCTAACCACATTTTTACAAAATACATACAATACATGCACATTTTATGTTTGAAAAGTTTTGCGTTCAAATAGGCAGACGGACACGCGGACAGACGGACGGAGAGACGGACATGGCTCATCGTCCTAATCACTTCAGTTTACTTATTGATGGGCCCATCTCTTCTCCTTCTCATAATCACAAACATTTCATGTTCATGAAAGGTATGAAAATCAAAAAAGATATAGAACTTCCCTATTGCAGTGGGGTATTCACAACTTGCCGGAATATTTTACTTGCGTGGTTTGCGATTTGCCTAATTTTTGATAGTAGTATACTACATACCGTTAAGAAGCAGATAACGAGTTTTCATTGATAAATAGCGAAACTTTAATACTGAAAATTGAGCGGCGCCACTCCTGATTCCCCAAAAACCATAAAGTTTCCTTGCAGTCAAGTTTTGCTTAAAAATCTTATTATGTGTGCAAGATCTTATTGATATAGCTTACATAGTTAGAGAAATATTGCGTTTTACATTTTACAAACTAATTTTTCAGAACTATGTTAAAAACTGGGCGTTGCCGTTGACCAATTTCGCATTTTAACAACAAACATTCACCTTTATATATTTCGATAAATCAATTTTTGGCAGAGTTATGGCATAAAAGTTTTTGTGGAATAATCCACTATGAAAGGGGCGGGACACCCCCATTTTCAAAAATTTATATTTTTAGACTTTCTTCGTTCACGGACACTTTGAAAGTGAAATATAAATTCTATATTATTGTCTATTAAATATATCTATGATCCCTTTTTAAAATCTTTCGTATAAAAGAGGGCGTGGTTCTTAACCGATTTCGCCCATTTTTTCAACAAACAGTTACCTTTATATATTTAACATTTTCGACAAATATCGTTTCAATAACTCAATTTTTGCCGGAGCTATGGCATAGAAACTTTTGTGGAATAATCCATTCTAAAAGGAGCGGGGCCACGCCCATTTTCAAAAATGTATATTTATCAACTGCCTTCGTTCACGAACAATTTGAAAGTGAAATATAAATGATATAAATGAAATAAAGCTTTTGTACACAAAGCTATTGCCTATTAAATATATCTATGATTCTTTTCAAAATCTTTCGTATAAAAGTAGGCGTGGACCTTAACCGATTTCGCCCGTACCAATCCTTGTGGTAATGTAAATAACTGTGTGAAATTTCGTTTCGATATCTTGAACGGTTTTTGATTTATGACTAATAATGTGTCTAAATTTGACTTAGATAAAAGTGGGCGGTACCACTCCCATTTTAAAAAATTTCTTTAAATATTTATTTTGTGCCTTAATGTTAATGTACATGCCAAATTTTATGCTTATAGATGTATTATGTTCTGAATAATCACGTTTTTTGTATTTTCGAAAATATTCCATATATAAAAAGTGGGCGCTGCTATCATCCGATTTCGCCCATTTTAAATAGCACTCGGAGATGAGTGCGAAGGAAGCCGTATTCAAGTTTTATTGAGATATGGCTTAATCGATTTTTCTTTTCCTCCTGAACATTTTGATATATATATGTCAATATCAATCTCGATCCATTTATACCGTTACTACCGTTAGGCGAATGAAGGTAAGATACCTTGTGTGCGTAGCACTACTAGGTATAAAAAACAGTATGGTCAAAAAAGAAGTTCCCCAAAAAAATCTATCTATCTATTTTATTTTATTTTTTCCTGCTGGATGCCTCCTAAGTGGTACAAAAAATAAAAGGAAAATGCAAACGCTCCCCTCCCCCTTCCCCCTGACACCTTTTTATGCCCGCGTGGGAGACGTGCCCGTCTGGTTGGGAACAACTGATTTAATGCATGGTTCCACTCTAACTTGCACTTCCTTGCTTATTTTTTATCAGTCTAACGAAAGCATTAATTTCCTAGATTCCTTGCAAAATTTCGCTATCTTACATTGAGTCCAAAGGTCTTAAATGCTGAATGCAATTGCTTTAAAAATAGTTTAATTTTGTTGTAACTTATTTATGCCATGAATTCAGCAGCTAAAAGACAACAACACTTTCAACCTAAAGTTGATCAGGTGCCATTTAATGAAAATCGTTTGAAAACTTAAAATATCTGGTAGCTGCTACGTCTTATGCAATGCATTTTGCTATATTTATATTTGTGCATAATTATATACATAGCATAACATCATCACCCACGTATGCACTGAACAATGAATGCACTTTGAGCTTCATAATTTCTGTGGCTAAATTTAGACACTTAAACTGATGCGGAGGGCGCGAGATGGGCAAACAATATGACAAGTTAAACGGCCACTTAAGTCACCAATTGAGGCATGTGACCAGATGCAGTATAAAATGTAGGGGAAATTAGGATAGAATGAGCCTGCCAAATGCCTGTAAGGCCTACTGGTACGATGTGGAAGTCGCTACACCTCCGAAAAGAAAGACGTTGCCTACAGAGACTCGATGTGTTTGAGAGCAAAGCATGGTGCAAGTGACAGTGAAGAAGTGAGTGTAAGGAGATTGAAATGCTCCCTGATGGGAAAATCTAGCCTAAAATGAATGCAGGAAGAGTAATTACTACCTAGTAACTGAAGTGGAGGAAACCATTCGTCTTATTGCACAATAGCTAAAGAAATAATGAACCAGATGCCTCCATTTTTTAACTATGTTAAAAGGAGAAATTATCGACCCGCCTTTCAAAAATTCAGGTCAAGATTTGATAGCTCATGTCTATTAAAGGGAACTCAAGTGGGCTCTATGATATCCACAAATGCCGCCAACTACCAAGAACTCAGCGTTTTTAACAATATCGCATACAAGGTTCTATCAAGCAAGAGACTTAAACTTAAACTGATTATTACTTCTCCGCTCCACCTGTTAAGTCTATAATCGAAGAAGTCTTCAAGGCGCATGAAACCCTGCAGAATACCCGTGATAAGATAATTGTTATCCGCCATACAGAAAATACGAAAAGTATCTTGCAACAGTCTGATTCCACAGAAGAGTATTCAAGCAGAAGAACTATACCACACAGGCACAATCTATTGCAAGACCTTGCAAATACCGTGAACAAGGACAAGGCCAAGTACAAAAGCAAGGGCGTTTCAGTTATCCGATGCAAATCGCAAACTGTGATTTCCATCGGCTATAGATAACAGCGAAAATTTCAGCTTAGAAACACTCTTCCCAACAAGCGAAATTTCTCTTCAAGATTTGTGGTCCTTCCTATGATGTATCGAACGAAACCGAATGATAAACTATACCCACTTTATACAAATATATATGAGCATAGTGGAACATCCACACAGAGTCGGTAAACTCCTTTGTGAGCTCTCGCCTGAACTCTGGTGATAGACTAGAGTCACACAATCCCAACTTCGTTCTGCTCGAATATTTTCCTGGCATGGCCACTCTTACTCTGGTCCAACCCTATTAAAGCCGCTACCTACCCAGCATTTCATGAAAATATTGATCATATTCGAGTCTTTCTCGAGTCTTCTACGCGATTAAAACAATCATAAATGCTTTCATTTTATGATCATAAAAGACTATTTGGTCGGTAGAAAATGGTACCCTGCCCGCGACTGTTCCTGACGAGCCTTTTATGACCCACTTTTCTGATCACTTTCGACTCTCTTTCGAGTCGTATCTACAATCATTGCGAGTCGTTTTCCTGTCATTTTTCAGTCGTATTTCAAAAGATAGAAAGAGAAAAAGCTACCATCTTTCAAGTAAATATAAACAATACGCACACGGAATTTCATTTAAGTGAACGACATATCTTTGAACTCCATCGCGTAAAAAAATGAGTTTTTGAAATATTTTTCTCAATCTTAACATCGAATCTTAGCTTACGGAGTTTCACTTCAAAGATCTAATAGGATGTTGTATCCTTACATTGGCTTACCCTCTGAATTTTAACGATCTTCCGGGAAAAGATATAAATGAATTATAATTTAATTTACAAATCAACATATTTCATTTTATTGTAAACAAAGTGTTGTGCAGTAAACATTAAGTGTGAGTTATAGCAAGAGTGAAGTGTCTTAACACAGTTAATTGTGGAATAAAGTTAATTATTAGAAATACAGTGGTTTTATTTAACAGGCTAGTGATTCGAACTCACGCACACAAGGTATATTAACTTTGGTCGCGTAACGGCAGTATGTAACGGCATAAACGGATCGGGATAGATATTGATTTATATATATCAAAATGTTCAGGACTAAAAGAGAAATTGACTTGAGTAATCTTAATGAAATTTGGTAAGCAGGTTCCTTGGTACTCATCTCCGAGCGCCTTTTAAAATGGGCGAAATCGGATGATAGCCACGCCCACTTTTTATATATAGAATATTTTTGAAAGCACAAAAAAAGTGATTACTCAGTGCATAATACACTTATAAGGATACAATTTGGTGTATACGAGGTGTGTTCAAAACGTATCGCGAATTTTGAATTTTCGCTGGTTACGTATATTCGAATTTCGAATTTTTTGTGGCGTTATGTTGGCACTTATGCCGACAAGCTCGGCCATTTTGAATGTTCAGTTAATTGTCGTCTTGGATTTTTACCTATTCAAAAAAATGGATCAAAGAACCTGTATCAAATTTTGTGTGAAAAACGAAATTAAGTGCGCGGATGCATTCCGAATGTTGACTGTGGCATACGGAGAAGCTACCTTGGACCGAAGCAACGTTTATCGGTGGTACAAAATGTTCTCAGAAGGCCGAGAAGATGTGCAAAGAAGAGCAAAAATTGCTTTTGGAACAACGATAACGCCCCTGCTCACGCATCGTTTCTTGTGCGCGACTTTTTGGCCAAAAACAACACACTAATGATGCCGCAACCACCGTATTCCCCAGATCTGGCCCCCTGTGACTTTTTCTTGTTCCCTAAACTGAAGAGGCCAATGAAAGGACGACGTTACGCTTCTCTTGACGAGATAAAGACGGCATCGAAGGAGGAGCTGAACAAGATACAAAAAAATGATTTTTTGAAGTGCTTCGAAGATTGGAAAAACCGTTGGCACAAGTGTATAATATCTCATGGGGATTACTTTGAAGGTGACAAAATAGATATTCATGAATAAATAAATAATTTTTGAAAAAACACAAAATTCGCAATACTTTTTGAACACACCTCGTACATTAAGATTGAGGCATAAAATAAATTTATTTAGAAATTTTTGAAAATGGGAGTGGCATCGCCCATTTTGATTAAGTAAAATTTAGGAATATTATTAATCATAAATCAAACACTGTTCAAGATATCGAAACGAAATTCAGCAGGCATGTTACAAAAAAAAATGGACGATATCGGTCAAGGTGCACGCCTACTTTTATATGAAATATTTTGAAGAGGATCGTAGATATATTAAATAGGCAATAACTTTGCGTAGAATAGCTTTATATCATATATTTTCACAAGTTTCCGTAAACTAAGAAATCCAAAAAATACAAATTTTTTAAAATGGGCGTGGCCCCGCCCCATTTATAGTGGATTGTTCCACAAAACTTTTTATGCCATAACTCCGCCAAAAATTTATTTGTCGAAACGAAATTTGATGATAATGTTCAATATATAAAGGTAACTGTTTGTTGAAAAAATGAGCGAAATCGGTTAATGTCCACGCCCAGTTTTCTAACATAGTTCTGAAAATTTTTTTTGTAAAATTTAAAAAGCGATATTTCTACAACTAAGCAAGTTATATCAATCATATTTTACACACATAATAGCGAAGTTATATATCTTTTTTGATTGCCATACCTTTCATAACCATTAAATGTATGTAGGTATGAGAACAAGAAGATCAGCACGATGAGCGGAGTCTATTTAGCCATGCCCTCTCTCCATCCGTCTGTCTGTCTGTCTATTTGAACGCAAACTAGTCTCTCAGTTTTACAAAAGAATGCTGAAATTCGTTGTTTGCTTTCGCCATTTTATAATATACTAGCAAACCCAGTAGACGTTGTTTTGACGTTTTAATACATAGAACACATCTATATATAAAATGTCATTAACTTGAAGCAAATAAACTCCTAACTATACCGAACTGCAGCTTTATATAACCTGGGGGCTTTTTCAAAAGCTATATACAGACTGTGTCGTGCCCAGCGAACTCCTGAACCTATCGTGAAAGTTCCAGAGCAAAACAAAACACAAAATATGTGGGCGTGTCACCGCCCACTTTTGAAAAATTATGTAGATATTGACTAAGTGACACATATATCCAAATTTCATTAATTTAGACAAAAAAGGTTCGGAGTTATGACGAATTGAAACTTTATATAGCCTGGGGGCGTGGCTCCGCCTACTTTTCCAAAACTATATATTGTCTATGCTGTACCCAGTGAACCCTAGTATATATTGTGAAAATTTCATAAAGATCGGTTGAGTTCTTTGGCGCCTATGAAAGACACCCTTTTTTATATCTATTTTTGTTACGCACACAAAGTATATTACTTTATTCGGCATAAACGAATCGAGATATATATTTATTAATGCATATCAAAACGTTCAGGATGAAAAGTAAAATATCCGGGCAAGTAGTTAGTACCCCACTGCAAAAGCGAAGTTGTATATCTTTTTTGATTTTCATACCTTTCATGAACATGAAATGTTTGTACGTACGAGAGGAAAAAGAGATAGTCCCATCAAAAAGTATACTGAAATAATCAGGAGGATGAGCTGAGTCGATGTAGCCATGTCCGTCTCTCGATACGTCTATCTGTCTGTCCGTCTGTCTATTTGAACGCAAATACTAACTGAAAGTATTAAACTAGACCTGCGTAAATTGGGATGCCATAATATATCACTACTAGGTATATAATGTTCGATTCCACCCGAACTTAGACTTCCTTACTTGTTCCACCTATGTATGTTATTTTTTCAATATTTAACACTACGCACGTCACACAGGAACTCGACCGTTTTTGGTAACCGAATACTTGAACAGTTGCAGAAGGCTTTATTTAATTTATTTATAAATATTTAAAAAGTTATGAAAATTTCTGTCGTTAAAATCAAAGCCAAATATTTGTTAAAAAAGGTGTAATCACTTTTCAATCCCCAGGATGATCAATTGCTGTTTGCACTTCATTTTGTTATTATATTTTAATAAATTATTTTTATAGCATTAGCATGAGTCGTTTTCGAGTCTTCTTTTAATCATGATCAGTTTCTAGTCACCCAAAGTGATCGAAGAAGACTCAGAAAGGTGACTTATATTAAAGTAATCTTCCAAATGATATTTGGGTAGGTTCTTGGAACTTGCGTTAGAAGATTTGATGACAATGCTAGGTAAGGAAAGTGACGACTAGGCAGAGTGAAGCATTGTTATAACAACAACAGCATAAAGCAACGTATCAAAATCTAACGGCTTTGTTCGCTTGATCAGCCTACGTGACCGGACAAATACCATCGGGCCCAGGATATATTCCTATCGACACCAGGCTTTGCCATAAAGTGAAACTCGATGCATTTAGAAAAACCAGGTGGTGATGACTTGGTCTTAGTTTTCCCAAAACGGCATCACTCATGGTTGAGAGGGGATGAGAGGCGGCTTTTGCTCCAAAACTACCAAAATTATTTGGAGGAAAAATAAAAGAATGAAGAATGAACATAAAAATGGATCACAGCTGGGTATATAAAGTTCAATTACAACCGAGTTTAGACTATCTTACCTCTTTATACATAAACTTAAATTTTTGTTTGCTCTTTCTATTTGTTTGGGCTTGCCAGCTATACTAATTGCTCAAAATTCACTCGTGTCTATTATTTACGTTCATAAAATTCAAAATGCGAATTGCAAATATACCCCGTATTAGCCGGCTATATTCGAAGTACTTTCCCACATTCTATAATATATATACTTAAGTAGGTACAGCTGTGTTCAATATAATAGTAGTGAAATTAAAATTAATATCGTTCGACGAAATAAGAAGAAGCTGGGGTTTTAATAATAATAACAATAAAAAGAAATTTCAAAGTGTACACAAAGTTCAGGAAAGTTAATTAAACTTTAAAAAATGTGCATCAAAATCTTTTGATTACGCAGTTTTGTAGACCAATCAATTTCAGTATAACATTGTGCAAGTTAGAACTCGCTCAAAAATTCTCCTGAATTTTCAGAATTTTTTTCGTCAATGGTGTTGAGTGATTTCTTCCATACAACGCATGAAGAAAAATTTGTATGGAAAAAAATACCCAACATCCTTGACTAAAAAACTTCTAAAACATTCAGGAGAAATTTTGAGGTACTTCTAACTTTATTTATTATCATGCTGAAACTGAATGAGCTATAAAACTGCCTGCTTAAAAATTTTCTACGGACTCTCCCCAAAAATATTGAAATTTTGATATAAATTTATAAAAGCTTTATTAACTTTCCTTAACTTTTGATAAACTTCGAAATTTCTTTTTATGTGGTTTCTGTTAGGAATTCGCTATATTTTAAATAAAAATTATTAAAAACACCGCTTATTTTTATTTCGTCGAACGATATCCACTTCAATTTTGCTACTATTATATTGAACACAACTGTACACACTATATATTCACACTTATATTGTTGTTGCCTTTATTCGCAGTTTAACGTCAGCAACAGTTGCGAAATAAATAATCTGCACAATTTGACAGTCGCTTCTTTGTTTCCTTTTGTGTTGCTCAACTTTGCAGCCCGAATTGTTGCTGTGACGTCAAAAACTTATCACAAGTGGTAGATATCATGAACTCGTCGAGTGTTCGGCCTACTACCCTACAAGCACATTGACAGTCATTTGTCACAACATCTGAGAGTCAGTGCTGTCATTCTAACTATCAGGAATTTGCATCATGTTCTTAAAGCGAATAGCAAAAAATGATGTCAACAACCGTGTACATGTGAGTACGGTATGTTCCTTTGTTATTGCCCACGTAGCTTCGGCCTGTCCAATTCGTGTTCTTTCCCTGGTTCTTTGTGGGTGTTCCCAACAACGGACATCCGTGTGCTAGGAAACAAACTAAGTAGTATGAAAGTATCAGCATTGACACATAAACTATCATCACTGTCAATAAAAAGTGTGAGTGTGTTAGTAAGGAAATCAGCGTTTCTTGCTGACCCATTGAAATTCAAGTACTCGCACATGTGCGTTGAAAATAGCAACAAACATTTTATGCTGATTTCTAATAAAATTAAATTTTTTTTGTATTTTTTGTTGTGTTTGTGAAATTCGCTATCAAGCAATTTGCGTACATTTTCGTGACGACATCTCGTGAGAGCTGCGATAATGAGACTTTTATTATTCGCTGCTTTTGGGGGTGTGGGCAGTTTACTTTATGACCGGTTGGCAAGATAAGCAAATACTTAAGTTCCAGGTAATCAATCCCTGTTACCGGCATACCGAAGAATATTCTCCAGAAATAGAGATGACATTCCCTGGAACCATGAGGCGAATTATTACAAAAAATACATTCCAAATTGGTATCAATATGTAGCTATAGTTATGGTAAGATAGATACTTGAAACTTGGGCCATAGTTTAGAAAACCTTTAAAATGTCAAAAAAGAAGAAAAAAGTTTCGTTAGGTGATGCATAGATCTAGATCATAGACGGTCTTTTCGTTGCCCGTTAGCAAAGCAAAATCTTTTATTGCTTTTTGCAAAATTTAAATTTGTTCTAGGCTAGGGTGGGGCCACTTTGAATAAAAATATTACTTAAATGAAAAATAAATTTATAAATTTAAATTAAAATTTATAATTTTAACTTCAAATTATTGAAGTTTTTGAAAATAAAAAATAAGCACACCGAGATATGGACATAATGTGTGTTTTTGAAGTTTTTTTCTAGTTATTTCTGTATAACTCAAGATTCACTGAGTTGATTTGATTCAAGTTCGGTATAATCACGCTTTTGGCGGGGCTATTTGTTTTTTTCTGGATAATTTCGGGATAGTTTAACGGTATTTTTCTATGTTATTTAGGTACTGTTTTCGGGACTTTATTCGATCTACATCATTGACATACACTGAGATTTTTATTTATGTCGACCACTGATCTGAATTTAAAACCCCCAACAAAACTGGAAAATGTAGAGGCAGACTATTAAAACAATGCTGCCCACAGCTTCCTTATGGACGAGTAAAATTTACCTATGTGTTATTATATAGTAAATTAAAACGATTAAAAATTTATATTTTATATTTGACTGCAATAAAACACATAAAGTTATTGCAAAAAACCTTAATTCAAGTTAAAAGTTAAGTTCGTTCGTTTTTTTTTATTTTTTTAAATAATCGTAAAAAATCATCATTTACTTTTTGATTATTTTTTTAATTAATTGTAAAATAATCATTAAAAATTTTAAAGTAATGGCAATCAATCATTAAATGGATTCTCAAGAAAATAGTTAATCAAACCGGTAGTCATTGCGATTAGTAACAGGTCTGATTTAATATAATTTCTTATTTGGGAGCATAGGCGAAAGAAAGTTTTTAAATTCAGTAATACAAAAACAAAATGAGTAATGGAGTATAGATAATGGGCAACTATAACGAAAACGTAACCTTTAAAACCGTTTAACTTTAAACCTGAAACCAAAACCGTAATCCTAACGTATTATAACGGTATAGTAAGTCTTTGGAGTATAATGATGATACCAAATAAATGTATTAATAAAAGTGAGAAAGATCTATCTGCCTATCCTACACGAAATGGTGAGCGCTTGTCCAAGAACCAACAAGAAGTATTTTAAGCAAAATTCCTTTCGACCTGTTCCGCTATTGTCTGAGGTAATTCACGAATACCGGATTCTCTTCAGAACCATTACAGAAGTTCTCAAATCTTTTAGTTCAAGCAGGCTCGCTCAACCTTCTTCACAGATATGGAAGTAGCTAATATACTAGATGGATGAATTGAAATTATTTAATTTAAAAAAAAATTCGTTTTGCCTGTATTTGACTACAGGTACATAGTAATTAGGCGCCATTAGGTTAGGTTAAGGTGGCTGCTACTCTGCAAAGCCGCGAAACACACTTAGGCCGAATGGCTCATTGTGATAAATCAGGCAACGTACTAGTGAAAGAAAAAACTTCAATCTAGTCCAAAAACTATCAAACCTGCAACAACTTAGGATTCCAAGTTTTTGTGAATACTTTTGTGTTCATAGTAGAAAAGATAGTCCAGTCGAGCTTCGAAACCATAATCTCTCACAGGTTAGCCAACGGCATTCAAATTCTTAAATACTTATTATTACAAAAGCAGGACATTTTGGTATACGAGGTGTCTTCAAAAAGTATCGCGAATTTTGTGTTTTTTCAAAAATTATTTATTTATTCATGAATATCTATTTTGTCCCCTTCAAAGTAATCCCCATGAGATATTATACACTTACGCCAACGGTTTTTCCAATCTTCGAAGCACTTCAAAAAATCATTTTTTTGTATCTTGTTCAGCTCCTCCTTCGATGCCGTCTTTATCTCGTCAAGAGAAACGTAACGTCGTCCTTTCATGGGCCTCTTCAGTTTAGGGAACAAGAAAAAGTCACAGGGGGCCAGATCTGGGGAATACGGTGGCTGCGTCATCATTAGTGTGTTGTTTTTGGCCAAAAAGTCGCGCACAAGCAACGATGCGTGAGCAGGGGCGTTATCGTGGTGCAAAAGCCAATTTTTGTTCTTCTTTGCACATCTTCTCGGCCTTCTGAGAACATTTTGTACCACCGATAAACGTTGCTTCGGTCCGAGGTAGCTTCTCCGTATGCCACAGTCAACATTCGGAATGCATCCGCGCACTTAATTTCGTTTTTCACACAAAATTTGATACAGGTTCTTTGATCCATTTTTTTGAATAGGTAAAAATCGAAGACGATCCAAAACACGTGCAAGCAAAGCAGCTGTCAACAATTAACTGAACATTCAAAATGGCCGAGCTTATCGGCATAAGTGAGAGACATGAGTACCAACATAACGCCACAAAAACACTACGTAACCAGCGAAAATTAAAAATTCGCGATACTTTTTGAACAGACCTCGTATTTGTAGCTAATGAGATACTAGTATTCACTGTCCAAAATCTAAAAATGAACAAAAGGGACCTCCACATGTTTAAAATATTAGTTGCTCACATGGAAAGAATAAAATGGACTGACTAACTGAGCTAGGTTAGTTAGACACAAGCATTTTCATGTACTTTTCCTAATCTCACGCTCTCCCTTTTTGTGTCTGCAAATTACTGTTGCCGGCTTTGAATTTCTAACTTTGCTGAATTTGATGACGTACAGTGAGAGGCGTTATATTCTGGCCGCTACCATTGAGTTCATGTGTGGGCGTGGAATTTATTGGAAATAAAAATAGGTTTCAAGAAAGCAACTGTTATAAAAACCACAAAGTGGTTGTATATATATTTATAAAAAATTGTGCAAATCGCCCACTATGAACAACGCTTTTTTTGGAGGGATTGGCTCCACGTCGTCAGCAACACTCTATGTTTCTGTAAATAAAAACTGTACTTATTATTATCTCCGCATATACCCAGCAGTGAAGCTCCCAACTAGTTAAGAAACATGCCAGTTTACAGCTAACATTTTCTGACTGGTATGGAACTAGTCCGAAAACGAAAAAACGTTGTTGCTCCACTTAGAACTAGTTGTAGACTAGTATATTTCTGTGCGAAATCCGACAATTGCAACGTCTAGCAAATTGCGATATTAAGGAGTTTGTTCTATTGAAAAAGCCAGTTGATTGACTAGTTGCTCGGCGCTGATACTAGTTTTAGTTGGTTTGACTGCAGCGTATGTCTGTATGTACTCTTACGTATGCACTTAAACTTGTTTACCTTGACATCTATTCGGCGCTGTTGATTTCCTTGAGGCCATCTGGTAGTTAGCACGAGAAAGCTTCTACAGAAATACTTATGTATATGCCTTAGGTAAGCATATTCATGGCCATATGCGCCTCTCCAACACCAGCATCAGCTCACTGCATTATTTTATCCTGGTTTGTTTTGATTTTAAAATATATTTTTTATAAATTCATGCTAGCAGTAAATGGAGGAATGACAAAAATAAGTACATTAGACCGTTCCATGAAAAACAAATGTTTTCTGTAAAACAAACTTAAAAGTATCGTTGCGGTGAAAAATTAAAGCATGATTGCAAAAACTCGTGACATTCCTATGAACAACTTGAAGCTACTTTTCACATTTGAACTGAAATATACCAGTTTCAAACTAGTTCGTAATGGAAAAAAAAAATTCTAACCGAAAAATTCTTTGGCTTGTGGAAATAATTAAATATCGCAGTGCATAGTGAATAATTACTCGGCGAACGTGATCGAACTCATGGGTTTGAGCCGTGGTGCAAGAAAATCAAAATTAAAACTAGGAACTTTACTTTTTAACAACCCAATACTCCTCTAGGTTAGCTTAGGTGGCAGCTGCCTTAAAGGGGCAGCTCACTTGGACACCGTTACGGTCCGTACACTTGGTTAGTAAGTCGCTGGTAGCAAATATAAAATTCCGGATAAAGCAAACATCGGTTCTCGATATATACGCCGTAGACCGAAAGATATCCAAATCCAAGCAGTTGAGCATGTAGCGACTTCATGTCTCCACTTCGTCATCCTCCATGCAGCATAATTATCTGGGATTATCCATAATATTCAACCGCAACGTATGGACCCCCATAGGGTAGTGTCCGTTAAAACTCTGATCCCCATGGAGAGATGGACTTGAGTGCACACGTTGGTAGAACCAAGCGGCTTAACTGACGCTTGACTGCCCGAGTAAATATTTAGCTTCCTGACAGTAACAGAGCTAGACAGCAACCCATCCAACGCATCCAGATAGACGTTACTATGGTAAGGCAGCCGAAATGTACTGCTAATTCCGAGCTCCTGACAGCAGACACCCTACTTCCCACCCCAACCCACGCATCCAGCTTTGACCAATCCGTGAACAGGTTCGCCAAAACAGTGCCCCAGATGATTTCAATATAGACGATGAATTAATGAAATGTGTAAGTCGAAAAAGTTCTACCATAATAAAATTTACATTATCTCTGCAATATGTTATTTCACGATAGTGCAAAAGTTTAAATTTTGCTCATCCCGGTCCTTTTTTGTTAAGACTTTAGGTGCCTTAGGGTATCTTTAATGGGGGTGTCTGCGCCTTGCACACACCAGCGCCACCCCAAACCGTCGACTCGTAGGTGCATACACCCTCCTCCTCCAAGCGGGGGAGGAGCCTCCTCGTGATGATACCTGGTAACGCTACGGCGGCTAATTCGAGCGGCGACGTTTCACCCCCGTCAACCCCCCCCTTCTTCGTCTCCCTTCCCTTTCTTGTAAGGGCTGGATCAAGGTGTCATACGACCCGTGCGGATGATAAACCTGGCTGGGGGCCCTTAAATAGCCCAGTCGCGGATACCGGGGACCTCCGATTCTATTCAGCCTTACCCGGGTAATGCGAATCTCTGCCCGGGTGGACAGTGCCCTTCTCCGCCACTCGTGGGTTTAAATTATGGAGCAAAAAAACAAAAATTAAAACAAAAACAAGGAGTCGGACTCTCCGAATAAAAAGTCAACAGGAGCTCGCTCTGCTAAGATGATCACGGTGAAACCGGACCAAAACAAAAATACAAAAGCCGAGAGGACACCCCGGCGTTTCAGGGCTGCAGCGGCAGTTAGACGTGATAGGGCTGAGTGCAAAACCGGTCCGTGTAGTCCGATGACCGGTGCCTCTTCCAGGGGTGCCGATCGGGAGGCCAGCAACGCGGCTACCACCAATCCGGTAGCTTCCACCAGTGGCCTTGCCATTCAGCGCATAGCGTCTGGCGAGTCCGTGGCTGGGGGATCCAAGGGTGAGGGGGCTGCTAGCGATAGGGCCAAGGACTCGGTGCCTATACAACCCATGAAGGCCAGCCACCAAGATAAGCGGAGCAATTGCAGGAGTTCAACCCGGGTCTACCGACCCAAAACTGGAAGGTGGTTAGCGTGGACAAAGCAGCCGGACAAGCAACGATGCAGATAGTTCTGCTATTAGACCAGGCAAGCATCGAGGCCCTGGACCGGTGCGACTACCGTGTGAGCTATGGCTTCACAAATATTAGCTTGAAGGTGTATAAGGCTGACGCCGAAGCCATTACTAATTTTTCATCTCTTGCGGAGGTGGAGCCTCCCCCTAGCGATAACGAGATGGAGGTTGATGACAATGGGTCGGATGTGTGGAGCGGCTATGCCTCGTCCAGCTTGGCCGGTAGCGGGACTCTCAGGAGGCTTTACTCCGAGAGTCAGCTTCTGAGCGAGGACGACGCGGACGCGACGGAGGAGAGTGCAAAAAAGCAAGATGATGAGGGTCCTCCAAATCAACCTTCATCACAGTAAAGCAGCGTCAGCTGCACTTCTACTCCAACTTTCAGCAGGTGGAGTAGATATGGTTCTAGTTCAAGAACCGTGGATCACTGGAAATAGGATCTGTGGTTTGAGGACTCCCACTTACAAGCTCTACAGTGCTCAAGATAAGGGTAAGCCTCGTACGTGTATTTTAGCTAAGTTGAATATTAACGCTTTTCTTTTACCCCAATTTAGTGACGGAGATCTGACAGCGATTAGCGTCGAGGGGTTAGGTAGAAGTTGTAGATTTGCCTCTTTCTATCTGGCCCATGCTCACGAAGGTTCACTACCACCACATAACTTCAGAGAGCTCGTGAGTTCCACTAGACCACGAAACAACCTAATTGTGCTTGGAGGCGATGCGAATGCCCATCACACTCAATGGAGCAGCACTGACACAAACGACCGAGGTGAGTCACTATATAACTACTTATTAGGCACTAATCTAAGTTCATGCAACAGGGGAAGTGACAAGGAACCGCGAGGAAGTCCTTGATATTACATTGGTCAGCGACTCCTTCAGCGACCTCATAGAATCATGGAGGGTTCTAATAGAACACTCCTTCTCGGACCATAGATATATTAGTTTCTCAATAGCAGATACGCACACAAGTCCAAAATTCATACAAAATATAAAAAGAACAAACTGGGGCTATTACAAGAAGCTTATGGATATAAATCTATCAAAACAAATGGGCACACCTAAAAATGATAGGGAACTAGACGAGCTAGTCAATACCTTTAATCAACAATGCAAGCTTGCTTTAGATAAGGCTTGTCCGACCAAAAAGGTGACGGAAACCCATAAGCCACCTTGGTGATCGTCTGATCTAGATAGACTCAGAAAGGCATGTAGGGTTGCTTTTAATAAAGCCAAACAGGATGGCCGCGAGCTATCCTGGGCTGTTTACAAAACTAAGCTAAGTACATATAAAAAAGAAATCTGCAAGGCCAAACGAGCCTCCTGGGTGGACTTCTGCAGTGAAATTGAGTCTACATCTGCTGCCTCCCGCTTGAGGAGGGTGCTCTCAAAAGCGCCAGCAACACTGAGCCACGTCCAAGTGCCAGATGGGCAGTGGACTGATTCGACTACGGATACCATGAATCTGCTCCTGGATACACATTTCCCGACATGCACAGACGTGTCTACTACTACGATTAAATGATAAAGGAAATCACCGATGAGAAAAAGTTAGATTGGGCTTTATCTACCTTCAAGCCCCATAAGTCGCCAGAACCGGACGAAATATTCCCGGCCCAGCTACAGCATACATCCGATGACATCTGCGTTATTATGCGGGGAAAATTCCCTCAAGCTCTTTGCAATTTAATGGAAACAGCCTTATCTAAAATTTGTGACTGGGCAAAGTCGACAGGTCTGCGGGTTAACCCCGAGAAAACCGAGCTAGTCCTCTTCACTAGAAGGTACAAAATACCGAACCTTATACCACCAAAAATTGGAAACACGACTTTGGCATTCAGTGACAAAGTCAAATATTTAGGAGTTACTCTGGGGTGACAATATAAAAGAACGGGTTAAAAAAGCAACGTGCGCGTTGTTTACTTGCAAGAGAGCAATTGGTGTTTCGTGGGGGTTTTCTCCCAGGGTGGTGCACTGGATCTACACAGCCATTGTTCGCCCGATTCTACTCTTCGAAGTGATGGTCTGGTGGCCTGCACTAACTAAGAATACGTACCTCAAACAGATACAAAAAGTCCAAAGGAGTTCAGAACTCTGCATAACCGGGGCCCTTGGGTCCACCCCGACAGAAGCACTCAACACTATGCTACATCTACCACCGCTTGATTTGGTGCCGAAGGAAGTAGCCACGATCACAGCTTTGCGAATAAGGGAGACTGGCGTCTGGATAAATGGACAAAGTGGGCACGCCACAATCTTGGGCAACCACGCGCCTGTTAACATACCACCGCACACGGACTACTGCGCGTCAAATAACGTGTTTGTCAGGAACTACGAGGTAATAATACCGACAAGACAAGAATGGGACAACAGACCACATACGGTTCGGGGCGCCATCAACATCTTCACTGATGGCTCCAAGTTTGAGGGGAAGGTGGGGGAAGGATATTTCACCGGACCTGGGACTAGAGATCTCCTTCCGTCTTCCCGACCACTGCAGCGTGCACCAAGCGGAAATGCTGGCAATACATGGCGCGGTGAAAAGCTTGGTATCCATGCCCCAAAATGGTAAACAGATCTATATCTTCTCAGACAGTGAGGCCGCACTTAAAGCCTTGAACTCATGCGTCGACAATGCAAAGTCGTTAACTGAATGTCGCAGATCTCTCAACGAGATGGCTCAGCACTTCAGTATTAGCCTTATTTGGGTACCTGGGCACAGGGATATTGAAGGTAACTGTAGAGCGGATGAGCTGGTCAGACGAGGTACCACCACCCATCTCCTTCCAGGAAATAGTTCGGTAGGCATACCCATGGCCTCCTTTAAATTTAGTGTCAGCACAAACACAATAAAAATAGCAAATATGCTCTGGTCAGGGCTCTCGACGTGTGAGATATCCAGGCTAACCTGGCCTTCTTACAACAAAAGACGTACAAATTCCATGCTGTCCCTTAATAAATCGGGCATTTCATCCCTGGTAAGGGTTCTAACAGGTCACTGTTTAATAGGCACTCACGGCGCCAGAATGGGCGCAATGTCTAATGATTACTGTCGCAGCTGCGGATGCATTGAGGAGGAGGAAAGTGTTCAGCATCTGATATGTCAATGCCCTGCACTAAGCAGGTGACGGTTAGCTATCCTGGGCCAACCGTTTCTCGATAACCTCCCTGAGGTATCAGAAATAGACATAAAAGCGTTATCTAAATTTATTGACTTCCCGAAGTGGTTCGATCCCCTGCCTTGTGTGTGAGTTGGTTTCTCCTGGCGTCGACGGTAGCGCGACCGCATCTCTGGGGCCTAGAGGTGGGTAGAGACCGTATAGGGTATCACAATGGGCTTACTTAATGGCCTAAGTGTCGGGCAGAGTCCAGGTACTCTGCCCTGCCCTTGCAACCTAACCTAACCTAACCTAGGTGCCTCAATTGAAACAAAGAACCGCAATTTGTTGAAAAAGCTGTATAGACAAAATTTTTGAGGCTCTATGAAACAAAACAAGAAAAGAAAGGGCTGTCTTCGACTGCGCTTCATGAATACGCATCACGGTTTTAAGTGTCCGATCCTTGCTCAAAATTAGTAAAAACTGCAAAACTGTTAATTTAAAGAAACATAGCCCAAGCCCCATTTATCGGAACAATCGATCTAGGTGATTTTCACTACACACATTACATATATAATATGTACTAAACCTGAAAACTTTGCGTTCTTAGCTTTTTAATTGCAAAATGTATAGCCCAAAACCCATTATCGAAACTATCGAATATGTGGGAGGTCTGCGTTGTATTGGTTCGATCATGCTGGTTCCGACAAATGATTAATGTTTTACAAAATAGCTGCCCCTTAGCAAACTTCAGCGAGATATCTCTAAAACTGAGGGACTAGTTTGCGTTGAAACGGACAGACAGACAGACGGGCATGGCTAAATCGACTCAGCTCATCGCCCTGTTCATTTCGGTGTACTTATTGGTGGGCTTATATCTTCTTCTTCTCATACTTACAAACATCGGACCAAAGTTATAGTCCAATTTTATGTTCATGAGAGGTATAAAAAGAAGAACAAATTCTGACACGGTCTAATATTTTTATGTGATTACATATATTTATATGTACTTACTGTGGTATTCCAGCAAAAAATAGTATATGTATGTATATATGTACATATGCATGCCTTGCGTAGGCTGTTCGAAGGAAGGCAAACATGTGCTCAGCAAGTGGGCATTATTTATAGCAATAAGCAATTGGCAGTGACGTCATGTTGTTGATGCTACTCTTTAGCTGTTGCTGGATTGACTCTCAGCATGTATGTATACATACATAACTGTTGCTCCACTTATTTATAGCCTGCTATCAAAAACACAGTTTCGCAGATCTAGGTTGTTAAATTTGGAATGTGCATACATATATATATTTATGCGGATTTGGAGTTGGGCAATAATAACAAAAAATTTAAATATATTTTGCATAATTCAGGCACCGCATATTTGCATAAAATACTTAAAACGATTACTACTTATCCTGGCCGTTAATGAATCCCGATTATATACAGTGTAGAATACGCATAATGGAAAAACAGACATAAGAGGTAGTATCTTCATAGGACAGACTCGAATAAGAGGGAGCAGTTCAACACATACATACATACATATAAAGAGATATTCATCCTAAACTAATCGAAATTCTACTGAACTAACAACGAAGAATTGGCTCTTAACTGCTAAGCCGGTAAGGCCATTGCGTAACAAGGTCAAACATCATCCATCTCTTTTTTTCAGCTCAGTGCGGATTTCCAAATTAGTCTGCTGCTGAAATCGGATGCTGAAAGGTTAACTTTCTAAAACGAATGCCTAAAGTCGCCTAAGCGGCTGAGCGCCAATGAATGATGGTATGCCATGCAGTCCTTTAGTATTTCCAAATTATAGCTGCCAACACAGGCGTGGTTGTGCTCTGTCGTTCACCACCAAATAAATTTTTTCCTATTTAATCCTATTAAATATATTTTATTCCATATCCGTTATTAGCTCAAAAGCCGACAAATTTCTCTAATTACCAAATGTCTCTTACTTTTTTCACAAAGATATTGTCTATAATATTCGTGTCTGATCTTTTACAAACCCTCTTTATAAAAGTGGGCGTGGTCCGTACCATTTAATAAGCTTATTCTGTGTTCTGATATCTTTGTTATGATATGTTTTTGATTCAAGGTTAATAATATTTGCAAAATTTACTTAATCAAAAAAGCGTGGTGCCATACCTATTTTCATGAGTTATTATTACCGGCTTACTCCACAGTAATATCTACAGCAGTGTCGGCCACACCATCACTATATGATTTGCGCGTTTAATCAATTTCGTCTATAGCGGTCAATAACAGTACTAGTCCTAGCGACTAATGCAAGTTTAGATCCTTTTATGTAGGTTGAACTGGTCCCTTTGGTTTGGACAAGTCCTATGAAGAGACTAATTGGTCTCTTTTATGCCTGAATGGGTAGTGTAGGACACATCATAAATTCTAATTTCAGCACCTATAAGTAGGCTACATAATTTAAAATTGTTGTATCCAACTATGCCTATAACGGTAGAGTTGCCATCAACTGTATCCCATTGTGGGCAAAAGGTATTAATCGCGGACAACTCTCTTTAGAAATGAATGGCACAATTTCTTTCAGGGTAGATAAAGAAAGAGGATATATCTCCATAGGATATGCTCAATTGAAATTGAACATTGAAAAAGTGCACACACTGGCAGAAAAAATTAAATGTTTTGTTTATATTTTACTACGCAAAAATTCGTTATTGATTTGTTTGCAACTAATTTATGTTAAAGTTCCAACGTAGCTTTGATGTGACAAAGTCGAAGCGAGACTACATAATGTCCAACATGTGGCCGGCATCGATCTAGAGCAACAACTAGTGTTGTTTAAACACTAGCAACAGCAACAATAACCATCAAACAGTCGGCCAGCTAGCTCATACCGAGTCAAGTCAAATTACTCTACCGAACAGTGCTGCCAGATTTTTATTTGTAAGTATGTATTTCAGTTCTTCTTTGGACCTTAGACTTCCTAAGGACCGTTTACATAAAGGCTATTTAAATTATTCCTAGTTGTGAAAAGATTAAAAAACGTTGCATTGTGAATGGGCAAAATAGGTCTTATTCGTGAAAACGGTTTTCAGCAAAATCTCCGATTACACTCTCTCTTCCCCTTAAAATGTTCTTTTGGTGGTTTGTATAAAGTTTTTGAGTTGGGATCTGCCTTTGAAAGTAAAAAAAATAAGACCTTTGTAATTTATGTTATTTTAAGGATTTCAATTTCCATCATATTTTGTTGCTCTGCTCCATAGATTGTCATAGGTCTAACAACAACAGCAACTTCTACTTTTTGGATATATTTTGGGTATTTTCTGTGGTTGCTAAACTTATATTAAGACTTTGCATACCTTTCATCAACATGAAATGGAATTATAACTTTGGTCCGCTGTTTTTAAGTATGAGAAGAAGAAGAGATAGACTCACCAATAAGTATACCGACATGATCAGGGCGATGAGCTGAGTCGATTTAGCCATGTCCGTCTGACTGTCTGTCTGTTTGAACGCAAACTAGTCCTTTAGTTTTTGAGATATCTCGATGAAATTTGGTATTTGTAATGTATCACTCATTTGTCGGAACCAGCAAGATCGGACCAATACAACGCATAGCTACTACATAATCGATTGTTCCGATAAACGGGGTTTGACCTATAAATCTTGCAGCTAAAAAGCTAGGAACCTAACATTTTTGCAGGTGTGGTACATATTATATACGTAATATGGCAAGTTAAAATCATCCGGATCGGACCAAGATAACATATAGCTCCCGTATAATCGATAGTTCCGATATATGTGTTTTGGACTATAAATTATGGAATTAATAAGGTAGGAATGTAAATTGTTTGCAGGTTTGGTATATATTATATACGTAATATGGCTAGGGAAAACAAGTCGGATAGGACCAAGACAACATATAGCTCCCATATAAATGGGCTATTTGGCTTTAAATTATGGAATAAAAAAGCGACGCACGTTAAATTTTTGCAGATTTGATACATATTATAGACGTAATGTGGCAAATGAAAATCAGCCAGATCGGACCTATATAACATATAGCTACCATACCATCAATTAGCCCACCACAACACATTTCCCAATAAACGGGGGTTGGGCTATGTATCTTTAAATTTACTGGGTAAGACCATAAAATTTTGCAGAGTTTGTACTTGTTGTAAGTAATGATCGGACAATTAAAACCGTGATGCGTATTCATGAAAGGTATAAGGCCTTCGGCGTTTGTGAAATTATGGAGCTAAGCCAAATTCTGAAATAGCTCCACTCCACATTAAACAAGAAAAGAGCTCACGATTAAGCCCGGCGGCAACGCGCAAGCATATGCTTGCGTGTAACCATAGAAACGGTGGTTGTGTGAGTGTCGGGTGATTGTCGCTTGCCCGGCAATGCACAATCAGAAGGCTTCCATCGTCATTTGCTTTGAAATTTCGAAGCAATAGGTTGTAGAAATTTTCCTACCGAAGAATTTTTTTGTTCATACTTTATTATTATTCCTTAATTACTCGAAAATCTTTAATGTTTATTAATGGTAAGAGCATTAAAATAAGAACAAGTTTTATTTCATATTGCATTTCATGGCATACAGGATTAAACCGTTAAAATTTTTTTTGTCCCTATATGTGTTCGTCATGAGAGCCGCGAGGCGACTGAGCTGTTGTTGTTGTAAAACGCATGCGCCAACAACAAATACAGCAACTTGCAAACGAAAAATTCTAAAATTTTTGATTTTCATCAACGCGAGCCGACAACAAGTACATGTGATACACGAATACCACCACATGCGATTGCTATGGCAACCACCGTTTCTATGGGGCCGGGCTTTAGGATACTATTTGCGCGATATCATTGGAACTATTTGAAGAAAAGCATCCCAGTTTCAATTGAATTCGAATTAGCTAATTAATAAAATCTTTCTATCACAAAATCACAAAAATGCTCCGATATCGCGCATATGGCAACACTGTTCACAACACTCTCCTCTGTTTATTCTATTATTTCTTGGCCTTCTGTCTCTGTGTATATCTGCATACCCCTGCGCACCTCCAGCGCTATACAAGATACCAACAAGCACACCAAAAATCTTGTAATATTTACTTCGTCATCGTGATTGTTGGTGTTGTTGCCTCGCTACGACCGTTGTGCTGTTCACGTGAACACTAGTCGAATATCACGCGGTCAATGCGTGCACGGCAAACAATCAGCTATGGCAATATAAACAACAAATATGTATGTATGTATGTAGGCAACATAAAACCATTCAACGCGTCCGCTAGAGAAACGACACTGGAATTTTGCATGAGGCGTGTTCGTTGCCTCGTATTCATTTAGAGTGTGTAAGCTATTATGATTGTTGTTATTGTTATTGTTTTGGTTTGTTACTATTAACTTGTAGTATTATGTATGTACGTAACTATTATTTCGTGTGTATATTTTGTTTTAATAGTGCGCTCTCGCCTAGTTCTACTCTCTCTAATACGGTCAATATACACTCGTAAATAATTCGAAATGTTTGTTTGTATGTAGCCATTTGAAAGCATCTGGGATGTTTCTCATACAAAAAACTTATTCACCTGCGCGTTGATTGGTTCAGAGCGGAAGCGAGCCCCTTTTTGTGCATATTGCACAGTTTTTGGCGCTTAACCACGCTACTGTGTATATTTATACATGTGTAGATAGGTACCTATATGCATCAGTACCCGCGTTCTTAGTATACATATGTGTGTATGTCCAAGGGAATGTGTCTGTTGATAGTGTTGTAACTAGGGAAGCTTTATCAAATTTTTTCCAATTTTTAAAATTGTTCATTGACGTTTGCAATAATATTTTAAAGTATTTTTTAAAACAACAAAATATACATACATACATAAGTATGTGCTTACAGTAACTCCAAGTAAAAATACTTGGAATTGTGGTCTTTTCACTACCTTTATAATAAGGTCTCCTTCTTGTTTGTCGGCTCATTTCAATGCGATATTTTGTAATCTGGCAAAATCTTTTTATTTAACTTCCCTTTGAGCTAGACACTTGAAAATTGGAACAGGGCAATGTGGCAATGCTAAGCAAATGAAAAAATTCCGCTGGGTGGCGCACGAATCGAGCTACTTACAAAATTCCATTGCATTTTGGAATATTTTGAGCTAATTTTAAGTAACTTCCTAGCGACCTAGGCACTTAAAACTTGGTACATAGTTCAGGACATGATTACAATAAAATTTGTGGAAAACAAAATTCCACTAGGTGGCGCGCTGATCGAGATAACCAACAATTTCTCAAGACCTAAAGACTTTAAACTTTAGTCATATTTCAGAACCCTATGACAATGCAATTTCTTCGAAAAGATTTCGTTAGGTTGAGCACGGATCGAGCTATTGAAAAATTTTGTTTGAGATTGGGAGTCTTGCTATCAAATTTTAACTAACTTCCCAACCATGACAATACAAGTTTATATACTTTGAAATGTAAGCGCGCTTTGTTTCCACAATTTTGTTATTAACAATTTTGTTGTTAACAAATAACTCATTTTGTTACTCTAGATTCGTTAAGTGAACAACAATGTTTGAGTTCGACGATAACGTAAGTAGTTCCATTTAGGAATAACTAACCCCAACTCAAATTGCCACTTCGTAGGCGATACTCAAAAATAAAAAATTTAAATTAAATAAAAAACCTTTAAAGACTGCCTATTAATGTCGTCAAAAAGCAACAGCAAAATTTTGTTCTTAAACAATGACATGGGCTCTATGAGTTTTTATTTTGAACTTTTACTTTATTTTATTTTATTTTATTTTATTTTATTTCATTTTATTTTGCTTTATTTTATTTATTTTTTTATTTTTTTTAATTTTATCTAATTTTATTTTGTTTTATTTTATTTTATTATATTTTACTTTGTTTTATTTTATTTTATTTTATTTTATTTTATTTTATTTTATTTTATATTATTTTATTTTATTTTATTTTATTTTATTTTATTTTATTTTATTTTATTTTATTTTATTTTATGTTATTTTATTTTATTTTATTTCATTTTATGTAATTTTATTTTATTTTATTTTGTTTTAGTTTATTTTATTTTATTTTATTTTATTTTATTTTATTTTATTTTATTTTATTTTATTTTAATTCCTTCTTCTTGCTGGCTTGAGGTCTGTGGTCCAAAAATTGAAACCAGAAATATTGATTTAACCAATATATTTCGACTACCTACGGTAATCGTCTTCAGGGTTAACTATATATAACAATAAAACATAAAATATAATTACAATTAACATAAAAACAAATTGGTAAAAATTAAAAACATACATTATTACACGTCTGTCCTGTTTAACGTGGAGTTGTTTACTGTCCGTCTGTTTGTCAACAAATGCCTATATAAGTGAGCGCAGTTATCAGTGTCCGTTTTGTAATTCATTCTTATGCTGGCCGGTGTGTTAATTATATGAAGCATTTCCAATGTAAATCTCTTGCTGTAATGTTGTTCTTGTTGTAATATCGTTGTTTCGTCAAAGTTCGGTGAGTGGTTTTTAGTTGTACAGTGGGTCATAAGTGCTGTTTTTTGATTATTTGTTTCGCGGCAATATTTAAAATCTGATTTATGTTGCGCGAGTCGAGATTTTAATTTGGCTTTTGTTGTTCCGATATATATGTTATTACATGATTCGTTTTCGTTTCCATTGCAAGGGATTTTATAGATAACATTGCTTTTTTCCGTATTGAGTATTTTAGATTTAGTGTTGTTAAATAAATTTTTTAATGTATTAATTGGTTTGTGCGCTATTTTCACTTCTTCCCTATTGTAACAATCTGATTTCGTGAGGCGTTCTGACAGTTTGGGTACGTAAGTTACTGACTTAAATATTTTTTGTTTCGGCTTTATTGACGTATTTTGCTTAGTTCCTTTTAAATATTTTTTAATTAGTGTTTTTATTAAATTTTCGGGAAAATCATTACTTTTTAATAGTTCTTTTATTTCTTCTTTGACTTCGGCGTGGTAAGTGTCATCTGTTATTGTTAGCATTCTTCTTATACAGCCCATTGCTGTATTAATTATCATCGTCTTAGGGTGATTTGAGTAAAAGTTGATGATTCGTCCTGTAGATGTAGGTTTCTTATACCACTTTAACTTCAATTGATTTCCTCGTCGAACAATAATTGAGTCAAGATATGGTAATTTTCCGTCGTCCTCTAGTTCTGTTGTAAATTTAATGTTCTTGTCAAAAGAATTTAGGGCGTCAAGTGTGTTTTGTACCTCGTTTTCATTTATAATCGCGAATAGATCGTCGACGTATTTTGTAAACAATCTTGGTGTTCGTGGTAATTTTTTAATGGTGTTCTCCAACAGGTCCTCCATGACAATATCTGCTATCACTGGTGATGTAGGTGATCCCATCGGTAGTCCTTTCAGCTGCGTATATATCTCATCATTAAACTTAAAATATCTGTTTTCTTCGATACAAAACCTTAAGATTTCTATAAAAATTTTCTTTGGTATTTTGGTATGCTCTTCTATTGTCGTCCATTTTTTCTTTATAATGTCAAGTGCTAGTTGTGTTGGTATACTCGGAAATAGGGAAATTACGTCAAAAGATATTAATTTTTCATCGTCACAAATGTAAGTATTATTTATCCTTTGTTTAAACTCTATTGTATTTTTAATATTGTAAGTCGAGCTGGCTGTAACATTTTTTAAAATATCCGCAATGTATTTACATAGATTATGTGCCGGTGATCCTATGGCTGAGCAAATTGGCCTAAGTGGTGTGTCTTTTTTGTGGACCTTTGGAAGTCCATAAATCCGTGGGGGTAATGCCGTGGTTGTAATGAACTTATTTCTCTCAGTCTTCGAGATTACATCCATTTTGAAGAGCTTATCGACTAAAATATTATTTTTATTTTGTAATTTAGAGGTTGGATCTTGTCGTTGAATTCTATACATTGTCAAGTCATTTAATATATCTTTCATTTTGTCATTATATTCCTTTATTTCCATTGCAACAGTTTTATTTCCTTTATCTGATGTTAAAATACGTATATTGTCATTTTTGCTAAGAAATTTTCGTGTTCGTTCCACTGTATCTATTATTGCACGGTCTATTGCACTTTGACGGTTTGTTGTTGTGTGATCTTTTAAAAGCAATGAAAATTTGGTTCGTGCTTCTTCTTGTGTTTCTTTGGTTTTTATTGTTTGTATCAGATCCTCTCCATCCGCGATGTACTGGAATAAAGGGAATCTCTTATTTTCGATTGGCAGTGCGAACTTTGGACCCTTTGTCAAAAGAGCTTTTATGTCGGGTGGAAATTCGACATCAGTTTTGTTTACAAACCACTCCGTATGTTTGTTGTTGTCGACTAATATTATATTTCGTTTGCTTTGAAGTTTTTCATGTTTTGATTCTTGTTGCTTCTTCAGTTTTATTCTTAGTTTGTTGGACACGTTTCTCTCACTTGTTGTAAATTCCTCAAAATCTTCAGTGCTCAGATGCTTCTTTAGTTTTGTTGTTATCTGTTCCAGTTGTTGTTTTTGTCTTTTCAGTATGTCGTGTTTTTGTTTAATAAGTAAGCTTAATATTTTAATGTGGTAGTTATGTGTATGTCTGTTTAAGGCTTTGTTTATATCGGTGTGTGTGTCATGGTCATATACAAATAAATTATTACAATTAGTAGACCTTTTTATAAAATTAGGAATTAATTTAGATTTCCTGCATTTCAAGAGAAATTTAATACTCGATTTAAGCTTTACCAACTTTTTTGATGTACATTGAAACTTATTTATAACTGCCTTGTAGTTGTCATATTTGTTTTTTATATCTGCATATCCCATTTTGAAGTTGTTGTATGCTTACGGCGTGCCTCCCGTCTTAGTATTATTCGTTTTCGCGACCTTTTTGTTTTCTAATTCCTTCTTCTTGCTGGCTTGAGGTCTGTGGTCCAAAAATTGAAACCAGAAATATTGATTTAACCAATATATTTCGACTACCTACGGTAATCGTCTTCAGGGTTAACTATATATAACAATAAAACATAAAATATAATTACAATTAACATAAAAACAAATTGGTAAAAATTAAAAACATACATTATTACACGTCTGTCCTGTTTAACGTGGAGTTGTTTACTGTCCGTCTGTTTGTCAACAAATGCCTATATAAGTGAGCGCAGTTATCAGTGTCCGTTTTGTAATTCATTCTTATGCTGGCCGGTGTGTTAATTATATGAAGCATTTCCAATGTAAATCTCTTGCTGTAATGTTGTTCTTGTTGTAATATCGTTGTTTCGTCAAAGTTCGGTGAGTGGTTTTTAGTTGTACAGTGGGTCATAAGTGCTGTTTTTTGATTATTTGTTTCGCGGCAATATTTAAAATCTGATTTATGTTGCGCGAGTCGAGATTTTAATTTGGCTTTTGTTGTTCCGATATATATGTTATTACATGATTCGTTTTCGTTTCCATTGCAAGGGATTTTATAGATAACATTGCTTTTTTCCGTATTGAGTATTTTAGATTTAGTGTTGTTAAATAAATTTTTTAATGTATTAATTGGTTTGTGCGCTATTTTCACTTCTTCCCTATTGTAACAATCTGATTTCGTGAGGCGTTCTGACAGTTTGGGTACGTAAGTTACTGACTTAAATATTTTTTGTTTCGGCTTTATTTCCCTATTTCCGAGTATACCAACACAACTAGCACTTGACATTATAAAGAAAAAATGGACGACAATAGAAGAGCATACCAAAATACCAAAGAAAATTTTTATAGAAATCTTAAGGTTTTGTATCGAAGAAAACAGATATTTTAAGTTTAATGATGAGATATATACGCAGCTGAAAGGACTACCGATGGGATCACCTACATCACCAGTGATAGCAGATATTGTCATGGAGGACCTGTTGGAGAACACCATTAAAAAATTACCACGAACACCAAGATTGTTTACAAAATACGTCGACGATCTATTCGCGATTATAAATGAAAACGAGGTACAAAACACACTTGACGCCCTAAATTCTTTTGACAAGAACATTAAATTTACAACAGAACTAGAGGACGACGGAAAATTACCATATCTTGACTCAATTATTGTTCGACGAGGAAATCAATTGAAGTTAAAGTGGTATAAGAAACCTACATCTACAGGACGAATCATCAACTTTTACTCAAATCACCCTAAGACGATGATAATTAATACAGCAATGGGCTGTATAAGAAGAATGCTAACAATAACAGATGACACTTACCACGCCGAAGTCAAAGAAGAAATAAAAGAACTATTAAAAAGTAATGATTTTCCCGAAAATTTAATAAAAACACTAATTAAAAAATATTTAAAAGGAACTAAGCAAAATACGTCAATAAAGCCGAAACAAAAAATATTTAAGTCAGTAACTTACGTACCCAAACTGTCAGAACGCCTCACGAAATCAGATTGTTACAATAGGGAAGAAGTGAAAATAGCGCACAAACCAATTAATACATTAAAAAATTTATTTAACAACACTAAATCTAAAATACTCAATACGGAAAAAAGCAATGTTATCTATAAAATCCCTTGCAATGGAAACGAAAACGAATCATGTAATAACATATATATCGGAACAACAAAAGCCAAATTAAAATCTCGACTCGCGCAACATAAATCAGATTTTAAATATTGCCGCGAAACAAATAATCAAAAAACAGCACTTATGACCCACTGTACAACTAAAAACCACTCACCGAACTTTGACGAAACAACGATATTACAACAAGAACAACATTACAGCAAGAGATTTACATTGGAAATGCTTCATATAATTAACACACCGGCCAGCATAAGAATGAATTACAAAACGGACACTGATAACTGCGCTCACTTATATAGGCATTTGTTGACAAACAGACGGACAGTAAACAACTCCACGTTAAACAGGACAGACGTGTAATAATGTATGTTTTTAATTTTTACCAATTTGTTTTTATGTTAATTGTAATTATATTTTATGTTTTATTGTTATATATAGTTAACCCTGAAGACGATTACCGTAGGTAGTCGAAATATATTGGTTAAATCAATATTTCTGGTTTCAATTTTTGGACCACAGACCTCAAGCCAGCAAGAAGAAGGAATTAGAAAACAAAAAGGTCGCGAAAACGAATAATACTAAGACGGGAGGCACGCCGTAAGCATACAACAACTTCAAAATGGGATATGCAGATATAAAAAACAAATATGACAACTACAAGGCAGTTATAAATAAGTTTCAATGTACATCAAAAAAGTTGGTAAAGCTTAAATCGAGTATTAAATTTCTCTTGAAATGCAGGAAATCTAAATTAATTCCTAATTTTATAAAAAGGTCTACTAATTGTAATAATTTATTTGTATATGACCATGACACACACACCGATATAAACAAAGCCTTAAACAGACATACACATAACTACCACATTAAAATATTAAGCTTACTTATTAAACAAAAACACGACATACTGAAAAGACAAAAACAACAACTGGAACAGATAACAACAAAACTAAAGAAGCATCTGAGCACTGAAGATTTTGAGGAATTTACAACAAGTGAGAGAAACGTGTCCAACAAACTAAGAATAAAACTGAAGAAGCAACAAGAATCAAAACATGAAAAACTTCAAAGCAAACGAAATATAATATTAGTCGACAACAACAAACATACGGAGTGGTTTGTAAACAAAACTGATGTCGAATTTCCACCCGACATAAAAGCTCTTTTGACAAAGGGTCCAAAGTTCGCACTGCCAATCGAAAATAAGAGATTCCCTTTATTCCAGTACATCGCGGATGGAGAGGATCTGATACAAACAATAAAAACCAAAGAAACACAAGAAGAAGCACGAACCAAATTTTCATTGCTTTTAAAAGATCACACAACAACAAACCGTCAAAGTGCAATAGACCGTGCAATAATAGATACAGTGGAACGAACACGAAAATTTCTTAGCAAAAATGACAATATACGTATTTTAACATCAGATAAAGGAAATAAAACTGTTGC
>OX465289.1:48748277-49070777 GCA_949987695.1 Merzomyia westermanni | reverse complement strand
ATTTTCGAACACAAATTCTACTTATTTTTAATTGGGCGTGTATAGAGTGTTGTGATGAAATTTTCTGTAGTATTTCATCATCAATTTGTAAGCTCAAAAGCTTAAAAAAGGGTTATTTCGTTTGCTTTATAAATTATTTAAAATAAAAATAAATAAGAAAAACTAGCTAAATAATAATTTAGTAATATTTAAATAAAAAAAAAATAAAAATTTTGCGACTTTGATGCACACTTTTATAACAGACGGACGCACCAACTTCCCTCAATCGACTTCTCCTTTCCTTCTAATAATTTTGTTACATGAAACTTAGTATCTATCTCGACTCATTTATGCCTTAAAATCGGAAAAATTATAATACAAGAAAAAAACTAAATATCAGCTAAACATTCACCAGTAATAGTGGAACTCTGCACGTATATTCTGGAAATTTTGATTACTTCATCATCAAACCGTTTCAAAAATTTTCCACTAGTTACTTATTTCAAAGGCAAGTATCTCCTTATAGAGTATGCATGCAATGTGAAAAGTGTTACCATATTCCACAATATGTATGCCATACAAATTTCTAAAGAATTCCCCAAAATTTAATATCAACAACTAAAACACAAATATTCTTAAAACGTTTTGAAGTTTAAGATTTCAAGAAACAGCGTAATTCATAAAACTTGTTAATATTTAATAGGAATAACTTGTAGAGCTAATCTAGCAGGAATGTAAGAGCTGTTAAATTGCTTGCAATAACAGCTGTGCTAAATACGCCTATCGATGGGTTTACATAAGTGTGCTCTGGATATCTATTAGGTCTGTAAGACATTCGAAATATTTCAAAAGGGCCTTGGAAAGATTGTGGAGTTTAAAGCATGCATGGATCGAAAAGTCTCTATGCCACTTCATCTGATATTAGGGGCCGTTCAAGTATTACGTAAGCAGATTTATTACAATTATTTACCCCCCCATCCCCCTTGTCATCGAAAATAAGCAAAGCGGTTACCCCCGCCCCCCCCCCTGCTTACGTAAACATTTTTCAATTAATGTGTTGTTTTTTTTTATATTATAATTATAATTTTAAAATAACAAAATAGATTTAGGATATATATTAGATTAACTGATTCAATATAGAGTAAGGAACAAAAATATTATAATCTTACGAGCATAACAAACTTATTTTAAATTTTTGGTAAACATATTGAATTCAAATTAACAGTCTTCAGTCCATGAAACCCGAGTCCATGATTCTAAGTTTTCGATGACATTGGACTGCTGCTCAATATTGTGAATCTGCTCACTTTCATCGGATTTTGGAATGTCTACGTCATTCTCATCAAGCCATTCAACATCATGGTGCTCTAAGTTTTAAATAATGCACATCAGTTCGTTAGCACGACGAGCAGCGACTCTTACAGGTCTAACTTTCCTGTCAGTGTTCATGTTTACTTTTTTATGGATATTTTCAATGTGACGATTTAGTGACTTGACGGAAGGATGATAAAGACCACACGTTTTGCTTGTACGACTTGATAGCCTCAATTTTACCGTCGGACAAAAATAATGGTAGGGCATTTGCAGAAAATCTTTGAGTGAAGCACTTAAGCCCTCCGAATGAGCTTAACAGGGACAGTCGATACATGTCTTCGTCCCTCTGCAGAGTTAGGCTTTCTGGGAATTAAACGAAGATATGCCCCACTGCGACTAATGTCAAATCCCATTTTACGTAATTCTTGTGTGAGTTCATCAAGAGTTTTTACGCTGCGAATAGATTCCGTTCGTCTTGTATCATCTGCTGCACTCCCAAATAGAGCTATATCCGCAATTGTTTTCAATGGTTGATTGCTTTCAAGATTAGGACGCCCCACTGAATCCCTCAGAGACAGTCTTTTTTATTTCTGGATTTTTATTACAAATATCTTCTAACTTTCTTTTCATACCATCCCTGTGTTTCTTCTGGGCAATTGCGTTTTGAACCTTCCTGTTTAAAGCCTGTTTTGCTGTTTTTATTTTCTCGCCCAACTTAATGATCTGTTTATCAACTTCAGCACGGCTTGGCATAGTATCTCTCACAGAATACAAAGCATTTAGATTTTTTTCGAGTTGAGCAATCATATTTTTCATAGCTTCCTGAGAAGGTTTTGCTCTCTGCTTATCTGCATTTTCATTATTTTCGCTTCGCTGTTGTGATTCATTACCGCGTTTTATTTTATCTTCTTCCTGTTTTTTAATATATGAAGGTGGCTGTAATGTGATTTTTCTGCTGGTTTACAGGTAGTCGTTGCCTAAAAATAAGAACTTTCTGTTAAAAATTCTCTTATTAAAATACATAAATACAAAGTCTGCATTAAAAACTGCATTTAAAGATTTTTTAGAGTCCCATGTATACTAATCTGTAAAGTCGGAAATCGAACCCATATTATACAAAAAACTAACGTTACTCACATTGGAAAAAAGTTTACAAGATTGGATTTATTCTTAGTCGCCGCTTGCAATTCTCTTAGATACAATTATATCTAGTTCCTTGTCGGACTTTGCTTGTAATTTCTAATTTCGCCACACTTCGTTCACTAACTTTTGTACATTTTGTACTTTCGTACTTGTATGCGATTTTTTAAAACTTTCAAACAAGTTTTGGTATAACTTGGATTTGTCTATTTGAAAGGACATCTTATTTAAACAATAAACTTTGGGTAATGGAATCAACGGCAACACTAATGTTAACTTGCTTTGCTATGCTTGCAATACGTTTACTTCACTTTAGGCAAGTAAATAGCGCGCGGTAATTCCCCCAACGTATGCATTATTTGCGGGAATCCCCGAAAATGCGTTACGTTTTCAAGCAAACACAATGTGTGGGTTGCCATTCGTGTAAAAAATTAAATAACTACTGATGACGTAATCATCATCTAGACTCCCCCACCCCCCATGTCATCGAAAATAAGCAAAACAAATACCCCCCGCCCCCTAAAAGGGCTTACGTAATACTTGAACGGCCCCTTAGCTTTCCTGAAAAATTTTATTTGAATAACCTTAAAATTTGCAAGTTAGGTGACTTTTTGAACAAAAAATAATAATTTTTTTGCCAAAAAGTCATTTTATTTTCTCATTATCTCCTTTTATCTCGATTTTGTGCAGCATGTTTCCAATTTTTTTATTCCTTCAAAATAATAGGATTTTTCAAGGCTCTCGAAATGGTAATTTGTTGTCCTCTACATTTGAACAGGATCTCTTACCGCCATTTCTTCAGGGTTGAAAGCAGGAATTAAACAGAACGTGCCCAAAACTAGAAAATATGTTGGCTTAGGTAGCAGTTCGTAACCTATTTTACAAACTTTTGTCATTTTCCTGACGACGGAACATTATTTTGCTTATTCTAGTTAAAATCAATATCGAATCCAAATATGCGCTTGTAATTATTTTACCCCTTTGAAGGTGATTGACGTAAATGACAAGTTGTTTATCCCAAAAAACTGTCCACAACATTGTACCTAATACATTTTTTTGTTGGGTTCCGAGGTATGAAAGACATTTAAATAAGGGACAGGAGCACTATCTCGTAAACTTCCATATCAAAAAAAGTTTATTGGAAAAATATGTACTCACCAAATTGCTTTCAATATCCCTCATGTCACACTTCACCTATGGCCAAACTCGTCATAAAAAAGTAAAAAAAAAAGTTCCTTAAAAAATTTATACTCACCAAATTGCCCCCAATATCTTTCGTGTCACACTTCTCGTAAGCTCAAAACATTGGTGCTGTTGGCGTATCGCTATAGCCGTATACTTAAAGTAAAAGGAAAACCAACATGCAATTGGTCGGTAAGGTTACTTTACGTATGAAGAACTACGATACAGCACCAATAATCGATTGCGTTGTTGCTCAGAAGGTTGGTCGAATCAGCTGTTTTATAAGGCACCAATAACTTCAGCTTTATGGGCAAGTGTTGAAAATTGTAAACGTGGCAACCCATCTAGTCTCTCTTATTTACTTCCGCGAGCGCGCTCTCATTATTTCAAAATTGAGACAAGTACTGCATTATGAGTATATCACCAAGATAACAGTTAGATACCATATCAATAATAGCCAGGATCCGGTGGTCGTGATTAGGAGACAGATAAAAAATGTGTACACTTAAATGCAACAACAACAATTTGAGCTCAATATATCCATATACATGTGTGGTAATTTTGCTTCTTTCTTATCTTTAGTATAGACACGTTACCTTTTGATAAACCAAATTTCTAATTATCAGATGTCGCTGCTGCATTAATATTTTATGAAGTTGTTCCTATTACTTTATTATTATTATTAATTTCGGCGGCCGCCGTGGTGTGAAGGTAGTGTTGCCGGCCTACCACACCGAAGGTCCATGGTTCGAGCCCTGGTACAGGTAACACCAAAATTGATTTGAAAAAAGTTTTTCAAAACGGGGTCGCCCCTCGGAAGTGGTTTGGCAAACTCTCCGAGTGTATTTCTGCCATGACAGGCTTCTCAGCAAAAATTCGTCTCCTTTGTAGATGCCGTTCGGAGTCGGCAAAAAACTGTAGGTCCCACCAATTTGTAGGGAAAATTCAAATCGGCACACCACAAATTGGAAGAGAAGCTTGGCGCAAAAATATCTTAGGAGGTTTATGATGATATACCTGTTGTATATCGCGCCATAGAGATAGAATATATATATATATATATATTATTTAAGTAATCATATTACAATCGCATCCTAAAACCGAATTTTTGTTTTAAAGCACCAAAAAAAATATTTGGGGAATTTTTTTTATATATTGTGGATATCGAGGATTTTCCTGAAATGAGAAACATGCGCTGACATCTGCTTCTAAAGTCTGCTAATGATCCGGAGCATTCCCGTGAAAATTGAGCCGTATACGGAGCTATATAACCCCACCGGATGTCGGCTAATATTTTTGCAAAAAAGATAATGAAATTAAAAATCTAGCTTAGGGTTTTTTGCAACAGGAACTATTTCCAAAAGATTGAGTAACTTATCTTTGCCAAAATGGATAGTTTAGGTTTATTCTTGATAAGAACAATATATCCCTTATTTACTTATGTGTAGATATTTTTATCATAGCCTTTTTAGGTCATAAGATGTTAACTCTTTCCTAAATACGAGTATTGCAACTTTGTTTTGATGTCTACGATTTGGGTTTGTCCAATATGCACACGACTGCCGGGATCCCGTAATTTTTTAGTTTAAAAGAAGCCCGGGGAATTTAGTATAGACTAACCCCATATTTATAAAATAATAATAAAGCTTTGAAAAGTTCTTATAGTTAAAAACTTGTAGGTAATGTTACTTTAAAAAGCTTTTATGATCGCATCCTGATTTTCTTTGTGAATTACGTTACTTAAACTTTTTGGGGCCCACTATCGACAGCTTTTAATTTGGTTTCTTAGTATTCTATGTTTTTTTCTTATTTAAATGTCAAAAGGTGGGTAAACATGAATTTTAAAATTGCTTTTATCAATACGATCGGTTTTCAAAATTAAAAAAAAAACAAATTCCTCAGAACCATTCAAAAAACTTCTTTTAAAAATTCAAAACTATTCAAAAAAAAAGTATTTCACTAATTTATTTCGCTTTTCTATTAATGAAACAACAATCGATTTTGTTCAAATCCAATTTTTCGTTATATATTTTAAGGTTGAATAGTTTCTAAAACAATTTCCTAACTTTTTCAAGCTAAACTGTTGGAGAATAACGAATACCCAAATCCCAGGACTAGCCCCGTGATCCCGCGCTTGTGAAATTAAAACCGAAAATCCCGTTAATATAAAACTCAAAAAAATTTGCATTCATAGTATGTACTTGATACGTACTTCACTTTATTCATAAACAGCAAAAGCCTACGGTATAAAGCAATACAACTCTGTAACACACTCCGTCTATCCAATGAGTGTTTATGTGAGTCCCACGCAAACGCGTAGATACCAATGGAAACCCACACGCTCACAGTCTCCACGTGAAAAACTAGTGAAGTTTTCGTTTGAGCTACATTCAAATTCCCAAATACAAAAATACTTAGAGGCATGTGGCACAACAAAGAAGGCACAATAACATTGAAGATAGCCTCTGTAGGAATGTTTTATTTATTTATCCAAGCCAATGATTATATATAACGTCTAAGCACCAGAGCGACCCTGAGTTATATCTGACCAAACGCAGTCTGGCTTGAAGGAGTTGAAATCAAAAGTGATAGAAATTGCGACACGCACCTGGATGATGGATGATCGGAAATGTTTGCATAGGCAAATAAAGAGTTTCCTTCTCACACTAATGAAATCTGCAGTAAGAAATAGTGTATACAAATAAATCCCTCTGAAAAAGCTGTCAGGTTAGGGAAGATAAAATTAGAAAGATGTATTAATTGATTGCTTCCTTTGTAGCCACACTTTCCTTCAAGCCACACTTTCTCTCGATAGTCTGTCGGAGGTGGTGCTGGCCTACCACACCGAAGGTCCAAGGTTTGATCTCTGGCACAGTCAACATCAAAAGTGGTTTAAAAAAGTTTTTCAAAACGGGGTCGCCCCTCGGCAGTGGTTTGGCAAACTCTCCGAGTGTATTTCTGCCATAGAAGGCTTCTCAGAAAAATTGTATTAGATGCCATTTGGAATCGGCAAAAAACTATAGGTCCCGTCAATTTGTGGGAAAAATTAGAAGTAGCACACCACAAATTGGTAGAGAAGCTCAGCCTTAATCTCCTCGGAGGTAAATATCGTGCCAATAATTTTTTTTTTTGGAGATTTTCCGACAGGGTGAGAAGTTTATGTACATATATTGGAAATATATCCGTCATTCGTTGTTTAATTTTGTTTTGGAGACAAGCGGTTTCGGCATTCTGCCATCTTCAGGGTAACTTTTGGATGGCATTTTAAAGAAGATAAATGTCTCGGAGTGTCTGCTTGATGAATTTGTAGGTGAAAACCGCCAAACAGAGATATCACTTACGCGGTTTTGCAGTGTCACCGACGATATTTAGTTGTGATACTTTTACATAGCGCACACTATGCCTACCCTGTAAAAAACGTTGGAGCATCAGAGTACTCCAACACTTATCCTCATTCATATAAAAAAGGTGGTCCAATTTACATAGCGATGTCCGGTGATTGGATCACCTAATCCTATTCGGAGTACCATTTACTTTGCTTCTGAATAGTCTATAGAGCACCTACGTTGGAGTACTTTGAAAATGCTGCCAAAAGATTACTCTATAGAGTACTCTAGACAAAAGCGAGAATGGGAGTATGTGTTCTTCTGAGGACCACCTACTCCCGCTCTCGCTTTGCTGTTGAATACTCTATAGAGTAATCCCATGGGAGTATTTTGAGAGTACTCTCACGTAGGTGGTCTATAGAGTATTCAAAAGCAAAGAAACGGAGTACTCCGAGATGGATTAGGTGATCCAATCACCGGACATTGCCATGTAAATTGGACCACCTTTTTTATATGAATGAGGATATGTGTTGGAGTACTCTGATACTCCTATAGGAGTATTCTATGGAGTATGAAACGGAGTATTTCCGTTTTTTGCAGGGTAGTGGGTATAATTGCGCGTGGTACATTTGGCGAGCTCACTAACATGTTAAAGTTTTTTTGTATCTCAGAGTTGTATGACGAGCATGACCAAGTCGACGGACATATATATTTGTATTTATGATACTTTGGCGATCACGCACCGTCGGCGTGATTTCATTCGAAGTACATGCGCGATGTAGTAAACAAGTGCCCAGCACAAAATGGTGTGGGATGTTGCTGAAGTGAGTTTACCGGAACCGAGTTGAGATAAGATTTTCAAATGTGCTTTTCTTAAACGGAACCAGAATCGAAAGTCAAACACAATCTCTAGCGTAAGAGAAAAATAGTTTTTTTTTTTTGTTTATTAAATATATCAATTCTCTAGGTGGGAAAGATGATTACAGAAGTAATGCAAATGTGAATCATAGAATCTCATAAGGCAGTTATATTATAATTCTACTCGAAAGGTGTAATTTGCTTGATTTGTAAATTGAATTTTTTTGCAGAAACTTAAAATTTTTATTATTATTACTCTTTTTTTTAGCAAAAAGGTTACACAAAAATGGCCTTTATACTACTTTGGGAATTTTCAAGCATTATCATAAGAAATATTTATTTTGGTTGCCAAAGCCAATATGTTTTTAGTCAATTTATATATATCAGATATATTATATTACGAATTCTTTATTGAAACTTTTATTTTCACGACAAAATTTTCATTTAATACATATGAATATTAGTTTGGGTCGATTTATTAACCGATATCGCGCCATCGATTTTTCGATAGGGTTTGGGCTCAGGAAAAAAAAGTTCCACTACGCATACCCAAAAAAATAATTTTCGAGCCTGCGATATTTAATTTTTTTGACTTTTTTCGACTAAAAAAATTTTCATTAGATTTTAAAATTTTCATGTATACCCTGTCCGACCCAAAAATTTCCGCTAAAAACGTTGGCGACAGTTTTTTGAAAAATAAAATATTTTTTGGGTGTTGGGGAGTGTTTTGGTCAAAAAATTGACCCTTTCGCCATTTTTTTTTTGGGTTTTTTCAGCATACATGCAAAAATGTTTTCGATGAAAACGAATTTGTCTCATATTTCCTGTTCCACTTAAAATTATGCGCTAAAAACGTTGGCAATGACGGTTTTTTGAAAAAAAATTTTACTTTCGGGTTTTGGGACTTGTTTTGGTCCAAATTAAAATTTTTTCAGTAGGTCATGAAAAAAACCTTAAAACTCAAAGTCGAAAAAGGTCAAAAAAATTAAATTTCGCAGGCTCGAAAACTATTTTTTTGGGTCTGCGTAGTGAAACTTTTTTTCCTGAGCCCAAACCCTGTTGAAAAATCGATGGCGCGATATCGGTTAACTTTCGTCCATACAAATCGACCCACCCTAGTGAGTATACAAAAGCTCCACAGGCGTATCTATAAAGAGTTCATAACTAGCCAAAAAATGCTATCCATCTTGATAAAAAAAAAAATATTTCTCATTTATACTGGTTATGGCATACAAAACCAATATTTCTTATGATAATGGTTAATTATAATTATTTGGTAATGATTATTCTAATTGTTTTTCAAGAAAAGGCAACTATTAATGGATTACGATTAGAAAAAATAAAAGGAAAACCAAAACAATCAAAGAAATCAAAAAAGTTGTCTTGATTACTTTTGATTATTATTTTTTTTTTATTATTTTCAGTATAGTTGGTGTATAGTTATGTGCTTCTACAACAATACTGAAAAAAATCAAAATTAATCAAACAACTTTTTTTTACTATTTTTGATTATTTTTGATAATCGTAAAAAATCATGTTTTTTTTATTATTTTTATAATTAATTGGAAAATAATCATTCACAATTTAAAGTAATGGTAATCAATCATTAAATGGATTCTCAAGAAAATAATTAATCAAACCGGTAATCAGTATAATTAGTAATTATTATTTAAAAGGTCTGATTATAACCAATATTTGCATTCATCATGTTAATGGTTAAATATGACCTTTACCTCATCTCTAGAATAACCATTATGTCCCTGTTTTATTCTCTTCGAAAAGCTAAGTTTCTCCAAAAAATATCTTGAATCCTTAAAGTTTAGAGAATTATTTAAAAATTTTTCTCTAATCCAAATATTACTTCGGTATTTGTTGGAAGGATATAAAAGGCTCATATCTACTTAAATGTGTGTTATGGATGTGGAAAAGAACGGTGTTGTCGATTTTTTGATCGATTTTCCAGTCGACTACAATGACCAGTGTGAAGCCATAAGGGACCTCTGTCAGACGTTATCAACCGTTTTACAAGCACTTTTCCACTGATCTACTTCCACTATAACTCCGCTTCCAAACAGTCCGAACCGAAATCGCAAGTATAAATCATTCGAAAGCTCCTAAGTTTGGGCATGAAATTCGAAATTCCACCAATAAGTTCATGATACCCACTGTCTTATTAAAAGGCCTCATTAAATCCTAAATTTATATTCCCATATAAATGCGTAAGTTGAAAAAGTATGTCTCCTTTTACCGCTAAACTATACATCTAAAGCATTGGTTTTCAATCTGTGGGTCGCGACCCACTGGTGGGTCGCGGAGCCCTCTCTGGTGGGTCGCGAGCTAAATAAGATAACTTTAACAAAATCTTTTTGTTAAACAAAAATAGAATTCATTCTTTTATTAAAATATCGTAAAATACATATTTACATATGTTTTTCATATTACATTCATTCAATTCATTTGTAAGTACATATGTATATTAATGCGAAGGATGGGCTTGCTTATTTTGAAGTAAATTAGAATAACGTGGTTGCATATGTGACACGCAAACAATCAAATCGTTTTCTAAATTAAGTTTATTTCTCTTTTTTGTTTTAATGTTCACCATTTGTGAAAAACTCATTTCGCACAGATAGGATGTTGAAAACTGAGTGAGTATTTTAAGCGCCTTTTTTGCCAGCTCAGGATACTCCAGCTTTCGCTTTATCCAAAATGTAGAAATATTTTCAGACAAAAATTCCATTTTGAGCATGCTGTCCGCTGCCAGCTCACATAAATTGTCATTAAAATTACTGCCAAGATCTGGAAACCCAGCGCAGCTACTGATGAATGGATTTAATATCCAGCAATTTCCGTCATCTTCCTGTAGCTCTCTTGGAAAATAGTGATATAGTTCCCTTTTTAAATTTTGCAGCCCTTCAGTCATGCAAGGAATACAATCGCTTACTAATTCATCTGATGAAATCTCTGCAGCAACACTTTCAAAGCAGGGGAATGAACAAAATTGTAATTTTTGCAGAGATAATGACCACATTTTAAGTTTTGAAATAAATGCTTTTATTTTATCTTTGGATGATATAATGTTTCCATCTCTACCTTGCAAACTAGCATTTAGAACATTCAAATGATGGAAAATGTCTGCAATATATGATACTTCCAAAATCCATTTAGGATCAGTAAATAATTTCCCATATTCGGATTCTCCTTCTTGAAAAAACATGTTCAACTCCGATCTTAATTCAATAACTCTTGCCAACACTTTCCCTTTGGATAACCATCTCACCTCCGTATGATAAAGAAGGTTTTGATGGAGGGCGCCCATGTCTTCGCACACTGTACGAAACAATCTAGTTTGCAAAGCTCTTTTCTTAATATAATTCACAACTTTGATGACAGAGTTAAGCACATCGTTCAAATTCGACGGCAAGAACTTGGCCGCCAAGGCTTGGCGATGGAGAAAACAGTGCGTCCACTGTGCATTCGGCATCTTTTCTTTAAGCCTAGCTACGGACCCACTCTTTTTGCCGGTCATTGACCTAGCGCCGTCAGTGCAAATACCTACACAAAGTTCCCAGTCAAAACTCAAATCTTGAGTGCTTTCCAAAAATATTTCATACAAACACTCTCCAGTTGTATTTTTAGGTAAATTTTTGCAAAACAATATCTGTTCAGAAATTTTATCATGGTTTTCAAACCGAATAAAACACACAAACTGAGCACAACCAGATATATCTGTCGATTCATCAAATTGTAATGAAAAATAAGAGCTGTGTTTCACTTTTTCGATTACTTGATTGCGAATGTCAACAGCTATATCATTTAACCTCCGTTCAATTGTGTTATCAGACAGGGGTATAGCTTTCAATTTATTGGCTTCTTTTTCCCCAATCATTATCTCAACCATGTCTATTGCTGCTGGTAAAATAAGATTTTCAGCGATTGTGTGGGGTTTTCCATTTTTGCCCACGAGATATGCTACTTTGTAACTAGCTAAGAGAGCTTGCTCATTTATTTTAGTACTCTGGTTTTTAAAAGAGAGAACAAATTTCAAACCTAAATAGTTTTAGAATAGAATGTTAAAAATACCTGACTTATAGTGATCTTTTGCTTCCCAAGAAGCTCAAGCTTTCTTTGAAAATAATCCAAAGGTTTATTTTTGTCTTTCTGATGTTTTGTTATGAGATGTCGTAGTAGTTTTGAAGGTTTCATACTTTCACGCGCTAAAACTTCGCCACAAATCACGCATTGAGGTTTGTTATTAACGGCAGTAAAACCATATTTCAAATATTCATCGTCGTAATTTCTATTCACTTTTCCTTTTGAACCCCCTGCTTTTGATGTAGATGCCTCCACAGATCTTTTGAGAAACTTATCCATTTGATAATTTGTAATAAATACTATTTATTACTTTTGTGTGACAGTTATTGGCTGTATGACGTGGTATCTGTACTATTTAAATAGAAAAGTTCTGCGCACAGATTTTAAAACACAACTGTCCACAACGTAGTGAAAAGTAATAACTACAACTAACTATCACAACTACGCAGTTGCAAATAATAATTCAAATGCAAGATAAACAAGAATTTTTCGGGAGTTGAGTACCGTTAGTTATTGGCTACATTCCTGTGTAACTCTGCGTAGCGTTGCGTAATTGCGGTGATACCGAGGTACTATTAGAATGTCACAATGTGGGAAAAATAAAAAGTGAAAACATTTTTCTGCGTTTATTTGCCTCTAAGGACCATTTTCACTCTTGATTTTCAATTTTCATGTCGAGTTAACCCGAGTTTAACCGCCCAATATCAGAATAGCATCATTTTCGAAATTTTGGTGGGTCGCGAGATTTTTTGGACGACATTTTTGGGTCGCGACCTCAAAAAGTTTGAAAACCACTGATCTAAAGTATAAACAATTGTATATATATCGATGGTTTGGGGAAGCTGCAGTGCCTACAATAAAAAAGATTTAAAAAAAAATGTATTATTATATAGAAAATCAGTTTAGAAATGACACCACTACAAATGAAAAACATGTCTTAACAATACAAAGCCGTAATTGTTGTTGCGCGTCTCTCATTGAGAGCACGAAGAGTTGCTTTGTTGGACACTTTAAGGCAGCTATATAAAACATGATCAAATATGTAAACTTGATTGATAATACAAAAAGTGTTCACAAAACCAAAGCACTTGATTGATTACTGATAAGAGCTGATAATATTCAACACAGGAGTTTCTTATTTTGTATCTTTTGTTGTTAGATTTGTGTGCAATGAAATGAAATGCAATAAAATAAAATGAAACAAAATGAATAAAGGGAAAGGAAATGAAGGGAAGTAACTAAAGGGTGGGAAAGTAAGGAAAAAAAGTGTGGGATGGAAAGGAAGAAATATAAACTATTGTATTGCCAAAGATTGGTAGAAAAACGATACGCTAAGTCGTTAGAATACTTAATTATTAAACAATTACAAGAATATATTAACCATAAAAAACTGTATTAAGTACCTCGCTCGAGCCTTAGAAAAACGGAAGTGCCGGTCAGCTATCATAAGCGTTGCCACTTGATATTCTGCAAGTAAAGTTGTTGTGCTACCAACATAAACTTTATTATTAACTGCAAAAAAAGAAGGTTTCCCTTCTGGTGAATGAAAGGAGCTGCAAATATGTTGAATAAAGTACAGTTCTGTGGTTGAATTTCAACCACTGGGCGATCTCTAGTTATTCTTAAGCCTGTTTGACGTTATCTCTCAGAGAGAGTGTAACATCAGTAGAGTATAGAAACTTGCTTGTTCCTGTAGAAAACTGGACAAGCTCAGAACTAAATAAAACATTTGACGACAGTACTAGCTCTATCAAAATGTCCTAGCAATGCTTTCAACTGTCGAATTTTACATCAAGATGTTATTTATGTGAGCAATTGAAGGGTCCAATGCATATGTCGGTCAAGTCCCCATTTGACCAAAATGAGTTAGATTCAGATTCCTGCACAGTTTTGAATTCTGAATATTCCTCTGTACTAACGGTCAAGTCGTCTTTTTTGTGTTTCCTCAACATTTTTACTTATTGGACTTGGTCGGCTTATGCATTGGGCCCTTCGAATATTACCTAGAGCTTTACTTCGCAATTCTCTAGCAAAAAGTTACAGTTTGGAACGTTCTAGGGAAGCTTTGTTTTGGCTAGTTCTCAACTAGTTCCATTACGGTTAGTTTAACTCAGTTGCTGGTTGTGGTTGAGTATTTATCGATATACGATTCTTAAACTGTCTATAACTATCGCTTTAGGCTAACTCCAATACTATCTTTTTTTGGAGATTGATTCGTTTGCTGCTGGTAAACTCCTTACGAGTGCCACACCTCGTGTTGTTACATCAAATGAAATAACCCTTATAAAAAAGGGATTTTTTGTAGGGGGTAGAATCATTGATGCAAAAACATAAAATATACATGTACAGCGCACGCTCGAAAACGGGACCTAATTATAAACCAAGGCAGTTTACGTTAACAAAAGTGTTCACGTTTTGAAAAGCCCAAAAAGACTAACCCCCATATTCATAAAAAATAAAAAAGGTTTATAAAGTTCTGATATTTCAAAATTTTTATGGAAATGTTTAAAATGACATCAAGCTTTATAAACCAATTTTATTTTTTATGAATAAGGGGGAAAGTTAATAAATATGTATACATTTGAATTCACATTTTATTCTTGTTTTCGATACATATTGATTGGCACTTAAGTCATATCATACGAAATGTAGGTTTTATTTAAAAAAAATGAGTAATCTATTTTGTATTTTCTGTTTTTCTAAAACTTGAATCACAGCTTTCTCCCTTAAACATCTCAGTACATTCATATCTTTTGGATCGGCGTCTTTATGGCCTTGTTGAAAATTTGAACTGCTTCAGTCGGCTTAATTTTCTTCAGTTGCTCTGATACGCAGTGATCATCGGATTCGTCCTCTTGTTCATAGTCGTCATTTGCATTATCCTCATCAATATCTTCGTTTTATTCATGAACGGCTGATAACGTGAATTCAGTCTTAAATTTTTAATAAAAAAATCGATTTTCAATAAGCTACATATCTTTGAGGATATCTGCGAACTTGAAACAACCTCAGGACGTAAACTGTTAAGGAGACCGACGGTGTAGCTTATCAAAGAGCGAAGTTGAGCTTCCCAGTTTTAAATATTATTCCAGCACCTAGCTAATGCTACTTCAGCAACACGACTCCAAGCGCCATCCAAAAGATTTATAACTGTTTTAGGTAAATTTTCTTAAACGACTCGAGCAAATCAGATTTTGTCGCCGATATTGAAGCTAGAAGGCTGTTTCTGTAATGCAACTCAGCGATTTTTATTGCATGCGGTTAAATGAGGGAAGTAACTTTTGGTGGCATAAATATATCGAAACTCGCCCATCCTCCGTTGTCAGTACAGCTTCGTTTGGGAGAGAAGGAGCGTTGTCAGTACAGCTTCGTTTGGGAGAGAAGGAGCGTTGTCGATTAGGAGGAGAGCTTTAATTGGCAAGCCTTTCTCCTTTAAAAACCACGTAACCTTAAAAAACAACGAATTCCCTCAAAAACTAGAAAAAATTCAAAAGGAATATTCAGCTGTGGAACGAATAACTAATGAAACCATTGCTTGAAAATAGCCGATGTCATCCAGGCGGGTTTTGAGCTCTTATAGTCTGTGGGGCACTGAAAGTTTTTCAGGCAGCCTTTCTAATTGCAAATATTTGAAGTTTATGGGATCCAGTGGCGTTTGAACAACATAAAAACGTGATTCGCTGCTTCTCCAACTTTATCCCTGGGGCTCTGTTTTCCAAACTGGACACGTACGTATTTTCTGACAGAAGTTTCCAGAATAAGCCGGACTCATCATCATTATATAACTGATCATTGAACAACGCCAATTCGGTCATTTCAGCTTTAAGTTTTTCTATAAACGGATCCACAAGCTGACGCTACCACGACAGTTGTTCGTCTGTATTTGAATCTTTCAAGCCATCCATCACTAGCGTAGAATTTTGCTTCTCTTTTCCTTCAATTTCGCAGGCAGTACTTTTGCCTTTTTTAGTTTTTTAGAACTCATTTTTATGAGAAAACCGAATGCTTATTTTATAATTAGGGGATTCCCCAAGTCCAGAATTATCAATGTAAACTACATTCAAATAATGTTAACATTTATTGTTCATGTTATAAAGCTTTTTGGGGTGTTCACGCTTTAGAGTGTTCACGTTTTCGAGCGCGCTGTATAACATATATATATCAGATCCATATCTATATACATACATATCTATCTCATAGGTATACTAAAGTATTTTAGATCACAGCCTCTATACGCGTAAATACATATGTGTTCCCTTCATTACTTTCAATGTATATCAAAAGTGGGAAAAACAGCTGATGTTGATATTGCTGGTAATGTTATTATTACTTTTGCTCATACCTGTGTATTGTTGGAATTTTGATGTTGTGACTATGCCTATGACAAAGAACCGGTTTGAGGCGTGATAACAATGGTTGAATATACATACATACCTACACATATACATCAACACAGATGTTGTTCCCGATTCCAACAAGATATTGCTGCTGCTGCTGATGTTGGTACTGATTTTCAGGATGATGACGCTCAGGTAAGTATGGCTTTGTAAATATGTACATGTATACATATATGTACACATAAATATTTGTACTATTGGAGTATGTATCTGATTAATAGCGGTTGCCAGCTGTTAGAGCGTGTTCACGTTGTCAACAAGATTATGAATATCTGGTTTGAAGAAAAGAATGTCTAATTCGCAGATACATATATACACATATACATAAGCAAATTTGTACTTCAGACCGCGTAAGAGAGTCTAGAATTTTGTAGGGTAGAGGAGAACTCTGCTTGGGGGCATAAATATCTACACTGATGGTTCCAAGCCCAGATCACTGCAGTGTTTTCTATGCAGAGGTATCTGCTATCTGTAGGAAAAGCAATTTTTATCTTTAGTTATAGCCAGGCGCATTCTAGTTTAGTTCGAAACTGGAACTGGGCTGCCACCATGCCCAGCAGAGCAGACTACACGTCGTCTGGGGTCGAGGCCAGATGGGGATAGAAGCAAACTGCATGGCCGATAAACTTGCAAGACAAGGTACGATCAAGCAGATTCTTCCGGATAAAGAATGCATTGGTATGCCTTATGCCACTTGCAAACTGCTTGCAATGGAACATGTGTACGAGCAAGTATATGAAAGGTGCCAACTAACAACAGATTGTCCGAGGGCGAGGCTTACATGGCCGTTATGGCACAGGAAGCATTCTCGTAATATGTACCACCACAAGAGGGAGGACATAACTACAGTAGTTGCAGTCCTAACAGAGCACTGTGTTTTTGGATAGCACGCGGAGAGACCAAGCGTTCCTTTGCGGAGATGCTGCTGGAGATGTAGCGATCATGAAATGTGGGAGTTAGTAAAACACTATCTCGATGATTGCCTATCACTTAGCATAATTAGATACCGGTGCTTTAATGCACTATTCTTAGATGCTTTTGCTCAGCTGGCCAAAATTGACGCCACATATCTAATGTGCTTCATTAAACGCTCACGATGGTTCAAGAACAGTAAGTGCACACGCTACACGAATGACTTAGTTTCAATACTGATCCTTACTGACTGTTGGCCGTCAAGCAACGCCTTTTTAGTAACTATACATTTGACAGGAATGTATTTTAATCCAACATACTTCTGATGAGAAGGTGTGCATCTTTCCACCGCAGTTTGGTTTAGAGATCTTCTCCCAATTTTTTTCGGCATTCTAAAATTAAAATTGAAGAAGTTTGTATGTATATTCCAAAAAAAAAAATTGTTTTTGTGGCTCAGTCAAATATATGGACATATGTTTGTATATATATCATTTTCGATAATTAGTATATAATTAATTATATACTAGATACTTGTAAAGGCTATATTAGAAAAAACTTTATTTACGACTCTCATTTAATAAATTTTCAAGTAATAAACTACAATAGTAAATATATATTAAATGTTTCAACTACGTGCTTTTTTTTAAATCAAACTACAATGTAAAAATGTACTTCAGCACTCGCTAGCTATTATTTCGTTTTACCCAGGCGCTGATGATCTCAAATATTGTTAAATATACATACAAACATAAACGTATTTCATGTAACAGAACATTTACAGTGCGGGGAAACTTCTAGTTCTGTACTGAGGCGCATCTAATAAATTGGGAACCAGTACTAGTTAGTCCCCAATCTCTTCTACATGCAAGGTACTGGCGAATTTAAAGTATCGATATAGAGTATTTCCCCGCTACATTATCTTTTCCATAATTCCGAACTAGTGAAACATCCTAAGTAGTTTACCATTTAATTTTTTTTTTCAAGAATTCATAATTTAATTCATTTGATGAATAAGCTTTTTTCTATTTTATACAGACCTGTTAAATAATAATTACTAATCGTAATGATTAACGGCTTGATTAATTATTTTCTTGAGAATCCATATAATAATTGATTACCAATTATTTTCAATTTTTAATGATTATTTTCCAATTAATTAAAAAAAATATCAATTCTAATTTTTTATGATTATTAAAAAAAAATATAAAATAATCAAAACAAGTGGTTTTGATTACTTTTGGTTATTCTTTTATGATTTTATTATACCTGTCATGAACATCCGATGTTTGTAAGTATGAGAAGAAGAAGAGATAAGTATACCGAAATGATCAGGTCGATGAGCTGAGTCGATTAAGCTATGTTGGCCTGTCCGTCTGTTTGTTTGTACACAAACTAGTCCCTCATTTTTTGAGTTATCTTGATGAAATTTGGTATGGAGCCGCCATTTTGCATGAGATTAATTATTTGTCGGAATTAGCAAGATCGTGGCAATTCAACGCATAGCATAGTGAAAATAACCCAGATCGGACCTACATAACATATAGCTCCCATACAATCGATGTATCTTTAAATTATCAGTTTTGCATATTTTTTACTAATGGTAAGTAAGGATCGGACACTTAAAACCGTAATGCGTATTCAAGAAAGGTATAAAGCCTTAGGCACAGCCGAAGACAATTCTTTCCTTACTTGTTTTTTTTTTTTTCAGTATTGTTGTAGAAGCACATAAATATTCACATCAACAATACTGAGAAAAAGCAAAAATAATCAAAAATAAATACAAAAAAATCAAAAATAATGAAAAGTTATCCAAACAACTTTGTTTTTGATTATTTATAATTTTTTTTTATTATCTCTTTGATTTTTTTTTTGATTTTTTCTAATTGTAGTCAATTTATAATTGCTTTTTCTTTAAACCCAATTAAAATAATCATAACCAATTAAAAAAAACCGTCTAATTAATTGATTTCTAGTTACTAATCAAATTTAACAGGTATGATTTTATAGAATATAACTTTTAACTAAAGACTCTATTGTCCCACGAGAAGTTTATGAGTTCCTAAAGCTTTTATAAGTAATTTAAAGCGGCGTAAAGAGTCACAGATTGTCATTAATGGGGTCATTTACAATTTCTTGTTATTAAATGCTTAGTAATTTCTTTTGCTTTGCTCATTAATTTGTCGCATTGTAAAATCTTGTTGGGTTTCATGTGTCCCGTTTCCAAATATCATTGTAGTGAAAAATACCGCGATCGCCATGCTGAGTGACTAATTTCAACTTGTAATCTTTAGTGGGATCGAAAGGGTTAGACATGAAACTTCAGAAATGCATTTTCATTGTTACTTCTTAAATATATTTATTGTAAAACATAGAGTAGAAAAATATGAGCTCAATTTGCCATAATAAAGGGAAGAGTCGTGTGAGAAGAATGATTTTTTTTTTCAAATACAGTTATCGAACTAGTTCTTATTTGGCACTTTAGATGTAGTTCTGAACCATAAATTTGTCTCCCTATTAACTCAGTTACCTGCAGGGTATATACTACATACATATGAATATACGTAGTACATATATGTACATTACTATGTTTTGTTCGTGAATTTTTTTATATGACCTTCCTCCAACTTACCTCATCGTCACGCTGTTCTAACACACCTGTGGTGCGGTATCGCTCTCTTTCGGGGTTAATGCTAATATACAAACAATATAAGCAAATGCGGACGCTTCATGCTCGTGCACAACAAATCAAAAATTATCACGTACATATCTATGATACTTTGTTCAAAAATGCTAGAAAAGTTAATTTGAAACAAAATTAATGACGTCAATTAAAATTTTGCTATTCCCAAACTTTATAGGACCAAAAATTAATAACTAAATAAACAAATTGCATTCAGCTTTCTAACTGGGGCTGGCTACACTTTAAAGGAAGTCTCTACGATAGCTAGGCTTACTCAGCAATTACTCGGTGTGTGTTTATACATACCCGGAAGTCTGTCTTCTTCGTCAGGCCCAAATGGCTGCTGTGAAGGATCCGTTGGAAAATTCCTATTTCGAAATTCACTTTTGCTACCAAGTACTACGTTAGACTGAGTAAGAAATTGAAAAGTAAAGTATTTTCTCGTCTAACAAAGGTCTCACCATAGTGGCACGAGGGGTTATACAAATCATACCCTTCTACATTCCGGATAGTAGCAGAAAAAGCTAGTGGCGTAGCGTTCCAGCTTTTTCGGTTACAACAACAATAAGGTATGAACCGAGCTCTATAAAGGTATGAACCCAGTGCGGGGAATAAAGGTCAAGATATCTTTATCAACTAGCGTCTGGGGAACGTAGTTATCAAAGCAAAGGCGCCATCCGCAAGTGCAGAAGAATGCGACCTTTCAAGTCACACTGTCTTTGGACTAGATGTTTAACTAACTTAAACTCTTACTAATCCTCAGCTAAGCCCCGCATAGGAAATGTATGGCTGGTATGCGTTGTCTTTCCTCATGACACAAATGATATTTTTAGCTGCTAATTTGAGCGAACTCTCTCAACAGCAATCTCATTGTGCAGCAATCCTGTTCAAACAGTTTGTTTTCTGAGCCTTCCGTTAAAAAGAGATAGATGACAGTTCCGTGAAGTAATGCTGTAAAAACAACAACAGTAATAGAAGTTAATAGCAAAAGTCTTCTAACTGACATCTGTTGATGAATACGTACATAAGGGAGTTAGCTATGCTAGAATGCGGATGAGACTTGCGGAATTCGCTAGATCTTCTAATGATCATCTAGGCCGCAACCAGATGGGTGACGGGTTCTTGATGTGTACCTTGCGCCCAGTTCTACCCATCGTCGGTTTTTATACCTAGGTACGCACACAAGGTATATGAACTTCATTCGCCTAACGGTAATATGTAACGGCATAAACGGATCGAGATAGATATTGGCATATATATATCAAAATGCTCAGGAGGAAAAGAGAAATTGATTAAACCATGTCCGTCTTGAGTAAATTTTGAGATATCTCAATGAAATTTGGTATGCAGGCTCCTTGGCACTCATCTCCGAGCGCTATTTAAAATGGGCGAAATCGGATGATAGCCACGCCCACTTTTTATATATGGAATATTTTAGAAAACACAAAAAAGTGATTACTCAGTACATAATACACTTATAAGGATAAAATTTAGTGTGTACATTAACGTTAAGGCAGAAAATAAATTCTATACGAAATTTTTTAAAATGGGCGTGGCACCGCCCACTTTTAGTTAAGTCAAATTTAGAAATATTAATAATCATAAATCAAAAACCGTTCAAGATATCGAAACGAAATTCAGCACACATGTTAACATAAATACAAGGAATGTTCCGGCGGGCCCCGCCCACTTTTCAGCATACTGCTATTTTTAAAGTCGATTGTTTCTAGTTTCAACCAAATATTTCAATGAAAATTGGTCAGCTGCTTCTCAATAGTATTTAGGATACTTTTGCTAAAAATTAGGCAAAGCGGATAATACACAAGCAAAATATCCGGGCAAGTAGTTAATACCCCACTGTAATAAGCAAGTTATATACCTTTTTTTGATTTTCACACCTTTCATGAACATGAAATGTTTGTAAGTATGAGAAGAAGAAGAGATGAGCCCACCAATAAATATACTGAAATGAGTATGACGATGAGCTAAGTCGGTTTAACCATGTCCGTCTCTCCGTTCGTCTGTCTGTCTGTCCGCCTGTTTATTTGAACGCAAACATAAAATGTGCATGTATTAGTATTTTGAAAAAATGTGGTAAGCAGCGATTGGTAGGGAACCTATTTATATACGAATAAATTAATTTACTACTCAGAACTCAAGTGTTTTTATTGAAAACAATCAGCTGGTTTTATAATACGAACTTAAAAGTATTAAAATGGACCTGCGTAAATTGGGAAGCCATAATAGATCACTACTAGGTATTCTAGGTTCTATCCAAACTTATACTTCCTTGCTTGTTCAAGGACAAATTTGCCTAATTTAAAGACCAAAAAGAAAAAGTTCCCATCAAGATAAATTTTTTTAATGGTTCTCCATACCAACAAGTAGTTTTCTTTCGAATAAATGAATAGATCTTGATGGAAGGGACTTATAAATGGTTTTGACACAAATGTAGCTTGCGCGATTTCGCAGTGCCACCCACGATATGTTGACAAAAGAACCTAGCAAGTTAGCATTCTGCTTAAAAAATATCCCAGGAGAAAGGATGCGAAAATTTGAGCGCATTGAAGAAGTTCGATGTAGTATGACTCAACGCTTATTGAGTCCATTTCTTTTATTCATTTATGCAATTCACAAATACAAATTTATTCATATCAACAGCGCAATATGCAGTCGGAAAATGCTTAAACGTCAGCGCAAATAAAATGACAGCAAAGTTAGGCATTGCAGTGAGCGACAAAGTCGTCTGATATATTCAAACGAAATTACTTGGGAATAGGGGCACGGCAGCTACGGAGATACATATCCAAGTACGTATGTATACTCGTACACATGCTATATGTTTTAACATTGGAAGGTATGTGCATATGTAATGTGCATATGGCGTAAGTTTGGCACATAAAAAGAGAGTATATGACACTTTTGGCAAAGCAATGCGTACACGAATAAAACCTGAGGTGTGTAAGTAGCGTACAGAGATGGGCACTTTGCAAACTACAAAAAATTTTGTGATTAATCTCTAAAGAGAATTGTCCGTAATTATTATCCCTGCAGTCAACTGCCAAACTGGTTAGTAAAAATTCTAGTTCATTAACTAGAATTTCGTGGGCTTATTCATAACAGTTTGAGCGACTGCAACGTTTTCGCTATCATAAGCAGCTACAACCCTCTAAAATTGTCGATACGTGCATACACGAGCGAAAAAGAAAACAATTCAGTATTCGGGCCGCAATCGTTTAGTTAGCAACGCCGTCCTACATTTTATTTTCTATTCAACTAATATTCTGAGTTTTTAAATATCCATTTAATTAAATTAAATAAAAACCTGTCTTGCTAATAATAGTTCTGATAGTAAAATCATAATCCTTTTGAGAATTTCGTGGTTTAAATAGTATATTTGGGTTGCAGATCATGTACGTACGTGCATTTCAAGAAAATCATCCTTATTTTTACCACGTCGCTACTGCAATAACAGCGCAGCAGCGAAGCAACAACGAATAAGAAATGTTCAAATGAAACCACGAAAAAAATTTAAAGGGAAACTATCATTTGTCAAATCAATTTACGTAACCTTTTTCTAATAAAAAAAAATTCAAAAAATTCACAAAAGAAATATTGAATTGTTGTTATTTTTCAAGGTTGATTTATTGTGATTGTGAAATGCAGTTTCCATAAATAAAATAACATTGAATCTTCAACAACGAAATTGGCAAACAGAGGCACATTCAACAACAAGGTGGTTAAAATAGCACTTTTTAAAAAATTTAGTTACTAAAAACTTGCACATTATGTACTAGAATTCCATACTCGAGTGAACTGCATGGTTATTTGCAAGGAACTCTAGAACTTCAAATTTTCAACATAAAAAGCTAAACTTTCTTAAATTTCCTTAATTTTATGTAAAGATATTTTTACAAGTATGGATTATATTCTATGTGAGATTTCCAAATTTTTAATAAAATGTTTTAAGAAAATTTAAGGATTTATGCCTGTAAAATCAGTTATAAAATTCAATCAAAAAATAATATTATTGAAAAAGAAGAAATTTACTTTTTAGAAATGTTATTCAAGGGTAAAATTGCTCTAAATAGCGACTTTATTTTTATTCAAATAGGTTTCATTTGTTTGATATAGTGATAGATATATTTGTATACCTGACCACATATATTATATCTGATGATTGAATTTTCAATAAAGTGGTTTGTAATGTACTTTTGCAATTTTCGTGTATTTTTAAATCAAAAACAATTAAGACGGCGCTGTCTTCGGCTGTGCCGAAGGCTTTATACCTTTCATGAATACGTGCAAACCTAAATACGCATTGTTTAAAGTTCTCTAAAACTTTGTCAGCAATACATTTAATTTTCTTTTATTTTATTTTAGGAAATCTTTTAATATCCATAAGAAAATATCTCACCAAGTTTCAAGTTTTAATCTTTTAAAATGGGTGCGAAATGGCCATAATCCTCTTATCTGAACAATCGGTTGTATGGGATATATATTATATATAGCTCCGATCTTAGCGATTTTTGTACCAAATTTTTATTATCTGTAAGCAAATATCTCACCAAGTTTCAAGTTTTAATCTTCCAAAATGAAGGATAAATGGCCATAATCCTCTTATCTGAACGATCGGTTGTATGGGAGATATGTATATGCTATAGTGACCCGATTATACCGGATCCGGCAAATGTCTAATATAATACAAAAATACATCCGTGTGCCAAATTTCATCGAAATATCTCAAAAATTGAGGGACTAGTTTGCGTTCAAACAGACGGACGGACGGACAGACGGACATGGCTGTATCAACTCAGTTCATCGTCCTGATCAATTTGGTATACTTAATGGTGGGTCTATCTCTTATATTTCTAAACGTTACAAACATCGGATAAAGTTAATATACCATTTCATGTTCATGAAAGGTATAATGAACTAACCTGCTATTAAGTGGTACAGTAACTGGTATAATTCTGGTGTATGTATTGACTAGTATATAAAGTGGTATGATCCTGATGCATATAGTATTTTTAATGATGTAATATTGATGTATATGATGACCATACCAAGTGCTGATGCAGATGCGCACAATTTCCATATCGTAGGGCATCGACGTGTTAAAAATACCAGTTGTTAATATGGAAAAATTACAGAACTCGAACTAGTTGAGCCGGCTTGGCAAACGAGTATTTGACTAGTATTAACAAGTAGAATTGACTGCAGGGACTGGCATAGTTGGGATATATTAATTTTAATTTATGTAGCCTACTTTTAAGTTATGAAACTAGACTTGTCCGACGGTATCCGTAATGGAAAAAAGGACACTACCCGTTCAGGCATAAAATGGACCAATCAGTATCTTCATAGGACATGCTCAAACAGAGATCTAACCTGGCATGAGGTGATTGCTGCTTTGCGACTCATCCCGGATTCATGCTGGACTAATCTCATTCTTTGCAGGACACCAACAGCAATAATGTTTAGGAAAACAAAGCCAAACTCGCAAATTATAAAAGTACTAATTTCTTTGTGTTCCCTGCCGTTTCTCAAGAAAGCAGATCCGACAAACTTTTAAGTCTTTTTAAGATCTAATATTAGCGTACTACGTCCGTCCCCCTCTCCGTTGGTCTGTATGTCTGTTTGAACTTAAACTGCTTCCCCAGTTCTTAAGGTGTCTTGCTAAACGCGGACAAACCAAAGTACGCATTTCAACTTTCGTCGAACTAAAATAACACTGCATAAATAACTTATCGTACTTATAATCCAATATGACAGAAAAAACGGGATTCTGACGATATTTGTTGAGACAGCTTTGGGAGTCTTGAAAGCTCCTAGGTCACGACCGCATGTAGTTAAATTAGTAAAGTATTATAACTTCCCTGCACGCAAGTCAACCAAGTCAAAATTAGCTATAAGTATTTCCAAATTTTGCTATCTACCTACGCATAGCTACAAGATTGCCACGCGCATCTAGAAATGTCGCTCACGCAAACACTTGGCCACGTTTTACCCATAACCAGTTACCTTCACCTGCCCTAGCTAATAAAAAACACACATACATACATAATGCCAGCACATACGAACAAAGATAAAAGAAGTTGCTGTACCCACAAATGTGGGTGGCAGAAGTGTTTGTGGGATGCAGCTTTCATAGCTCAAAACTTGAAATATCTGCTTTGGTACCACAAAAAAACACCAACAACCAGGGCTAAAATAAGGTGAGTTGAATATTTTCGCATGTGTCGAATATGACGACTACTAGCACAAGCTGGACACTCCCACCCACATACAACAACCCGCACTAAAACATTGGCTGATTGTGTGCGTTGCAATCTGATGTTTGCCTGGGGTTTTCGCATGGCTAAAGACAACAACAATAAAACGAATTTTGCCGCTAAACAAAGCTTTTAGGTTTTCAGCATGGGCCCGTCACTATGGAGCTCCGTCATCAAGTAGTTGCTGCTTGCGTCCGTTCCCCCCCCTAGCACCACTTTTATCAGCTACGCCAACGCCAGACAACACCAAAACCAACAAACACGCAACCAACTCATAAACGTGAACTCCTCAATAAACAGGCACTATTTAATAGCAACAACTACAGCAACAACAATGTCAATACAAAATCACTCGCTGTGCATGTGGCTAACAACCCAGTAAAAGTTATGGATGAAGTACGTTGGAAGGCAGACGTTGGCTGACGCCTCTGTACGAGTTATTGTTGACGACGACGACGATGCGCACCACTACACCAGACAAACCGACTTGGCTTCCTAAAGTAAGGCAACAAAATGTTTCATTCGTTTGTTGAATATCGAACGGAACGGTTCCATATTATTTACTTAGCGCCGTTTAGCAAGCAAGTAAAAGTGAAAAAAGTGCAGAGAAATGAGAAAATATTGAATGAAAAAGTAGTAAAGAATTATTTAAAATAAATTGCAAGCAAGAAGAAGACAAAAACTACAAGTACAAAAAGTGACTAAAGAATTTTTGAAAAAAAAAAATTTTAATAAAAATGCTAATGCATTTTACAAAGAAAATTACGGCATAAAATAAATGAGTTTTTCAAAATAAGAATAACAAAAAGGTGAACAAAAAGTGAGCGTGAACTTTGAAGCATTTTTTCGATTTCCCAGAAACACCTGAAAGCATTTCAATAAATTATTAAAAACTAAAAAGTTTTACTGGAATACAAACACATACATAAATACACAAACAAAATGGATATCGCTTTATTGCCCTCACCACCAGCAACACCGCCATTATGCGAAAAACAAAGTGAAGCTGTAAGTATACTAAATATGCGAAAAGAAAAAAAGTTCGAAGTTTAAGTTTGAAAATGTAGTAAAAGAGTGCAGGGTTGTTGCTACAGGCGAAGAAAGAAAAAATGTGGGAGTGGCGCATACTTTTGTGGCAAGAATTTTTTACGTGCGAAACGTTAGTGAAACCGACAAAGAATTGAAAAAATTGTAATTTTAATTTTCGAAAAAACTCGGCCCCCAAATACAACTGCGGACTTAAATATCAAGTATGTACATGTGAAACCAAAACTTAAAAAATGTTAGACAATATTTAAATTTAAAAACAAAAATTCCATTTAATTTAAAACCCTGAAGCAAGTGTGTTTTGGTTTTTTTTTTTTTTGAGAATTCAAAAATAACAAGCCCAGATAGTTTTTTATTTTACAGATTTTTTACAGAGAATGCACAATAAAAATGTCCAGTTGCATACAAAAATTTAATTAATTAATAACTCTGATGACTTTTCTGCTGCTTTAGAACTTTTTATTTTTAAAAAAGTTTTTATAAATTTTTGCTGAATATTTAAGTTTTCAAATTTTCCTTCAGAATGTTCCTACACTTTAAACAGCGCTCCTAAGTTACATCGTTCTCATTTGATTTTGAAAATTTTTCAACATGAGACTCGTCTTGAATATTTTTGAATAACTACATATATACTAAAATTCTCTCTGATCTGAACAAACATAAATAGCATATAAAATTAAATAAAAAAATATATATATGTATATGAACAAAGATTAATTAACAGCGCCCATAACACCAATAAGATATAAGCATTTGTGTAGGAATGTGTGTGTATGTGCCCATTTCAGCTTGATTTGTGTTGCACGCTCTCAACGAGTGACACATAAAGTTTGTTATTATCGTGTTAGCACAGCAACAACAATCCAGCCAGCTAGTACAGCGCACATACAATGTAATGAACTGCAAAGCGCAAAAAAACGCCGTTGCAGCGGATGCACACTCCCCTTTTTTCGAATGCACAACGCTATGGCTATATGAGAATTTTCTATTTTCTGTCTTTTTGCTTTTCAATGACTTCATACAAAAGTCACTTGTATCTACTAGAAATTTATGTAGTTACCCATTTATTAGTTTTTTTTTATTTCAATAGCTGCTATTTAAACAATTTCTATGACTATACTTAAAATTAAAATAAACGAAATTCACATAAAATGTTTATTTTAATTATTTTAGTGCGAGAAAATTAAAAAAAAAATTGTAGTGAAAATGCTATAAAAATGCTTATTTTACTACCACGCTTAGGGTTGCTACATACATACACCCAACAAAATATAGTAGAAGAAGCAGCAAAAACGACTACGTGAACCATCTACAATCATGAATACTAAAAACACAACCACACACACCTTCATTTCTACAAAAAAAAAAAAAACAGAGAAATAAAGAAAAAAAACATTGTATATAAATAATAAAATTTGTATCTATTGTATGTGCCTCGCCCATCACTTTCGTACACGTACATTTTGTGAAAACAAACCTTTGCCATCGCATTCACACTCACAGCCGGTATATTGATCACGCCGAGTACATGCCATCGTCAGCTGGTGTTCACGTGAACAGTGCATGGCCGTCATGCCTCCAAATTGTTATGCACATACATACATACTTACATATACTACAAACAGCAATGACATACAAACAATCAAGTACGTTTACGAGTATCTCATACTAAACGCATATGACCCCTTTGTGCTGTCTGCCTTCACTTCTCATTTCACATTTTCCCCCTAATCGACTCATTCAACATACTCTCGTACTCATATTTTGTTGTCGTATGTCTAGCCCAGGGAATGAAGGCTTGCTGTATTGTTGGGGCGCTCACTAAGCCACATACACAAATAATATCATGCTCTGTGAGAGAGTGTGAGAATATGAAATGTGGGGCGGTGTTTACACCATGTGTTGTATAAATGCCAGCTAGCGCAAATATGCAGTGGTTTCATGATCTATGTATGCGTGAATGAGTGAACATGGCTGCTTGTGGGTTGAGCACGACATGACGACGTGAATTTGCTGCGTTTATATTAAGGAAGGCAAAGTTGTATAGTACAGTGGTTTCATAAAAAATAAAACTAAAAAATTTGACTAAATGGAATAAGTTTTTTTTATTTTAAAAAATCTTTTCTTGATAAGCGGGTTAACGTCCGTTGAAAATTTTTTGAACATGGGTGAGGGAATTTAAAAAAGCAATAATCGCCATCCATAAAAAGCAATACCTTTTTATTATTCAAACAAAATTCTGTAATAAACTGGTTTAAAATGTCGACACGAGACGTTTTTTTTTATTTCCCATTCACTATCTAATCAGCATTGAAAAAATAAAACAAATCACCAGACGAACTAATTTCTCCCATAAATGTAGTAAGCCAAGCCCATCACGTCTACTCAGGTACATACTTCAAATATGTATGTAACTACTGTATGTAATTAAGGGGACATATTTCTTTATGAATATTTACTTATATATATGTATATATGTATGGAGGAAGCTAGCTCGAATTAGTAAGTATGTAGTTTGCAATTTTTGTTTGTTTTCGAAGTAAAAACAAAATTGAGAATCTAAAAAAAAAATTTACGAATTACACCAAACTATTAAAAGCTATGATAATTTTTAATCAAAATAACCAAATTTGATTAAAAATATTCACAAAATCAAACGCCAACATATTATGATAGTAGCACCAACGTAAAAATATTTTTATTTGTAAAATTTATTAATTTTTATTTAAAAGGTAGCAAAATCTCAACACCCTCGACATAAAAAGTTCCGAAAATTCAGGAAAAATTTTAGGTTAATTCTAACTGGCACATTATGATGTTAAAATAAATGAGCGTGCTCAAGAATTTTTATTAAAATTCTGCCCAAAAAGTTTAAAATTTGTATGGCAAAATTTTCAAACTTTGATTAATTTTCCTCAACTTCTGTAAGTGGTTTCTTTTGTATATTTTGTTTTATTTTCATTGAAAATTTAAAAAATATGTAAATAAATATATTTTAAGAATAAAACTATTTTCAATTTGTAATCTATTATTTTTGCCACCATTGTATGTATGTATATATGTATGCACGCGCACATTTCACCTACCCACTTAAAGCATAAAAATAAACAAATAGCAATGACGTAGTACTCAAGACTGGTAGTCATGTATGAAAGTGTGTGCATGTTGTGTTTCTACTGGCGCTGTCATGCATCGAGTGCGTGCTATGCCTGTACTTTGGACTTGGTTATATATGTATGTATATTTGTATGTATACTAAGTGTAGATTTTCCATAAATTTTTTGTTTTTTCTTCGCTGTTTGCCCATACACACCTCACTCAAATCACAGCTACATACATATGTGACGGCGGTGGTGTTTATTAGCCCATGGGTTATTTTTAGCTAATACGCTTTCTCTCTTTATTTCTCGTGTCTCTCACGCTAGATGTTGCTCCCATTTTCTTGACGCTCTTTCTATTTTGTTTAGTCAATGACGCTGCCCCCAAAAGACTCATACGTATATAGATATGTGTATGTGTCCATATAAAGGAACTTTTTGTGAGATGCGCGTCTAGGCGTATTGCACTCATTTCTGTGCGCCTAGTATGAGCTTACGTACATTCCGCAAGGTAGACATTTTGTATATTTTTAGCTTATGGGGATTTCGTAACGACGTACAAGTACAACGCATACACATGCATACATATATATATCGCGCTTTATTTCATAGTGAGCCAGCAATTTCCTTATGAATTTGAGGTCAATCGCTTAAGGCTTGTCTGTCTGTTTGTAATCGCTTATACGCATTTATATACATACATATGTATGTACGCTTTGATGACCTCATACAGTGCTGGTTGGTGTTCGTATGCTATAACGGAAGCTACGAACTATAATGGCCCCACAAAATTGTCCTCGGCATTAGTGGGCGTTTTAGTTGAGTGGGATGAGAGTTGATGTGACACATTTGTACATACAAACATACGTTTTGTTTCGCTGAATATTTCAAGTTCACAAACTTCAAGAAGCTTGTAAGTGGAAAAGAGTGAGGTATGTTTGCTAGTAAACATTTGCTTTTCAAATAGAAAACAAGAATCAACGTAGATATTTATTTTAAAAAGAAGACAATAGGAAGAAAAACAGTCAATACAAAATATTTAAGAATAAACAATTCATAAATAGCAATAATTAACATGTAATAAACAATAAGTAAGAAATGAAAAATGAAGAGTGAAAACAAGTGAGGAGTGGAGCACGATATACCCAACTGTGAGCCTTAACCGGGCCTGTTCAATTTCTTTTAGAATTTAGTAATCAATTGATTAGATGTCTCTTTCAATCAATAATGATTATTTTAATTGTTTTCAAAAATTCGCAATTAATAATTGATTACCAATTGAAGAAAATCAAAAGTAATTAAAAAATTTGTTTTTGGTTGTTTTTGATTACTTTTGATTATTATAGTTTTTTTTTTTTTATTGGTTTGCCGTATGCGAACAATATCAAAACATAGTCAAAAGTAATCAAACAATGACAAGTAATCAAAAAAAAAATTTTTGTTTCTTTTTGATTAAATTTTATTATAATTTTTTTTTTTTTTTATTGTTTTTGATTGTTTTGCAGTACGTGCTTATGTTTGCCTTCAACTATGAAGTAATCAAAAACAATCAAAAGTAACCAAACAATGAAAGGTAATCCAAAAAAAATTTTTTTTGGTTGGTTTTCATTATTCTCATCTCATGATAATTTTGTAATTATTTTTTAAAATAATTATTTAAAACCGAAAACAATGGGCAATCAATCATTAATAGTTTTTTTCCAAAAAGTAATTGATTAATTGAAAAATGACGTTAAAAATGTTAACCTACGCCAATGAACGCTCTTTACTACATTTTATTCAAAATATATTGCTTACATTTAGGCACAATACAATCAACTAATTTACTTTTATTTCTTATTTTTGCAGGATGTGAAACCAACCGCACAGCATTTACACGAGGAGATGCTTAAAGCACAAATACAATTGCAACGCGATCAACAACAACAACAGAAACAACAACAATTAATCACACCAAATCCATCCGATACAGAAGATGATGCTGAAACGCCGCCAAGTAAGAAACAACGTTTGGAAGTACCACAACCACTGGCTGTACTCACACCACCACCAGAAACACAAAAGCAACATGCGCCGTTACAGCAAAAACATGAAGAACAGCAACAACAAACACAGCGCGTTAGCGTTATAATGCATGTGAATAGCTCCGGCATTTGCTCCGCGCTTGATGAAAGTTCTTGCTCTTCTACAATTTCCAGCGCTAGTACAGCATCTACCACAATAACAACCAGCAGTACATCTGCATCACAAGCGCCACACTTGGCGTCCGATGATGATTGCAGTGAAACAAATGTATGGCGAAGTTTAAAATTCAAAATGAATCGCACGCGCTGCAGTAGTGCCTCTATGCCAACTGCAGTACAGCATAAGCAGCAACCGCAAAAACAACAACAACAGCAACACGTTCAGCATCAGCAACAGCAGCTCCAATTACAACAAGTACAAGAAGAACAAGAAATGCTTTTGAAATCTCAGCAACAAACACAATTTCGCTTCACTTTGCCGGTGGCTACAGCTAGCTCCACACAAGAACAGCAGCACCAACAACAACAACAACAAATATTTACTACACCGCCACAGTATCAAGTTATTGCACCAAAAAGTATTTATATTACACCAGCAACTGCAAGTGCCAGTGTAAATGCGCCCAACACGAACGCGCAGTCCTCTGTAACCTCAACTACAATCATTCCCGCTCAACTCTTTGTATTGAATACCAACAATGCGCTACTAACAAGTGTCAACGGCAGTCCAGTCAACGCGCCGTCCACGTTGAACACACCTCCCCTACACAAAATGACCGCCGCGCAAATAGCCGCCGAACGTCGACGTATTTATGTTTGCGAATATCCAAATTGTGGAAAAAATTATTTCAAATCCAGTCACCTGAAAGCGCATCAACGTGTGCATACAGGCGAGCGGCCATTCATTTGTAAATGGGAAAATTGCGATAAACGCTTCTCGCGCTCCGACGAATTGTCGCGTCACAAACGTACACATACCGGCGAAAAGAAATTCGTTTGCAGCGTTTGTCAGAAAAAGTTTATGCGCAGCGATCACTTGTCGAAGCATGTCAAGCGTCATGGCAAGGACAAGGCGAATGGTGTCAATCGCAATGTAGCGGCTGCAACAATGGCAGCGGCAGTGGCGGCGGCACAGGCAGCAGCAGCAGCGTCTACAGGTGGACAGCAGCAGCTACCAATTGGCATGTCAGCGCCTGCTTACGGGAACAGTGTCGCTACTAGTGGCAATATTAGCAACAACAGCATGGCGCATTTGCGTCCCATTGCACCGGCGAGCAGCGCGCCGCTAACAGCAAAGCTGGCGCCTTCTGCTCAAGCAGGTGTTCAGTTACAGATCTGCAACGCTAGCGACTTGTTGCGTTTGCAACAAATTGGCGCGCTACCAGCGGAATTCACTACGTTCATTGCGGATCAGCAGCAAATGCAGGTGCAACAACAACAATGTTGAAGCGTTAAGCAAATTGGCAGTGGCAAAAATAGCAGAACATGTGCATTGAGCAACAGCGCGTCCGTCATTCCAGTTACAAATATATCTATATTTACAAAAACAACAACAAAAGTTAAAAATTGCAAAAACAAAAATGCAGTAAATTGAATAAATTATTAAATAGTAAAGTAATCGATTTGTATCGTTTAAGCTTTTAGGTGAAGTTAGGCAACACCCTGTATTACGGTTATTTGTGAAATCTTTACAGTTTAGCGCACTTTAAACGTTTTGAAATTGCAACTCAAATCAACCACTTTGTAAAAAAAAAAGAAAAAATATGTGAACATAGAGTTGAATTCAAAAAAGAGCTTTTATTTCAAAGAAAAAGATACATGCGCATACAGTTAAGCATACTTTAGATGTTTGAAACTTGCAGAACAAATGCGCGTAAATCCAGCAAAAAGCCGATTCAAATTGGCATACTTTCAGGCTCTTAAATTTTAATTAATGAAATGTATGTATGTATACGAAAATCAAGTTAGATTCCAAAATGTCTATTCACATCGTCAAAGGAGCTTAAACTTTAAATTATTAAATTTCATCCAAAATTGTATGCAAAACGTATGAGAAAATCAAGATAAATTCCAAAATATATTTTAATTATGGCACACTTTTAGGCGCTTAACCTGCAATGTACTGTATTTTATTACAAATTTATGCAAAAAAAAGTTCACCATTACATTTTTTCTGTAAAAATTTGTAAGAATTATTCAACAACCTCAATTCTTCAATTTCTGTATAAATAATGTTTAACTCAAAAAACTTTTATAATTTATTGATTTAATAATTTGTAAATCATAATATGATTATCTCAAATTCCGTTCTAAATTTAAGTATATAAACAATGGCGTATAGTAATTATTTTATCTGTTTATAATTATTATATAAGCGTTAGTTTTTTTATTTGTTTGTTAATTTAAATTTGTTTAATGCTAGTAAATAATTTTTGTAAAAAAAAATAGTTACAACAATGCATGTAAAATAGTAGAAAATATATCTGTGATATTTAAGTTTTATTAAAGTGAGAAAATATGAAAATACATACATATATATGTATGTAGCTATATATAACTATGAACTACAGCTAATTTATTTAAATGTAAACAAATTATAACTTACCACAAAATTTCTTACTTACCTGTAATGTAAATATGTAAATGAAATTAGATTACTAGTAAAAGATAACTATGTGACTTGGAAAAGAGTGAAAGAGAAAAAATTAATGCAAAGCCTAAGAAAATCTAAAAAAAAAATCTTAAGGCTTGGAAAACTTAAAAAAAAAAAAATATGCATTGAAATCTCAAAAATGAACTACAAAATAAAAACACTATTCTCAAGTGTCTATTGAAGTATAATATTTTTGTTTTTATTTATGAGGTTTAGTTTTTGGAGGTTGGTATCGGAATATGTCTTTGGATGAGTCAAATACATATGAAAATAAGAATGATCATTGACCAATGGCAACTCTTACTTTTCAGACATTTTTCAACAACTTTGGTTGTTTTTGTTTTTTCGCCCCCCTAATACTCGAGTCGATCGGCTTTCCCCTAAGAGATGCGAAAGACATCAAGATGCACGTCACTAGCCATTCAGGTAGGTTAGGATAACTTGAACTATCCGGTCTGTCAAGACCCCATATAGACTGAAAATGTCTGTAGTGCTACCAGAAGTTTTTTAGACCAGAAAGGAAAGCCCTCTCTAGAACCAGGATCCACGTTAAAGAATAACTTACTGCTTCGGCATCTGATAACTGTGAAGCTCCTAAAATCGGAGTCTTTATCTAGCGATCGCAGGAGAGGAGCACATGCTCAACCATCTATTGTCACCGACGAGACCTAATTTATGCGCATGCGATGTCAAAAGGCAGTGCCCTGTAATGACGCCCATCATGAGCCAGCAGTCATACCTTTTAAAGGATAAGAGCAGTTTAGTTGACCTCATATCATATGTTTTGCACATGATCTTAGAGACTTTGCATGCTCTCTTTGCCTGATCGATCATTCGCAACACTTGTCTGCGTTTCAACTCTCCCAGTCTGATCGCGATTTCCACCGAACGGTTGTCCAGGGCCGCCCCGTTCTTGGCGTCAGCACTTTCATTTCGATCTATGCCCACATGACCTGGGACCCAGTAAAGATGTAAGTTCCTCCCTGTAGCAATTCTTCCTAGCGCCCGTTTGCAATCTAGGACACTGTTAGTTGTTGTGGTGTGTGAGTTTATTGCCTGAATACCCGCCTGGCTGTCAATGTAGAAATTTAATCGGCCGCTGCCTAGTGAGGTTTTTTCCAGTATTTCCAATGCTTTCGTTACGGCTACAACTTCCTCCTAAAAGCCACTACACAGCAGACCCCACACCTTCTGCTAATTTGGAACCACGGTGTACACGTGTAGGGTGCTAGCCGTCATTTCCGCACCTTAACGCCAACCATCTACCTGTTGGGTAGCTTCAGGGCCACTTTCGAAGTGCAGTCTGTCCGTTCTCTATTAGATGACGATATACATACTACTGTGGCCGACATTAAGCTTATTTTCTTTTGTAATGTCATGTTCTTGGCAACTAGGACTGCGGGTGGGATGTGCAGAGGAGCATTTAATGCTTCTTCCTTTATACGAATCATTGTTAATCTTCACACTCTCTCTAGTTTATTGGCATATGTATGTTCTCTTTTGTGTGGCTGTCCACCAAACTAAGACTACATACTAAAGGAACGGTTTCCAATCGCATCGAATACCCAATTAGAAAGGGCGGGCGAGGGTCCCCTGCCTTCTATTGTAAGCATAGATTACCAGAAAGGCTTTCTTCACTCTCTCCTCCACATTTTCAGATCTAAACGAAAACTTGTTGACCAAAATTATTCCCAGATATTTCACACCGCATTTCTCTTGCAGAGCTACAGCTTCTAGCTAAGGCTTAGTCCAGCTTGGGACCGTATTCCCCCATAGTGAATAATATCATGTCCGTATTTTCCGCATTTGCGGTCAACCCAACGCCCAACGCCCAGGCATGCACCTCTCGGACCACGATGCGAACGGTCTATAAGACAGCTTACCACCTATGATTACTTAAACATTATCCGTACCGTCGTCGAACCACTTGAGCAGTTGGTTGATGACCACTGCCCACTGCGAAGTAACCAGTGTGGAACTTAGATTTGCGGCCTATCCACCTTATCAGAGTAGGATCTACTCCAAGAATTGAGATCATCCATGATTGCCCGATTTAAAACGTTGTTGAAAGCCCTGGCAATATCTAAGAATACACCTAAGACGTATTCTTCGCATTCTAAAACCTTTTTTTTGGTTATAGCCACCCTATGCAGTGATTTGAAAAAGTTTTTTCAAAATGGGGTCGCCCTTCGGCAGTGGTTTGGCAAACTCTCGGAGTATATTTCTGCCATGGAAGGCTTCTCAGCAAAAATTCATCGGTATTGCAGATGCAGTTCGGAATCGGCAAAAAACCTGCAGGTCCCGCCAATTTGTAGTAAAAATTATAAGCAGCACACCACAAATCAGTAGAGAAGCTCGTCCTTAATCTCCTCAGGTGGCATATAACGCACCAATTATTTATTTTATTTATTTTTTAAAGGTTAATAGAAAACACAAAAAAAAAAGGGAACGAAAGCAGAATTGAATTCAACAATTTCCTCGTGTAAAACGGGTCTAATACTGCATTTACACTGCACCGCATTTGGACAATTCAAATGAGTCATTTCAAAACCATTTACATTAGCTCACTTGCATTTTGTTTGACATTTCCTTTAATCGAAACTTCAAACGCAATGCGTTCGAAAAAAAATGTCATGTTGTAGCTGCCCAAATGCGATGAAATCAGTCATTTGGGAAATCAGTCACCCAAAATGACTCATTTGGTGCAGTGTAAATGAAGTATAAGAGCTTGTTCGCTAAAGTTCATTGACTTGACATTATTTTCGAAGTTGCCGCTCCCAAATAGACGAAATTCCCTTAGTTAGGTTAGGTGGCTACAAAAAATGTCGGATAAAGCATACGTCGATTCTCGGTATATTCTCTGGATGTGCTTAAATCCACACCGAAATATTCGCGCCTAAGCATGATATGACTTGATTATTCCACATCGTCATCCCTAATGCAGCTCACAGAGTTGCCCTGACGTCCAAATAATGTGTACCTCAAAATAGCTCGAGGCAACCCCAACAATGCGCAGAGCTTTAATTGCCGCTTAAATGCCTGTTACAGCGCTGTACCACATTCCCTCATTGCCGCCATTAAGGCAACCTCCACCTGGAAAACGATAAAATGGTTGGGTGACGTCATTTCCTGCCAACTCCAAGCTCCTGACAGAACCTACCTTCGTAAACAGATTCAGATGATATTCTTCAACCGCCCTGCCGCCCCTTGTCCCTATATGTGGAAAAGTTATAAACCTGAGTAGAGATATGCAATATGCTAGAGATGATGCCGGTGCTAGATAGAATACTGGAAGCCAATATCAAACGCCTACAAATTTAGCGTAATATTCAATGCAGCAAGAGTTTTACGAATGACCCCCGCATTACAGCCATCGTCAGCCCTGGATTTACGCTAGGTGCTCTCGGAGCACTGGCACAGGGCGGCAGATTTTGGGGGCGGCAGATTTCGAAACATAAATTAAAATTTTTACAAATATTTTTGATGATGGGCTCAATTGTTGTTTCTGTACGAATGAAAAGTATGACGTTTGTGTTTAGAAATCAATAGGAAGTGGTGCGATTATTCACCGTAGAAAGTGCCTAAAACTATGCCACAAAAAAGTATTTTATGTAATTATGTAAACTGTAGTACCCTTTTATTCTGTTAAGCTCTATTCAGCAGCAGGGTTAGATAGAACTCCTGGAGAACAATCGTAGTAAATGATGAAATAAATCTTAGTAAAAATCATAATTCCGTAGTAGATTGTTTCAAAGTATATTTTAAATTGAAGTTTTTAGTTGCAGTTTTTACTTTACAACAACTCTGAACGCGATTTCCTTCATTACACTCTCTCGGAGTACATTCATCCACTGCCTTCCACTCCGATTCGCAAAAGAAGATGCCAAACTAGTACGGGTAAACAATGGTTGAGTATGAGTAACACGGCCATAACTACTTACAGAATACCTATCACTCTTTTTTCAAATCTAAGAAATCGTAGTAGCTTATGAGTAAAGCGTAGTGGCGAAGTAGATTTCCATTTTTCCAAAAAAGTAGTAAGCCCGCTACGATCGTATTAAAGTTCTTACCCTGGTCAGCACTGATCAGCTGTGATTTTATTAGCAATTAACTCTTAAGTTTTTATAATTTCAATCGATAATAATCCTTTTGGGTGAAATAGTTTCTTTATAGTTTAAAAATATGAGTGATGGGCGCAAAAGATTAAGCGGTGCTGCATATAAAAAGCGAGCTTTGGACAAAACTAAAAAAGAAGTGGAAATTTTGAGCAAAACTCCGAAGCTACATCATTTTTTCATTAAAGGAGGTACGCTCCAATAGTTTTGGTAATTTTGGAGGAATTTTTTAGGGATTTAGTTACTTATATACATATATTTCAGTTGTGAATTGCATACGTAAAATACATTTTAACTATATTTCATGAAGATAAAAGGGTGGCATTTTTAACAGGGCACAGAGCGGCATTTCAAGTAAATCCGGCCCTAGCCATCGTCATAAGCAAACATTTTTCAAATAAAAAATGTGGCATCACTGGTTCTTGTGCAGGTACTAGAGATATTGCGAATGTGAAATATTTGACTTTCGCTAACGTGAATACGAGTACGAATATCTAACAGCCAACATATGGCTACGCTGATGCGAACGTAAAATATTTTTAAGATTCTACAGTTTTTTCTGTTGTTGTTGTTTTTAGCGACAAAAACACTCCCCGAAGCTTTGGCGAAAAATCAAAATGTAGGTCAAGCCCCATACAAACGGCCCACGCCTACAGCATATCGAGAATTTGATAGATGACGCGAAGAGGATATATCGTTGGAAGCCATGCCCGTCGGCTCTTAATACTTTGGTTGGTTGTCTCTTTGATAATTTTCTTACACAATACCTGAACAAGTTTCGCATTTACAAATGACGCTTTCTCATTTTGAATTGATGCTTTCTTATTAACAACTGACTATTCTCATTTCCAAATGACTCTTCCTCATTTTCAATAACATTTTCTCATTTTCATGTGACACTTTCCTATTGACAAGTACCTAATCTCATTTCCATTTTACTATTCTAAATTAATTACGTTTTCTCATTTCTATATATTCCTTTCACAATTACAACTGGAAATGGTGTATACCGACTGTTGTGGGGGATATGTCTTTGCCCCGTCGAACTTTCGGGTCATTGACTTTATTCGCCTCTTATGAGAGGCTTATGTTACAACGGGTGTATATTCTATGCATCCTACACTCTGAAATATAGGCTTAACACAGCGACAGAAAAAAACGAGTCCCTGCGGGTTAAAATATGAACGAGGTAGACATACCAGTCGTAGATAGATAGATAGATAATTTATTTGAGGATTGCACTGCGCCCGGATGGTTTATTGTGCCCTCATTTCTTTACAACACCTCGTCCAAGTCAACCTCCCTCAAAAAGGTGATTATTTCAGTTGGCTTGTATTTTCGGATGCTCTGGCCATAGTGCTACCAGGACTTGTGCTCTTCTCCTGCCTATTGCGTCGCATGACATAAGGATGTGCTCTGCAGTCTCCGAAGTCGTATGACAGAACCGGCAATTGACATTTGCCCTTATTCCCATTTTGTGTAGGTGGCTGTTGAGTCTGCAATGACCTGTAAGAATAGCAGTTAGAATTCTTAGATTAGCTTTGCAGAGGCTTATTATTGCTCTGTATCGAGAGGTATTGTTGCCAGTATTCCTCTCTTTCTTTAACTTCGAGCATTCTCTAAGCGTTTGAGGACCCACTGGCAACATTGGTTCAGGCCCGATGGAACTTGTGCTTGCTGCGCGTCTCGCTAGGTTATCAGTCTGCTCGGTCGTAAGAGGCGTCTAATATGAACAAAGGTAATGACGTGCAACTCAATGGTTGATCTACGAATATGATCCCTTTCACCTCTCAATACCCATCTTCTCCTTTCTTACGGAAGGAGGGGTGACATGAGGGACATGACCTAGAAGGTTTCAGTGGTCATACCAAATTGCTACACGACAGTCGGCCAGTACCGCCATGGAGTACCCGAGCGTACCGGGTTCATATCCGGCAAAGGGCTGTCATAGTGCTGAAGTCAGCACTCGTATTCGCCCATTAGAGGCATTGCCGTCTGCAGTGACATGGAGCATTGCGTATTCATATATTAATAAATCAATAATTTTTAGTGATCCCTTAGTCACTAAAGCGTGTGATTAATCACCGTCCTAATAGTACACCAAGGTTCTAATGAAACCCATTCCTTTTGAAAGCGTTTTCCACAATATCATTGCAAAAAACTGGAAACGGTAATGATATTATATCAGATAGTATTACTGTTTTATTTTGTATCCTCATTCATAAAAAAAAGGTGGTCCAATTTACATGGCAATGTTCGGTGATTGGATCACCTAATCCATCTCGGAGTACTCCGTTTCTTTGCTTTTGGATACTCCAGAGACCACCTACGTGAGAGTACTCTCAAAATACTCCCATGGGATTACTCTATGGAGTATTCAACAACAAAGCGAGAGTGGGAGTAGGTGGTCCTCAAAAGAACACATACTCCCTTCTCGCTGTCGTCTAGAGTGCTCTATAGAGTAATCTTTTGGCAGCATTCTCAAAGTACTCCAACGTAGGTGCTCTATAGACTATTCGGAAGCAAAGTAAATGGTACTCCGAGTAGGATTAGGTGATCCAATCACCGGACATCACTATGTAAATTGGACCAACTTTTTTATATGAATGAGGATAAGTGTTGGAGTACTTTGATGCTCCAACGTTTTTACCATTGTTTACCCGTACCATTGTTTACCCCTACTAGTTTGGCATCTTCTTTTGCGAATCGGAGTGGAAGGCAGTGGATGAATGTACTCCGAGAGAGTGTAATGAAGGAAATCGCGTTCAGAGTGGCTTTAAAGTAAAAACTACAACTAAAAACTTTAATTTAAATCGAAATTAACATTTTATAGTAACTGATAAGGTGTTATAACTAACCTATACTCAATAATTAGTGAGTTTTATGTTTTCACGTTCAATATTGCAGTATTAAAATTTGATTGTTTTATTATTGCACACACACACAAACCACACAGGGTGCGTTGTATGCAATAATAAAACAATCAAATTTAAATACTGCAATATTGAACATGAAGACTTGAAACTCCGAAATTATTGAATAAAAAGCAATTATAACACGTTATCAGTTACTATAGAAGGTATATTTCAGTTTAAATTGAAGTTTTTAGTTGTAGCTTTTACTTTAAAGCAACTCTGAACACGATTTCCTTCATTACACTCTCTCGGAGTACATTCATCCACTGCCTTCCACTCCGATTCGCAAAAGAAGATGCCAAACTAGTACGGGTAAACAATGACATATACTATGACCATGATCCAATAATTTATATGGTCGCTTCAAATGACATAGCGTCTTCTTCTTCCTCATCCACACCTTATGTCAAACTATCATATCTTTGTTTTTTGCTTACATTCTTTGTTTAAAGTTCTTGGAAAAGCTATTGAGTTCGCTTCGTGTTTTATTTATTTTTAATAAAAATTCGCTGTGAATAGATATTTAACGAGTGCTTTGTGATAACATTTTAAGAAAATGTGAGATTTATGTGTGTGTTATACGTGAAAAGCTTAGAAAATAGGCGAATCGTTTTTGCGCGTTCCCTCTCACATGTGCAGTTTGACATAAGAATTCACCGACGTCAAACGGTAATTTCGTGTTGTTGGCCGTTCGCGCCAACCATATAAATCATTAAATCATGACATATACTATTGTTTTTACCATGGTACAATAAGAAGGTAAAGTCAACTCTAAAGCAACAACATACTGGCGTAAAGGTTGTCAAAATCAACTGTCTGGTGTTAGCGAACGAAGGGAAGAGAAACCAGAAAAATTTTAATTTGTGAGAAATTATGTGGTTGAAAAGTGATTATTATTGAATAATGACGCCATATTTGTGTATGCAATAATAAAACAATGAAATTTAAATGCAGCAATATTGAACGTGAAGACTTAAAACACCCAAATTATTGAATATAAAGCAGTTATAACACCTTATCAGTTCCTGCAATATGTAAATTTCAGTTTAAATTGAAGTTTTTAGTTGTAGTTTTTACTTTAAAGCAACTCTGAACGCGATTTCCTTCATTATACTCTCTCGGAGTACATTCATCCACTGCCTTCCACTCCGATTCGCAAAAGAAGATGCCAAACTAGTACGAGTAAACAATGGTAAACAATGACAATGGTCGCCATTATACAAAAATAATGAAATTGTGTGCAGCATTATTTCGAAGAGTGTTAAAAAATCGTTAGGAAAAAACGTATACCCATCACCAGCCCATAGCAGGTTGATAACCATTCAAATTCGTCTGGAATTGTCAATAAATAAATAACAAGCGATGTGAAATAAAAAAGGTACGAAACTCGAAACACCATCATTTATATATACCTTTTTCACATGTATTTATTTCTATTTTAGTTCCCAGACTTCAAGCAGAATATTTGGTTCAATGATTCTTAATACCCTGGCTGAATTCATGATTCGCATATATGGAATATGAGCACATTAAAGCTCTGCTCAAAATAGAGCATTTCAACAAATTCACAGACTTTGGATGATTTGTCATGGCCCCGTTTAATATTTAAGTGGACATAGTATATATATTTAATACAATGTCGATGTAATGAATAAAATCAGACTCTTATGATTCAAGGAGAAAATCAATGCAATTTTCATAAGGATTTGAGGGCAGTTTAAAGGGAATGTACAGGCCGAAAACAGCAATTTAATTTCGGTAATTGTTTCCTTTAGGAGACAACTGCTAAAACACGTCCAAAAATATCGGGAGAGGTATCAAACAACGCGTTTTGACTTCGGTATCAACAATCCGGAAGCGGATTTTCAATTTTTTGTTTCAGTGAAAAGTTCTTCGCAAAAAACCCCAAAATGACCCAGGTCCGATCCCAAATAGGGGGCTTGATCCAAGATATTTATGTGCAGAACACCTTTCTGCGTAGGCGGCCTTCGGCCGCGCTTCTAAAAAATAACCCTTAGCCGGTCCAACACCGGCTACGCGGTCCACAGTATTTCTGCGCAGAACACACTTTTCGCACTTTTCGGTCCACCCTAATCTGTGATTACAACAACCACATGAAAATGACAGAAAATTTTCAACTTTGATTGCAAATATCTCTTCACTGAAACAAAAACTCGAAAATTCGCTTCCGGATTATTGTTATTGAGGTCAAAACGCGTCTTTTGATACCTTTCCCGATAATTTCGGTCGTGTTTTAGCAGTTGTCTCCTAAAGGAAACAATTACCTTAATTTCTAGTATACAAAGGTAATAAATTAGGCGATGCCGACATTCTTAACCGAAACTCCGAATTTTACTTTCTTAATTGGCGCTTTACCGTTTAAAGACGTCTGGCCTCCTTTTTCTAATATCTGCGGATTTGCTTGATCAATGACGAATGCTTGCATGCGCACTTGCTGCTGTTTTTGTAGAGTTGGTTCGCCCTGCACAGTTGTTGTTGTTGTTGTTAACAGTGTTCGCCCTGCCCAATGGGCACGATCACTCTAAATTGTCATCAGGCTTTTCTAACGGAAGTCCGAGGAAACGCGCAGTTTCCACTGGGTTGGACCAGAGTGATGTTGGTGTTCGAAGAGTAGGTTCGATTGAACAGGAGAAGAGATGTTTGGTGTTATAAGGGGATATACCACATTCAGGACATGTGTGTGGTATGGTGGGGTTCATTCTGGATAAGTAAGAGTTTAACCTTTTACAATATCCAGAATTTGTTCTAACATGACTCTAGTCTCCCTCGAAAGTACACGCTCCTCTTCAGCCAATTCAGGTGGTTGAATATTGATAACGGTATTCACAGGCCGAGATCTGAGGCCTGCACAGTTGTTGTTGTGGTAACGACTGCCCCTGCGGGTTAGAGGTTTAGAATATGCCCGAGGTAGGCATACCGGTCGTAAAATGCTACTAATATGCACAAAGGTAATGACGTGCAACTCGATGGTAGATCTACGGATATGATGCCTCCCACCTCTCACTACCCATCTTATCCTTCCTTACGGAAGGAGGGGTGACATGACCTAGAAGGTTTCATTGGTCATAAATCGCTACCAGTCGGGCAGTACCGAAAGGGAGCGTTCCGGGTTCAAATCCGGCCAAGGACTGTTAATTCGACAACATCCCCAAAACCTTCGGGGTGTTTTTGCCGTTACCACAACAACAACAGCCTGCACAGTCGCTTTCCTTACCTAGATTTACCTAAATATCTTCCAACGGGAGTCCCATTTACCTAGCGGCTTCAATAGGGTTGGCCCAGAATGAAATTTGTGTTAAAAGTCTGATCTGTCGGGCAGGTTGTCATGGGTAGACAAATATGTCGGGCAATGTTTGGCATGTTAGGTTGAAGTTGGTGAGTAAAGCTGTTGTCTCCATCGGAAGTTACCGTTCCTCTTCGGCAACAGGTGAAGCTTGTGCCTTAATGACGAAATCAGGGGGTGACATGACTTAAACGGTTCACATCAAATCGTTCTCACTACAGTCGGGCTAGTACCGAGTCCATATCCCTTAAAGGACTGTCAGCATCGGGCCCACTGCTCAGAACCTTTGGTAAGTGGTTCTGTAGCTACTGCAACAAACAATGCAGAATTGGTACAAAGAAAGATAATACCTAAAACATTTTTGGGATTATATTGTAGACAAAAACGCAATACACTCCATAGACGGTTACGTCAACGATATAAGCTGTGTGGGCCAATCACCCCTATTATGACTGTCAATATTAACCAAAACAATATTAATGTGCACAAATTGGCAATGCTAATTCAATTGCTGGTTGTTTTTGTCAATATTGACAACCAGTAAGGGGCATCCTTGTTTTTGTTATTAACAGTGCAAGGGCCATCCTGTTTGTTTACAATAGAATTTTTATACGTCCGGGCAGTTATATAAAGTTTATTACACTTTAAAATAAAAAAAAATTATCCTTACATATTTAAAACATGCAAAAATTAAAAATAAATTTCCAGTACAAAAAAATTCACTATTTTTCAGCTACGTCTAAGCGCCAAATACAGCTGCCAAATCTAAAACATTTTTCGTATTAGGTGAACAGGCTTGTCGCACTGACATCTCCCATGTATCTAGCAAATGCGATAATGAGTATAAACGTGGCAATTTTGCAATGCGCGCTTTTAAAGCATCTTGTACAGCTTTTAAAAAGGGAGTTGTACCATATTCATGCTGAGCTAGAGCACAAGTAGGTGACACAGCTGGGTAATCCTCTGAAAATTATAAGTGAAAATTATTAACTATTTCATGGGGAAACAAGTGAACAAACCTGGTATAGTAACGGTAATTGGTGGAACACATGGTAACCGTTTATCATCCAGACAACAAATTACTTTTATTGATTTGGGATTATTCTGAGCTGTACTATCAAGTGTTAGCTTAAACTTTTGATCTAGTCGAGCTATCTCACCTTGAATTAGATGCGGTATCTCGCATTCATATTGAGTCGAAGATTTCACAGACATGCGTTGAATTTTCGATGGCGCTGGAGCACTACAAAAAATAAGATATAATAAAATAAATGGAAAGCTGAATAAATAGATTTAAGCTATTCAGTAAACTTATTTTTTTCGGATAACACAATTTATATATCCATTAATAGTTTAAAGCATCGAAGCTATTTGGCCTAAAATTTCTTTTAATTACCATATATCAGTGCCGAATAACAATTCCAAACTGGGACGATAAGTGCGATACAATGTATGATTCGCAATAGGACTTTGTAGAGTAGTATTCACAACCTCCATCAAGGGGTTCGAAGACTTCTGAATACAAAAAAGACAAAAGAAATTAAAGGTTATTTTCTTCTAAGTTAACACAATTTTGACTTTAACTTACGCCAAATTGCTGCCCTGTAAAATTCACAATATCAAGTTTCTCTAATGCCTTCTCACACTTCAACAATGTCTCTAAAGGAACTCGTTGGTTTGGATTGCTTAATATCTCTAACAATTTACTCATCTTTGTGAATTTTTCAGTATCTGTAAATAAACCAAAATGCATTTAATAGTAAGGAATTTTTATAGCTCAAAACGCAGCTTACTCGCTCCATCAGTGCCAATTTTAGCCATCATTCGCTTTAGTGGCTCAATATATTTCGTTAATTGCTTATATTTCTCACGATATAAATGATCTTCTTGTGGATTAAATGGACTGTTGCTTGCAACTTGACCAGGTGTATTGAGTGGGCCACTCGGTGATTGACGCATTTGCCGTTGTGTATTCTGCATAAGATTTGCCATTTGTGGACTGGATGCGGGCACCAGTGCTGGACTTGGTATCATTTGCGCATTTGCCATTTGTTGTTGTTGTTGATTTTGAGCATTTTGCTGTTGCTGCTGCATTTGCTGTTGTTGTGCTGCAGACATACCAGCCGGTGACGGTACAGTACTAGGTGATGGACTTTGTCTCAAAAATTGCTGTTGCTGACCCGGTACACCACGGTTAACCTGAAACATTTGCCCACCTTGTCCCATAGGCATATTTGGTTTCTGTTGCATATTGGGTGCCATATTAATCATTTGCCCCATACCACCTGAAGCGTGAATTTTATAGTTTGTACAATTAGCAAGGCTGAGTATATACATACCTTGGGGACCCGCATTTTGTGGCATACCGCCACCTTGTGGGCCTTGTGGTCCACCCACTACATTGCCTGCATGCATTGGTCCACCTTGACCTTGTTGCATATTTGGTGGCATACCCTGCATACCTTGGGGACCGGCATTTGGACCCATCGGACCACCGGCGTTCATGCGTGCATTCATCATTTGATTCAACTGCTGCTGGTTCATACCCATTTGCTGCATTTGAAATACATATTGCTTTATTACAAACATTCATATGCTAAAAATCATTTCTACTCATACTTACAGCCATTTGTTGCTGTCCCATTTGTTGCATCTGCTGGACATTCATAGAATTGACATTCATAGGACCGCCCTGCATCTGTCCAGGTCCCAAATGCATTTGTTGTGACGGACCACCAGGGCCACCTGGTCCTCCGGGTCCACCACCACCCATCTGGTTCATTTGACCTGGCATGCCGCCCATTTGTTGGGCATTACCAACCATATGAGGTTGTGGTCCACCACCTGGATTACCTAAACCACCACCACCACCAATAACATTCATTTGCATTCCACCACCCATATTTCCACCCATTTGCTGCATCAATTGTTGGTTTGGACCGGCACCCATTGGCATTTGACCACGTATACCCTGCATTTGCATTTGTTGCTGTCCTGGCCTTTGCTGATTCAGAGTTTGCAATAAATTGGAAGCAGCAACAGGGCCTCCTGGACCCATTTGATTGGGATTCGGCCCACCAGCCATTTGAGCATTTCGATTACCTTGACTAGCAAGGGTTTGGAGTGCATTCAATGGATCTGGCATCATACTCTGTTGATTCATTTCGGTATTCTGTTGAGGCGGCGGTTGTGCCGGCTTTCCTGCATAGCCAATTTATTTTAAAATCGAATATACATTAGGCAAAAATCACTTTACACTCTGACAGCAGATGTGGAAGTGTGAATGTGTGTCGCAAATGTGTATGTTGTTCTAATAAAAATACTCACTTTGTGCCAAATCTTGAAAGTGCATAAATAACTTCGCCACCAAACCCATATATTCCTCTTTGCTGCGCGATTTCTTAAAGATGTGATTTTCCATAACTCCAGCATTTTTCGTTGGATCCGTCGTTTGTAGAGCTTGGTTGCTGGAGAACGGATTAAGGTCATCAACGGTTTAGGTTAGCTACGAATTACAAACAGATACTTACATTTTCGCAATCATAGTTTGACGAAACTTTTGTGAGGGCCATTCCTCAGCCATTTTAACCAGAGAAATTAGAATAAAATAGAATAGCTATTAAAATTTCTCTGTTTTAACCAACACACACTTTACGTTTTTCGCAGAAGTATGTACTTTTCGCTAATGAAAAAGATGTTCAAGTTATCAGATAGCTAAGAAACGAAAAGGAACTGGAACACAAACAGCTGATGATGTGATAACGAGTATAACTACATCCTTAAGGCGCACTCAGAGTGCGTTGTTTGTATCAGTAGCGACGAAAATATTCATCGAAGGTTTCATAACGCACTCCGCTTTTAGACGGCAAAAATATCCCTGCATCTCAACCAAATTAAAAAAACAGACTGTACTTTTGGTTGAGATGAAATTTTTGGACCTGAGGGATATTTTTTGCTTTCGCCAAAAAGTATTTTCGTTATACTACTCAAGTATCAAATAACTCAACATAGGAAATGAATCCTATATATTTTAATAAAATTTCGACTTAATTAAAAATTTCGACAAAACTTTATGCATTCCCACAACAGCCGGTTCTATCGCACCGGAATGACCCGGGTTTTTTCACCCGGCCAGGGGCTGTTGTTTCGGTGTAACCCTGTCCAGTCTGGGGCAGGGCGAAGCACTGTTAACAACAACAACAAAACTGTATATCCGAGATAACGGTTCTCAGCAGAAACGGGAATCTTCAAACGGAAAATTAATTATATGGGGAGATAGCCTCTATAACCGCGTGGAAAATATATTACCAAATATTTTTTGGTGTCGTTTTAAATTAAAGAATGTTTCAATATAACTAACTAATTATTTAAAATACTTTGAAAAATACATTTGTAAAGTGTAATACATATTTGCTTTAAAAAAAAATACAATTGGACAATAACCTGGCTTGTGATACGTACTTGATACGTCTGCCATTGAATCTAACTAAAAAAGAGTATAAAATATAAATAACACAAATAAAGACAAATAATGAACTATATTTTATTTAAAATACTTGAAATATACATGTGAATATTGCAAATATATTTACAATTGTACCTCTAGCAAGCTGCTACACATGGTTCTGGCCATTGCGGTATTACCTTTGTGTACTGGTGGAGCAAATTGAGGAAAACACAACAATCCGAAGATATAACAATCTGAAGAGTACAACCTGGCGTTGGGATACACCAATCCCTAGCCATTCAACCAAATCCCAAAAAAAAAAGAAGGTTTCATAAAAATACATAAACAAACAAAAAAGTCAAGCAAAGAAGTAGAACATGGCTACCTGACTCTTTAATTAATCAGCCGCTTCTAAACAACAATGTCGCTCGTATTGTGTCGCTTCTTGCCTTTTCTATACGCTGTTCGAAAAAAACGAAAACTTGTTCGGTGAGTAAGACTACGTACACACTGCAGCATAAAACGCTTGTTTTCGTGTAAAACACTTCACATAAACCCAGTGCGTTCATATCTGCGATTCTTACCTTCACTTGACAACTATCTAACAACCCTGTGAGACTATTGTGGCGATTATTCTCAAGCATGTACCATCCCTAAGTCAATAACACTCCCACCACTAGTTAACACAACTGAGATAACGATGGCTACGCTTATGCATGCAAGCGTATAACTAGGAAGAGGAAGAGAGATGGCGCGAGTGTTTGCGAATACGATGCAAAGAGGAGATGCCAATAAATAAACCGACCCTTCCAGAACACGAAAAGCGAACAACCAAGAAAGTTCTCGGTGCGTAGGCAAGCACCCTGTTGGACTATATAAGGCGGTGACCAAGCAAGACAGGTTGATCAGTTTATTTTCAAGCGTTGTTCAGTGAACTACTGTAAAGTTACCAAACTCTTAAAATTGTTTTGCGTTTATTACTAGTACATAAAACTAGCTATTACTTACATTATTTGTGCGTGTGTTTATTCGACTTTATAGTGATCGAACCCAGGATTGATAATCAAGGAATAATCGAATTCGTCACAATTGGTGTCAGAAGTGATATTGTTAAATAAATACCGAGAGTTTTCAAGGATAACAAAGGCATGGCAAAGTTGAATGAGCTGAAGATCCAGCAACTCAAAAATGAGCTGCAACAGCGTGGATTGAATACAACAGGCAATAAATCCGAGCTACAGTCACGATTGCGGGAGGCTATGGAAGCTGAAGGAATTAACGTTGACGATCATGTGTTTCATCTTGTGGAAGAAGCATCGACAAAAATGGAAGAGAAGGAGTCTACAATTCCAGCCGCAAGTGTGGACACTAACGCGTTGTTGACTGTATTGACACAGATGTCATCTAGCATTTCAGCTCAGTTGGAAGAACAAAAGACACACATGGCATCTCAGTTGGAAGAACAAAAGGCACACATGGCATCTCAGCTGGAAGAACAGAAGACTAGCATGGCATCTCAGATTTCAGTTCAACTAGACGAACAGAAGGCATACGTGAGATCTCAGATGGAACACCAGGAGACACGTATAACATCAAAATTGGAAGAACAAGAGGAGCGTATATCTATGCAGGTGGCACGAATGTCTTCGCAGCTAGAAGTGCAGGATGCGAAAATTGCACAGCTACAGAATAAAATCGATGCTGAAGTAGACGCACTGAGAGGTCGTATCCAGGAGTTACAACTGAATCGTCCAACTACTTCAATGAGTGTCCCGAAGGTAAAAACCCCATCTTTTGATGGTTCTGTTCCATTCCAGGTATTTAAGCTGCAATTTGAGAAGACGGCTGCGGTGAATAATTGGTGCACTGAAGATAAAGTTGCAGCACTATTCGTGGCATTGAAGGGACCTGCAGCAGAAATCTTACAGACTATTCCCGAGTCCGAAAGGAACAGTTATGATGCATTGATGGGTGCGGTTGAGAGACGCTATGGTAGCGAACATCGAAAGCAGATATACCAAATAGAGCTACAGAATCGATCCCAGAAACCTAATGAGACTTTGCAGGAATTTGCATCGGACATCGAGAGGTTGGCCCATCTAGCAAATGCGGACGCACCCGTGGAGTACACTGAGAGGGTTAAAATCCAAAGTTTTATAAATGGAATACGCGATGTAGAGACGAAGCGGGCCACATATGCAAACCCCAAACGGACATTCTCTGAAACGGTATCGCATGCTCTGACGCAGGAAACAGCTTCGCTTTTGAGTAAACCTGCATACAAGGCTCATCGCGTAGAAGTGGACACTCCGGCTTGGGTAGACAAAATTTTGGAAGCGTTGAACGGAGTACAGAAAAAAAGTGATGGTGCCATTAAATGCTTTAAGTGCGGAAAAACAGGTCACATAGCACGTTATTGCGGCTCTGGCTCCAGTAACCCCAGCAATTCAGGTGGACGAAAACGCAAAGCTGAAGGAGATGAGCAAACCTCCCAACCAAATCAGTCGTTAAACTAAATCGAGCCAGCCGAAAGGGGCGTGGACTGGCTCCCGCAACTGAATGCCCCATAATCTCTGTCTCACAGATCGGAAGGAAAGCTAGTAATGTTACTGTTGTTGCATATGTGGATGGAAAAGAGCACTTACTAACTGTGGATACAGGCGCATCGCATTCCATAATTCGATCTGATTTAGTCAACAAGGAGGTGAGACCATTGCATGGAGCAAAGTTACGTACGGCCACTGGTGAGGACACCCATGTCCTAGGAGAAGTAACATGTGAAATCGTAATTGGGAACGTGGCCGTTCTACACAGTTTTATAGTAGCAGATATTGTTGACGAAATCATAGTTGGTGTGGACTTCTTAAGCGAGCAAGGCATCAAGATCGACATGCAAAACAGGATTATGAATTACCAGAACATGGATGTGCCATTAAATTATGGTTACGAAAACAAATACGTTAGTAAGCGAGTGCTTGTGGAGGAGAGCCAACAAATTCCACCGAAGTCGGAAGCAATCATATGGGCAAAGATTGATGGAGATTATGGGACAAACAAATTGTGGGTTGTCGAGGCAGCAAACAAATCAAGGACGAACATATTAGTAGGAAAAACCCTGGCCATGACAAAACAAGATGGACATGTACCGGTAAGAGTACTTAATGAGTTCAAATCGCCGATTAAACTTTCTAAAGGAGCAATATTGGGACAATGCCAAGAGGTCGAGGTAGTTATCAATTGTGAACAGCTTCAGGAAAATGATTCTACCATCAAGATTAATCTTTCAGATGATATCACGTCGTGGACGGCAGGCCTCGAAAAAGATCATCAGAAAAAGGCAAAGGAACTTCTATCAAAGTACTCGAGCATATTTGACAAGGATGGTTCTAAACCAGGTCGGACCAAAGTTGTGAAGCATCAAATTGATACTGGTGATGCAAGGCCCATCCGCCAAGCTCCTCGTAGTATTCCATTGGCCAAACGCCAAGTAGTAAGAGAAATTATACAGGAAATGAGTGACAGCGGCGTGATCGAACCATCAGCTAGTCCATGGAGCTCACCGGTAGTACTAGTGAAAAAGAAAGATGGACAAATGAGGTTCTGTGTGGATTACCGGAAATTGAACGACGTAACGAAGAAGGATAGTTATCCATTGCCAAGAATCGACGATACTCTGGACTCGTTATCTGGCACGAAATGGTTTTCCACACTGGATTTGAAAAGCGGCTACTGGCAAGTGGAGGTAAAGGATGAAGATAAAGAGAAGACGGCTTTCAGCGTTGGAGAAGGGCTTTGGCAATTTACGGTAATGCCCTTCGGGCTATGCAATGCTCCAGCTACTTTTGAGAGACTCATGGACCAGATACTAAAAGGTTTGCACTGGCAAACATGTTTGGTGTACCTCGACGACATCATCGTGTTGGGAAAAAGCTTTGAGGAACACCTAAAGAACTTGGAGGAAGTTTTCCAAAGAATAGCTGGTGCTGGTCTGAAACTAAGTCCCAAGAAGTGTTATTTGGAAGTAAGTTATTTGGGTCACAAAGTAACTACGGAGGGAATCTGCACTGCTAAGGAAAAGATCGAAGCCGTAAAAGATTGGCCAAGACCGAGAAATTTGCATGAGTTACGGAGCTTCCTGGGGCTGTGCACGTATTATCGGCGATTTGTACCAAATTTTGCCAGCGTAGCTAGTAGTCTCCACGACCTTACAAAGAAGAATATGAGTTTTGAATGGAAGAAGGAACAGGAGGTGGCTTTTCAAACATTGAAGGAACGACTATGCACTGCCCCGATGTTAGCATATCCAATTCCAGGTTCAAAGTTTATTCTGGATACAGATGCGAGTGGTTATGCTATAGGAGGTGTTTTGTCCCAGGTTGTTGATGAACAGGAGAAGGTAGTTGCATACTATAGCCGAACAATTGGGAAGCCTGAAAGGAACTATTGTGTAACCCGGAGAGAACTGTTGGCATTGGTAGAGTGCGTTAAGCATTTCCACAAGTATCTCTATGGGCAGCGATTCCACGTCAGGACAGATCATGCAGCGTTGAAATGGCTCTTACAGTTCCGTAATCCGGAAGGTCAATTGGCACGGTGGATAGAGCGACTGCAAAATTATGACTTTTCCATAGAGCATCGCAAAGGTAGCACCCACGGAAATGCTGATGCAATGTCACGAAGACCATGTAACTTGGAATGCAAGCATTGTTCCAAAGCTGAAACCAAGGAAGACATTATAGATGTGCGGCTCATGACTATAACATCTTCGGACGAATGGGACATGGATCAATTAAGGAGGTGTCAGCACGAAGATCCAGATCTTAAACGTGTGATGCAAGGAATCGAACGAAACGAGCGACCATCAAGAGAGGAGATGTCAGCAGAAAGTCCTGTTGCCAAGTCATATTGGGCACAGTGGAATAGTTTGCAATTAGAATCAGGTTGTTTGCATCGAATATGGGAGAGTGAGGATGGTCAATGTGTTCGAAAGCTGATAGTCGTCCCAAGGAAGAAAATCCCTGATGTACTCAATGAATTACATAACGGTCCAAGCGGAGGTCACCTTGGAGTCACCAAGACCTTGGAGAAAGTCAAGCAAAGATTCTATTGGGTTGGTTGCCGTCAATCGGTCGCGGAGTGGATTGCCAACTGTGAAGTATGTATCAAAGCTAAAGGACCGAAATCAAGGAGCCATGGCCAAATGAAACAGTATAACTCAGGTGCGCCATTTGAGAGGATAGCCATGGATGTAGCTGGTCCATTTCCTACTAGCAAACTCGGAAACAAATATGTACTAGTGGTTATGGACTATTTCAGCAAATGGCCAGAAGTGTACCCTATTCCAAATCAAGAGGCAGAAACAATAGCAGAGGTGTTTACTAACAATTGGGTAGCTCGGTTTGGTGCACCGATGGAGATACATTCTGACCAAGGCAGAAATTTCGAATCAGCTGTGTTCCAGGAAATGTGCAAGACATTGGGCATTCGGAAAACTCGAACAACTGCACTACATCCTCAGTCAGATGGCATGGTGGAACGATTCAATAGAACCTTGGAAGAGCACCTGAGGAAAGTAGTGGATAAGTTCCAGAAGGATTGGGATACTCACATCTCCTTATTCCTAATGGCATATCGCTCTGCAGTACATGAAACAACTGGTCAGACTCCTGCAAAGGTAATTTTCGGGAATGATCTTCGATTGCCAGCTGACTTGAAGTTTGGGATAAACGCTGATGCAGGAGTAAATGCTCGGAAATCTACTAGCGTTTTGGAAGAAGAAATGAGAGAAATTCACGACCTTGTGAGACAACGGACTAAGATCATGAGCGATAAGATGAAGGCCAGGTACGACAAAGCAATAAATTCGGAAGGTTTTATAGAAGGAGATTTAGTGCTGCTATACAACCCACAGCGTAAGAAAGGTTTGTCCCCAAAACTACAATGTAACTGGGAAGGCCCATACAAAGTCATAAAACGGATCAACGATGTGGTATATCGCATACAAACTATGGGAAGGCCAAGGAATAAGATGAAGGTGGTCCATTTGGAAAGGCTAGCTGCGTTTGGTTCCGGCAATGTGTCTGATCGGGACGATCAGACTTAGGTGGAGGGCAGTGTGGCGATTATTCTCAAGCATGTACCATCCCTAAGTCAATAACACTCCCACCACTAGTTAACACAACTGAGATAACGATGGCTACGCTTATGCATGCAAGCGTATAACTAGGAAGAGGAAGAGAGATGGCGCGAGTGTTTGCGAATACGATGCAAAGAGGAGATGCCAATAAATAAACCGACCCTTCCAGAACACGAAAAGCGAACAACCAAGAAAGTTCTCGGTGCGTAGGCAAGCACCCTGTTGGACTATATAAGGCGGTGACCAAGCAAGACAGGTTGATCAGTTTATTTTCAAGCGTTGTTCAGTGAACTACTGTAAAGTTACCAAACTCTTAAAATTGTTTTGCGTTTATTACTAGTAAATAAAACTAGCTATTACTTACATTATTTGTGCGTGTGTTTATTCGACTTTATAGTGATCGAACCCAGGATTGATAATCAAGGAATAATCGAATTCGTCACACTATTTAACTCAATTAAAGAATAGCGAAAATGTGAAGTATTGTATAAAAAGTTGCATTTTAGTGTTTTGTTATATTTTATTAAATTTCGGAGGAGTCATGAATATAAAAGATTTTGCACCAACCACAAGTTTTGCTTCCACATTTATCATTCAATGCACGCATATGCAGTAAATTGTCTTTGTTAAAAGTCAGTGAAATTATTTGCATTAAGGCCCTTAAATAGTTCTTTCCCGACATTATGCAGCTAGACATATCCCATACTCTCTATACTTTGGTTTAAAATATTGGGTAAGTGATATTTGTTTTATATGAGACTAGCTGACCCGCCGAACTTTGTTCCGCCTTAAAAGCAATAAATGAGCAGACATTGGATTTTATTTTTTATTAGAATTAAAATGCTAAATGTAAATAAAAAATCTATTATTTTAACGATTCTTTATTGGTCATGTATTTTGGTGCATGGGCTGCACTCTTCAATCAAGCACCTTGTGATAGACGACATTTTTCGTTTTATTATCAGGCGCAAGAACAAATAACGCAGTTGATCTTCCGACCCGTGAGCATGCCATATATAATTGACCATGAGAAAAACATAGATTTTCTAGATTCAGACCACAAACTTTCAAAGATTGGCCTTGTGATTTGTTAATGATCATGGCAAACAATGTCCATTTGCCCAATGCGAACGCTAGAATGCAAGCAGTAATCAGTGCTGCAATCGTAAAAACGATCTCGAAAGGCAAAAGTAAAAAGTTTCCGCTCAACAGGAATCAGTAAATACTTGCAAGCAAAACTGCTTTTCGATTTTTCATTGGTTAATAGCTTAAGTTTTTAAGATTTTGTTGTTGTTTTCCTATGTCAAGACCATTTGTTTTTCACTTACAAGTTTTACTGAGTGAATTTCCCCCAGAAACTCTCTCCCACTGCAAATCTTTTTTGTCGCACCATGAAAAGGAAAATTAGAATAGGTCAGTCCCTGGTCCACTTCCCGGAAAAAACAGAATACTAAATTTCAACAAAAGCAAAGTGCTACCCAGCAAATCTCACCATGAATAAAAAGTTTTGGAATAGGACGGTCCCTGATCCACTTCCTGGAAAAACACCAATGTTATTGTTGTTGTGGTAACCAATCGTAAATTTTAATAAAAGTAAAAGGCTGCCGCCGTGGTGTGAAGGTAGTGTTGCCGGCCTACCACACCGAAGGTCCATGGTTCGAGCCCTGGTACAGGTAACATCAAAAGTGATTTGAAAAAAGTTTTTCAAAACGGGGTCGCCCCTCGGCAGTGGTTTGGCAAACTCTCCGAGTGTATATCTGCCATGACAGGCTTCTCAGCAAAAATTCGTCTCCTTTGTAGATGCCGTTCGGAGTCGGCAAAAAACTGTAGGTCCCACCAATTTGTAGGGAAAATTCAAATCGGCACACCACAAATTGGAAGAGAAGCTTGGCGCAAAAATCTCTTAGGAGGTTTATGATGATATACCTGTTGTATATCGCGCCATAGAGATAGAGAAAAGGCTAGCAATGTACCAAATTTTAAGTAAATAAAAAAATGTTGGAATAGGTCGGCCCCCGGTCCACTTCGCGAAAAAAAAGAGTCCTATGTCCTTTTCCTGGTTCCAAGCTACTTTCCCACCAATATTCAGCCAAATCAGTCCAGCCGTTCTTGAGTTATAAAAAGAGCAACTAACATAACTTTTTTTTATTTATATAGATATATTTATATAGCGGGGTTTACGCTCGTTTTGCTTCGTCTCAGAACTAATAATAAACTGACTCCGATTTGGAACTTAATTACATTATTGCAGCACTCATTGTCACCTTTCGTGTAATACCCATTTGTACTAACACACAAATCCGTCTATATCTCCGAAACCGGTCAAGCTATCGGAACAAATGATATCTTAAATTTTCAGCTAAACGTCTAGTAATACAACGGTTAAAATTCCATTCAATTAATTGAGCAGTTTTTGAGTTATGCGCGCCCAAACATACAGACAGACAGTCAGACAAAAATTCTAAAAACAGTTGATTTGGCTTCTATTGGCCTAATAATGATACCTGCTACCGATTTTTCTTAAATATCTGCAATGTACAGACATTGACCTTTTATAATTTTATTATATGTAGAGATAACATTCTGAAAGACCACTTTCAGTTACTGAAAGTTGTATAAGTTTCTAGTTTCGTATAAAACATTTCACATAAAACAAATGACGAAAAAATTAAATCGTTTGTTTATAGAGTCCCTTCATTGAGCCCCTATACATGTATATGCAACTCTACATCAGAGGCACGTAATATTAAATTTGTTCAAAACTAATTTCTATAGCTGTTAATTAATTAATAAAATTAACTGTTAACAATTAGAATTTGCAAACATTGGCTCATCAGGGGGCTACAACTAAACGGACCGCCACGTTGGGATACCACACGATGTCTGTTCGGGAGCTTCTATATTGAACAAAGTGGTTATAATCGAAACACATTAATTTACATTCCTCTTAAGGTAATTTTTTATCAAAACTTGTATTATTATTATTAAATAAACAAATCAAAATATCATATATGTGAACATTTTTTCAAAATAGCAATATCATAAACCTCCGAGGAGATTTTTGCGAAGAGCTTCACTTCCAATTTGGACTGCGATTCTTTGAATTTTTCCTACGAAATGGCAGGATAGTTTTTTGCTGACTCCAAACGGCATCTGCAAAGCAGATGAATTTTTGCTGAGAAGCCTTCTACTGCCGGGGGCGAATCCATTGTGAAAAAACTCGAACCCAGAATCTTCGGTATGGTAGGCCAGCAACACTACCTTCACACTACGGCGGCTGTCGAATATACTTGTTTAAATATATTGTTATTTAAAATTTTTGAACTTGCGTTACATAACTTTGTTTCGATTTTGTCTTATTTCTTATATCAATATAACAAATATCGTTTTCGTTTTTGATCGCATTGTTTTATCTAGTTTTATTTATTTATATTTAAAATGAAGTGCGCCATTGTAAATTGAAAAAATTTCAGTGCAAATCTTATTAAACAACGACATAATAAATAAATCTGTTCAATTTTAAATTCTAGTAAGTAGTTTTTGAAGTAAGTCATTTTTTCACACCTCTTTTGGATATTTGGTGGCATAAAAATTCCGCAAGTTTTACATTTGGAAAACAAGTATGTCCGATATGGCAACTCGTATTTTGCGGTTTTCTCGCATAGCTGAGCCAATCAGAATACAACTTGGACTACATTACACGATGCCAACAAATTTGTTTGACATTTATGGTGTTATTCTCAGCTTGCTTGCCATCTACAAACGAGGTGGTAACAGCTGCAATGACTATTGCAAATTGTAGGACCAAGTGAAATTGGGCTATGAAAATTGTCAGTTTTATTTTTTATTAACTGAATTGGTTAATGAAATACCAGTAGTACTGGTTATTGTTAAATGGACGATACCTACTAATTTTGCCAAATAAGTAGAATAGTTTTATAAGTTTTATTTTATATTTAGACATTATACAAAAAACTAAATACATACTAAAGTCAAGTAGCCTCAACGGAAAATAATGAAACATCTTAAGGTCTAGATACTAGGTGATTTATGAATGTAGGCCCTTAACAGCAACTTCAACACTTCATTAACACCATCACAATCACTACCTGCAGGAAGCAGACTCCTCCAACAGCAAAGTTGAGATCTCCGGATTTCGGTAAAAAACGAAGTACTGCAACAACATTAGCAAAATTATAATCCGGGTGTTATAATATGGTTAATAACCTCTTACCTATCTTTAAATATTGCTCTTCTCCATCTGCATGTGGTTTTCTTGTTGTAACCAATGATCATCTGCAAAGTAAGATACAGATTCCAAAAAATCAAAAAAGTTTTTAAAAATTCTGTTTTTACCATTTTAATTTTTTCAAAGCAGTTTGACAAATAAAAATTAATTTTTTAAAGCTGCTATTCTATTTCCAATATTTGGGAAATTTTTCAAACAAAAAATGTGGGTAAAAACAGAATTTTTAAAAACTTTTTTAATTTTTTAGAATCTGTATCTTATTTTGCAGATGATCATTGGTTACAACAAGAAAACCACATGCAGCTGGAGAAGAGCAATATTTAAAGATAGGTAAGAGGTTATTAACCATATTATAACACCCGGATTATAATTTTGCTAATGTTGTTGCAGTACTTCGTTTTTTACCGAAATCCGGAGATCTCAACTTTGCTGTTGGAGGAGTCTGCTTCCTGCAGGTAGTGATTGTGATGGTGTTAACGAAGTGTTGAAGTTGCTGTTAAGGGCCTACATTCATAAATCACCTAGTATCTAGAACTTAAGATGTTTCCTTATTTTCCGTTGAGGCTACTTGACTTTAGTATGTATTTAGTTTTTTGTATAATGTCTAAATATAAAATAAAACTTGTAAAACTATTCTACTTATTTGGAAAAATTGGTAGGTATCGTCCATTTGACAATAACTAGTACTACTGGTATTTCATTAACCAATTCAGTTAATAAAATTAACCATATGTTAGCCACTTCGGTAATTAATTCAACAAATAATTTTCACCACTTGTTAGCCAAAACAATAAGCAACTGAAGGAATATTTTTCACCACAGTTTAGCCGAAGCATAAACCATTTCAAATCATATTTACAACTACATGGTAGCCAAAACATTAGCCAATTTTTTTAAGGGAAATTTTTGAAGGCTGGAAATTTAGAAACCACATGTGGTTAAAATCTTTACACGGCCCGAACAAAATTAGCTACTTTCTACACCATTCGAGAAATGAATGAAACCAAGTATTTAGCTACATTGCTAACCGGTATCTGGTTTGTAGGGTAAGCTTTTCTTTTTTCTCACATTTTCTTAAAATTCACAACTAATTTTTATTAAAAATCATTAAAACACGCCAACGATCTCAATAGCTTTCCCAAGAATTTTAACAAAGAATGTAAAAAAAACAAAGATATGTTAGTTAAACATAAGCTGTTGATGAGGAAGAAGAAGATGCCATTTCATCTGCGAAAACCATATATTGTTTAATCATGGTTACAGTTGACGGCTGCTTGAGATATGTCCATACAGTCATATATGCATTTTCCACATATTTTGTTTTCATAATTCGGGGGTTGGAAGTCAAAATCATGCTGAGGAATGATGGCACGGTCAAAGCAAGTGGCAATCAGCTTGGCCAATGCTGCCATCTGATATGGTTCCATCATGCTCCAAAGTGTAAAGCTGTTGTGTTGTTTATTTACTGTTACAATTTTGAAATATAAGTTAATCGCATTGCTTTTGCCTAGAAATGGATGAGTAAGTATTTCTCTTTTAAAAATTCAAAATAAACGATTTAAAAAATTATCATATGTTTTCATTAGAAAATTATAATTTCAATGAATTCTACTCACATATGTTAACATGGATTTCGATAAATAAAACGGGTATTATTAACTATTTAATTAAAAATTAAAAAAGTAGTTGATATTTATTTTTTTGATGGAGTTTAATACATTTTTCACTCAGAACCTGATACACTTTTTTCGAAGGCCGCGGCAACACTGTTGGCAGCCCTAATTCAACGATTCTCATGAGTAATGTCATCTCTATTCAATCGATGACAACAAATAAGCGCCATGTGTGATATTTCCTTTTCACCTAACGGTTTACCGGAAGTGTAAGTTTTGTATGCTTTTAGCTTTTACTTACGACCCTTACATGCATACAACAAGCAATTTTGGCGTTTTGTTTTGATAAAGCTCTTTAAATTATTCAGCGCATGCATGTATTAGTGTAGTTGTTAAGTGCTATTATAAAAGCTAACGTTTTAGTGTTAGCCTTTCTCTGTCGCGCTGCTCACCTGTATGTTTGTTAAGCTGACGCTGCTATCACTGCTATTTTATCTACTAACTTTGCTGTTGCTGCCGCTGCTTTTACTGCTGCTGCCGTCGACGCTACCTATTTAGTGTATACCGAACACACAACGACAACGATAATTGCTGTTTTATTTTCTCGCTGTCGTCGTCTTGTTGCCGCTGCTAGCTTATTGGGTGATAGCAACAAAATTGTCACGACATTCGCTGTTCGTTCGTTTGCCGTGGCGCATCAATAGTAAAAACCGTTCGCTACGTTCGTTAATTCGTTTCTTTCTGTTGAGGTTTTTGCTTATTATTTTACTTACTTGTGTGCTCTTAATAAATATGTGTAAAGTATACAATATTATTTGCTGACGTTTGGAATTTCTGATACGAGTTACCGTTTAAAGAACTTCAATCTACATAATGTACATACATACATACATACATGTATGTATAGAAAAATATTTGAAAAATTAGTGTTTTTAAATTGATATCGCTCATCAAACATATACTACATCAAAGAAGCTGAAAAAAATAACGACGATTTGAATTACCTTGAAGTGTTGGTAGAAGAAGAAATCAGTGACAACGTTTACATACATACATAAATACGCAGGTACATATATAGTCAGTTAGATATCAGAAAAAAAAAAACAAAAAAAATATAGCAAAAATTAACAACAATAGTTGAGGTGCGTGCAATTTCATGTTTGCTCGCTCGGCTGACTGTTGTTTTGCCTCTCCATTCTTATTTACTTGATTTTGTTGGTGTTGGTTTGGTACGTGTGCGATACTGTATGTGGAAATAGAAAAATGATACAAATTGAATTGCGAAAACGAAAAGGCAAAAAAGTTAAGTGCAAAGCTTGCGAAAAACAATATTAAAAGAGAATACAAAAATATAAATAACAACAAAAAACACCGAATCAAAAAGAGCGCGCGCATATAATGAAAACATCAAGTGGTTGTTAATATTACATGCATACATATCTACATAAATACATACATATGACAGCGGCTCCTCTTCAGGTGCCCGATGTTCAGGTGATTGAGGGGCGGTAGGTGTAATTATTCAAAGATACACACATACGTACTACATAGATTCATACAAATGTATGTATGTGTGTTTATGCCTGTTATGTCGGTAGAGGGGGCGCCCAGTGTACATACCCATGTACATATATTTGATGAAAACAAAACAGATTAGTTCAAAGTGCAATGTAAAAACTCAATTTCAATTATTAAACGAAAGAACTACAACAACTCTAAATACAACAACTCATGGCAATTAATCAACAAGCGCATAAAAATATTTAACATTTTCAATTGTCATCAGCGTAATTGCATTTAAGTTGGAGCAAAAAGTACAACAAAAAGAATTCCAATTACAGTAAAAACCACTGCGAAAATAAAATAGAAATTAACGGTGCAGCTAGAAAGCAGCAAAACCGCAGCAGTGTGCGCGTTTAAAAAAAAATTTCAAAACACTTGGATTAGCGGAAGGTGTAAGCAGCAACAACCATCCAAAACATATACAAGTAAATATATGTGTTTTTATGTATTATGTGTTAACTAGATCGGTGGCAAATTCAAATTTGACAAAAATTTCCCTCCAATGCACGATTTGCAGCGTTTTATCACACTGAGCAGCAGTTGTTGTTACCAACAACAAAATTAATTATGGCCATTGTAACAAAATCACCAAAGCGCACCAGCAACAATAAAGTAGTAGTACTAGCAGTTGCATCCCAGTAACAATACATGATGGCAGCAAATGAGTTGGTAATAGCGGAAGTGAGGGTCTTCCCGAGGATTTTAATCAAAGCGATGCCCCACGAAGACATACGTGTACAATTTACTCACGCTCTGGTATAACCCGATCTTTTATAAGCATTACTGATTACCTGTCATACCGTGCTATGAATCGATCAGTTCTATCATTTCTTTTCTCGCACGCTATTACCAACTCGGCTAATTTTTCCAGCTATTAATTCGTTTAGCACTTTAAAATTAACAGACATTTATCCCTGAATACAGTTAAAGCAGTTTCAAACAACAGGATTTCAATGGACGAAATAAAAATAAAATAAAAAAATTTACCAAATTAAATAAAATATAATAAGATAATACAAAATAATTTAAAATAAAATAAAATAATTAAACAAAAAAAAAAAAAAAACAAGTAAGGAAGTCTAAGTTCGGGTGGAACCGAACATTATATACCTAGTAGTGATCCATTATGTCATCCCAATTTACGCAGATCTATTTTAATACTTTCAGTTCGTATTTGCATTCAAATAGACCGACGAACAGACAGACAGACGTATCGAAAGACGGATGGCTACATCGACTCAGCTCATCCTCCTGATCATTTCAGTATACGTGCAAACATTTCATGTCCATGAAAGGAATGAATATCAAAAAAGATATACAACTTCGCTTTTGCAGTGGGGTATTAACCACTTACACGGATATTTTACTTTTTATTCTGAAGATTTTGATATACATTAATAAATATATATCTCGATTCGTTTATGCCGAATGAAGTAATATACCTTGTGTGCGTAACAAAAATAGATATAAAAAAGGGTGTCTTTCATAGGCGCCAAAGAACTCAACCGATCTTTATGAAATTTTCACAATATATACTTGGGTTCACTGGGTACAGCATAGAGAATATATAGTTTTGGAAAAGTAGGCAGAGCCACGCCCCCAGGCTATATAAAGTTTCAATTTGTCATAACTCCGAACTTTTTTGGTCTAAATTAATGAAATTTGGATATATGTGTCACTTAGTCAATATCTACATAATTTTTGAAAAGTGGGCGGTGACACGCCCACATATTTTGTGTTTTGTTTGGCTCTGGAACTTTCACGATAGGTTCAGGAGTTCGCTGGGCACGACACAGTCTGTATATAGCTTTTGGAAAAGCCCCCAGGTTATATAAAGCTGCAGTTCGGTATAGTTAGGAGTTTATTTGCTTCAAGTTAATGACATTTTATATATAGATGTGTTCTATGTATCAAAATGCCAAAACAACGTCTATCGGGTTTGCTAGTATATTATAAAATGGCAAAAGCAAACAACGATTTTCAGCATTCTTTTGTAAAACTGAGAGGCTAGTTTGCATTCCAATATACAGACGGACAGACAGACAGACGGACGGAGAGACGGACATGGCTAAATTGACTCCGCTCATCGTGCTGATAAGTGAACTTTTCTCTTCTTCTTCTCATACTTAGATACATTTAATGTTTATGAAAGGTACGACAATCAGAAAAGATATATAACTTCGCTATTGCAGTGGGCTATTAATACGTGCCAGAATATTTTGCTTTTGTGTTTTCCGATTTGGCTAAGTTTTGGCAGGAGTATAATACATACTACTAACAAGCAGCTGACCAATTTTCATTGAAATATCAAGATTGAATTATAAGCGATTGCCTTTGAAAATAGCAGAAATTTTATGCTGAGAAGTGGGCGGCGCCACGCCTACTTCTTCAAAATTGACAAAATTTTTTTGCGGCCGAGTTTTTCTTAAAAAGCTTATTATGTGTGCAAAATTTAATTGATATAAGTTGCTTAGTTTTAAAAATATCGCTTTATAATTAAAAAAAAAAATTTTTCAGAACTATGTTAAAAAGCTGGGCGTAGACATTAACCGATTTCGCCCAATTTAACAACAAACAGTTACCTTTATATATAGAACATTATCACCAAACTTCGTTTCGACAAGTCAATTTTTGGCGGAGTTATGGCATAAAAAGTTTTGTGGAATAGTCCACTATAAAGCTATTTTACGCAAAGTTATTGCCTATTTAATATATCTACGATCCTCTTAAAAAATTTTCATATAAAAGTGGGCGTGGACCTTAGTCGATCCCGCCCATTTTTTCCTGGAATATTCCTTGCATACCTGGAAACCTGCCCGCTGAATTTCGTTTCGATATCTTGAACGGTTTTTGACTTATGATAAATATTATTTCTAAATTTGACTTAATCAAAAGTGGGCGGTGCCACGCCCGTTTTCAAAAATTTCTTGAAAAATTTATTTTATGCCTCAATCTCAATGTATTCACACTGAGTAATCACTTTTTTGTGTTTTCGAAAATATTCTATACATAAAAAGTGGGCGTGGCTATTCTCCGATTTTTCCCATTTTAAATAGCGCTCGGAGATGAGTAACAAGGAACCTGCATACCAAATTTCATTAAAATATCTCAAAATTTACTCAAGTTATCGTGTTCACAGACGGACGGACGGACATCGCTTAATCAATTTCTCTTTTCGTCCTGAACATTTTGATATTTATATGTCAATATCTATCTCGATCCGTTTATGCCGTAACGTACTGCCGTTAGGCGACTAAAGTTAATATACCTTGTGTGCGTAGCACTACTAGGTATAAAAAATCTATAAAAAAATCAAATAAACTAATGCCTTAAAAAAACAAAAAATAAATAAATGTAAAATAAACAAAATAATAATTAAATAAACTTGAATAGATAAAAAAAATATATTAAATAAAACAAAATCAAGTAAGTTGAAAAAAAAAATTAAGTAAAACAGATTACATTGATATAAAATAAAATAATAATAAAATTAAATAAAATAATAGTGAAACAATATAAAATAATTTCAAATAAAATGTAATAATTATAAAATAAAATTAAATAAAATAACAAAAGAATAATATTAATAAGTTAAAATAAAATGAAATAAAATAATCTAAAAACAAGTAAGGAAATCTAAGTTCGGGTGGAACCGAACATTATACACCTAATAGTGATCTATTATGGCATACCAATTTACACAGGTCCATTTGAAGACTTTTCAACTCGTATTATAAAGCCAGCTGATTGTTTTCAATAAAAACACTTCTGTCATGAGATTTGACGGGTAAATTAATTAAAAAAAATAATATAAATGGCGACTTCGAACGGCATCTACAAAGGAGATGAATTTTTGCTGAGAAGCCTTCCATGGCAGAAAAACACTCGGAGAGTTTGCCAAACCACAGCCGAGGGGCAATCCCGTTTTGAAAAACTTTTTCAAACTACTTTTGATGTTGACTGTGCCAGGGATCAAACCTTGGACCTTTGGTGTGGTTGGCCGGCAACACTATCGCCACACCATGGTGGCCCCCATTAATTTATTTGTATATAAATAGCTTCCCTATAACAACTGCTAACCACATTTTCTCAAAATATCAAAACATGCACATTTTATGTTTGAAAGTGCCTACATCCCCAAAATTCACAAAACTTTTTTTGCGGTTGAGTTTTCTTAAAAATCTTATTTTGTGTGCAAGATCTTATTGATATGGCTTGCATAGTTATAAAAATATCGCGTTTTACATTCTACAAGCAAACTATGTTAAAAAACTGGGCGTGGCCGTTGACGGGGTTTGCCCATTTTTACAACAAACATTTACCATTATAATCAATTTTTGCCGGCGTTATGGCATAAAAAGTTTTGTGGAATAATCCACTATGAAAGGGGGGCCTACGCCCATTTTCAAAAATTTATATTTTTCGACTTTCTTCGTTCTTCTTCTTTAAATGGTCATCTAACCGCCTGGGCGATTTAGACCGTCCAACATAGCTCGCCAGTCGTTTCTTCGTTGCGCCAACTGGCGCCAATTGGAAACACCGCGGGATCGCAAATCGGTCTCCACTTGGTCCTTCCATCGGAGTGGTTTTCTCCCTCTTCCTCTGCTTCCACCGGTGGGTGCCGATAAGAATACCTTCTGGGCTGGAGCATCTTTGCTCATTCGCACTACGTGGCCTAGCTAGCGAAGCCGCTGTGTTTTAATTCGCTGAACTATGTCGGCGTCTGCGTAAAGTTCATACAGCTCATCATCATTAAATCTTCTTCGGTACTCGCCGTCGCCAACGCGTAGAGGTCCACAAATCTTTCGAAGAACCTTTCTCTCGAATACTCCCAGAGCCGCCTCATCAGATGTTTTTAGTGTCCACGCTTCTGCACCATATAGCAGGACGGGTGCGATGAGTGACTTGTAGAGTGTTATTTTCGTTCGTCGAGAGAGGACTTTACTTTTCAATTGCCTACTCAGTCCGAAGAAGCATTTGTTTGCAAGAGTAATTCTTCGTCGGATTTCTAGGCTAACATTATTGTTGGTGTTAATGCTGGTTCCCAGGTAAACGAAGTCCTTTACTATTTCGAAATTATTTCTGCCAACAGTGGCTTGGTTGCCAAGGCGCGAATGCGCTGACTCTTTGCATGATGACAGAAGGTACTTCGTTTTGCCCTCGTTCACCACCAATCCCATTTTCTCCGCTTCTTTTTCTAATTTGGAGTAAGCAGAAGTTACGGCGCGGTTGTTAAGGCCAATGATATCAATATCGTCCGCATATGCCAACAGTTGCACACTTTTATAAAATATTGTTCCAGCGCGGTTAAGTTCTGCAGCTTGTATTATTTTCTCCAGCATTAAATTAAAGAAATCGCACGATAGGGGGTCACCCTGTCTGAAACCTCGTTTAGTTTCGAACGGCTCGGAGAGGTACTTCCCAATTCTGACCGAGCTGGCGGTGTTGCTCAAGCTCATTTTGCATAGCCGTATAAGTTTTGCGGGGAGACCAAATTCAGACATAGCGGCATATAGGCAGCTCCTTTTCGTACTATCGAAAGCGGCTTTAAAATCAACAAAGAGATGATGTGTGTCGATTCTCTTTTCACGGGTTTTTTCCAAGATTTCGCGTATTGTAAAAATCTGGTCGATGGTAGATTTACCAGGTCTGAAGCCACACTGCTAAGGTCCAATCAGTCTGTTTGCATCAGGCTTCAATCTCTCGCACAATACGCTTGATAGGACCTTATATGCGATATTCAAAAGTCTGATTCCGCGATAGTTGGCGCAGTTTGCAGGATCGCCCTTCTTGTGGATTGGGCAGAGAACACTTAGATTCCAATCTTCAGGCATGCATTCATCCGACCATATTCTGCATAGAAGCTGATGCATGCGCCTTACCAGCTCCTCGCCTCCGTGTTTGAATAGCTCAGCAGGCAAACCATCAGCGCCAGCTGCTTTATTGTTTTTCAATCGGGATATTGCTATTCGCACCTCATCTTCGATTGTGGGCTCGGGTTCGGCATCTTCTCTGGTTTCTTGCTCAGTTTCTCCATTTAAAAGGGCAGAGAAGTGACCCCTTCATATTCTGAGTGCTCTCTGAACATCGGCCACCAGGTCGCCGTTCTCATTCTTACAGGAATTTGCCCCGGGTTTAAAACCTTCTGTCATTCGCCGAATTTTTTGATAGAATTTTCGGGCATTATTCCCGTTGGCCAGCATCTCAAGCTCCTTTATTTCACGCTTTTCTGCCTCTCTTTTTTTCGCCCGGAAAAGCCGCCTCGCTTCCCTCTTCAACTCGCGGTAGTGTTCACACACACTCCTCGTTGCATTCGATCTCAGCGTTGCCTTGTAGGCTTCGTCCTTTCTTTTCGTTGCAGCGCGGCACTCTTCATCATCATACCAGTTGTTTCTTCGCGTTCGCCGGAATCCAATTACTTCTTCGGCTGCGGTACGGAGTGCTCCTGAGATATGATCCCACTGCTCATGCATTCCACTAGGTTGAATTGTGCTCTCGGAGAGCAGGTGTGAGAGGCGATCTGCGAAATAATTGGCGGTCCGTTGCGATTGCAGCTTTTCGACGTCCAGCTTTCCCTGCGTTTTTTGTTGCACCTGTTTTGTCGTACAGAGGCGGGTACGAATCTTGGCTGCTACTAGGTAGTGATCAGAGTCGATGTTAGGTCCTCGTATTGTGCGAACATCTAAAACGCTGGAAGCATGCCGTCCGTCTATCACAACGTGGTCGATCTGGTTGCGTGTTTTTCGATCGGGGGACAGCCATGTAGCTTGATGGATCTTCTTGTGCATGAACCTAGTGCTGGATATGACCATGTTTCTTCGTTCACGGACATTTTAAAAGTGAAATAGATATGATATAAAGCTTTTGTACGCAAAGTTATTTCGTATTAAATATATCTATGATCCTTTTCAAAATCTGTCGTGTAAAAGTGGGCGTGGTTCTTAACCGATTTCGCCCATTTTTTTCGGGAACATACCTTGTATTAATATAAATGTGTGTGCTAAATTTCATTTCGATATCTTGAACGGTTTTTGATTTTGGATAATAATATTTCTAAATTTTACTTAATCAAAGGTGGGCGTGGCCATATCCGTTTTCAAAAATTTCTTTAAAAATTTATTTTTTGACTTAACATTAATGTACACACCAAATTTAATCCTTATGTACTGAATAATCACTTTTTTTGTATTTCCGAAAATATTCTATATATAAAAAGCTATTCTCCGAGTTCGCCCATTTTAAATATCGCTCGGATATGAGTGCTAAGGAACCTGCATACCAAATTTCACTAAGATATCTGTAAATTTACTCAAGTTATCGTGCTAACAGACCGACGGACGGACGAACGGATTGATATACATGGCTTAATCAATTTCTTTTTTTCTCCTGAACATTTTGATGCATAGGCCCTGTGTCAATCGGTTGAAAATTGTAAATTTTGACAGAGCGAAAGATAATTATGACATTTATCGCGGTGAGTATGAACGTCAGAGTTTATACCAGCGCATGGGGATAGGTAAAATTTTGACAACTACGAATACACATACAGGGTGGCTGATGAAAGCCGCTACCAAAAAAAAATTACATAACTTTTTTTCTATTTAATGAATCTGGTTAATTTTTTTTTATTTTGCAGTTTGACTTTTACATTTAACAAAAATGGATAACTGGGACACTGAAACAAGAATTTGGATTGTCCGCCGTTATCACGCACTGGAGTCCGTAGTTTCGGTTCAAAGAGAGTATAGGCGCACGTTTGGCGGCAATCCTCCGAGCAGATGGACCATAATAAGACTTGTAAACAATTTTGCCGAGCATGGGACAGTCAACAGAAGACCTTACCATCGAAACCCTTCAGTTCGAACGGAGGAAACAATCGCTGCTGTAGCTGCTGCCATACAAAACAATCCACGTGTTTCGACAAGAAGCTTATCTGCTCGAATGGGTGTAAGCAGACAGTCATTACAGTCAATTATGCACAAAGATTTGGACTTATTCCCATATAAAATTCAAATGGCCAACAAACAACGATGCAGACTTGCCGATTCGCTTGGAATTTCGCCAGAAGATGCTTCAAATGGTGAAAGAGGATGGAAACATGTTGAACTGTCTTTTCATGTCTGACGAGGCCCATTTCGATTTAAACGGCAACATAAACAAACAAAATTGTCGAATGTGGAGTGCTTCCAACCCACAGATACTCCATGAGACGGAATTGCATCCACTTCGTGTCACAGTGTGGTGTGCAGTTTCATCACGCTGCATTGTCGGGCCCTACTTCTTCGAAGAAAACGGTCACACCGTTACGGTTACTGGAGACCGTTACTTGAGCATGTTGAGAGAGTTTTTCTATCCAGAATTACGCCGAATGAGAATTTCTTTCAACTCTGTGTGGTTTCAGCAAGATGGTGCAGCTCCTCATATAGCCCAACCTGTTATGACAGAATTGCGACGAAAATTTCCCAATAAGCTGATATCCAGAAACTCCACATTCCGTTGGCCACCCAGGTCGCCTGACCTTACTGCACCTGACTTTTTCGTGTGGGGTTATTGCAAACAGGAAGTCTTCAAAGCAAAACCAACAAATTTGCATGAACTAAGGCAATCCATTCGAGAAACAATTGCGGCTATTCCTGTCACAACTCTCCAAGCAGTAATGAACAACTTTTTGGTAAGATGCCGCACATGCATCGACGAGCAGGGGGGGCATTTAAATTCCATTATTTTTAAAACTAATTAAGCTATATTTAATAAAATTTAATGAGCTTTAACATGAATAAAAGAAAAATGAATTCCATACACTGAAAAAAAAATTATTTGAGTTTCTTAATAAAAAATTCTTAAGCAAAATTCATCAGCCACCCTGTATATGCATTTGGTATTGCCAATCATATTATTTCAAATGAATTTATATGCAAACACGTTATTAAACGATAAAATATAATTTAACGCTAAAAACACGAAATATAATGGCAGAAAAAATACGTACATTCAAAATTTATTCACAGACTATTTGCTTTCGCACGTGATTTTTTCAGATGTGAAAATTTATAAACGGTCAAAATTTACCATTTCATTTGGCACAGCGAAATAAAAAATATTTTTACACCATAGAAAATTTGTTCACCTCATTTTTCCTCTGAGTAAAATGTTTCCGATTAGCACACGGCCATATAAGTCAATATCTATCTCGATCCGTTTATACCCTTACATACCACCATTACGCGACTAAAGTTGATATACCTTGTGTGCTTAGCACTACTAGGTATAATAATAAAAAAAGTAAAGTAAAATAAAATAAAATAAGGTAAAATAAAATGAAATAAATAAACTAAAGGAAAATAATAACAAAATAAAATAGTAATAAAACAAAATAAAATATAATATATAGTACAATAATATAAAATAAAGTATGTTACATATGCTAAATAAATCAGCTCCCAATCCATACAGGGGACTAGTATTAAAATTTCAACTTTTCGAGCGCTTATAAAAAATAACGCTTAGCCGATCCAACACCGTCCTCGCGTTCCACAATATTTCTGGGCAGGAACTCTTCCGATTTTAATTTAGCGAATTTTAAATTCGGAAATTTTTATTTGATGATTTTGTGTTCGGGGTTCTTTCACTTGGTGATTTTTAAATTGGGTATTTCGAGCCACTCCCGTTACGTACATACGCATATGTTGGTATTACAAAAAAGATTATACAATTTTTAGAAACATCCTATGGAAAAACCCCAAAGTAAACCTAAGCTTTAACAATTTGTAGCATAAAATAGCAAAAAATACTGAATTAAAGACAAAAGCTGAATCAATACTTACCTTTTTGTCGAACTACACAAGAGTACGTGCCAAGAACAACACCCGACAACACACCGTCCAGCGCGTTTTCATGTCTCTTTTAAATTATTTTTAATTTCGCGAAATATTTCCGCCATACGAACTTCAACGATTTAGTTTAATTAAAAATTATTAATACAATTTGTCTGCGGGAGGCAGGTACAAGTCTGCAATGACCCCAGAACCTCACGGAAATGCTATGCAGGAGGCTTCTGATTTAGATCCCAACAGACAGTGCTTGACGCCGAGGCACATAAGAGGACATCACTGTGAGCACAATGATGAAATCCGCCCCCATCTTACTCAACAACAAACCTCTCTTCCACTGTTCAATAGAACCTGCTCTGCTCACAACAATTTTTTCTTTGGTCTAACCATTTTGAAACCCCTCGTTTCCTCAGGCTTGTTAGAAGAATTTGATGACGATTTTCGGTATGATCGTGCCCATTATGCCGACCAAAGCACTGTTAATAATAATAACAGCGATGTCTGATTTTTTACGTTTATACTATTTTGTGCTTGGGACATATCAACCAATTACGTCACATTAGCACTGCCCTGTTTTCTGCTTAGCTTTTGACTCAATTGATTTACTATATCACATCAAACATACATACATAGTTGCATATCGACAATGGCTTTTTGCTACTGCCGAGGCTTTGCGGTAATTTTATGTCGCTAATGTGGTTCGGTTTATCGGTTTTCTTTAGTTTCTTTCTTTATGCATTATCAAATTTTTCACACTTGCTTTGCGATTTTTTACAACCGGCAGCAGCTACCCGGTTAACAACAGTAAGAACGCTCCGAAATCAAGTCTTTTGTTTGAGGTTTCTTTGAGCGTTGTTTCGTAAACATCATAAAACGTATATTTTTCAAAGGTTTATGAAGCTCTCTGATCTTTATTAGGATGCCAAATCAACAATTCATGAAATTTTCAACTGCCTATCAGTCACTAATACCTACTGCATTTATTTAAGTTTAATAACATAAATTAAAATAAAATAAAATAGAATAAAATTAAACGAAATGAAATGAATTGAAATTAAATAAAAGAAAAAATAAACTTTAATAAAGTAAAATAAAACAAACTAAAATAAAATAAATAGAATAAAACAAAAAAATAAAATAAAATAAAATAAAACAATAAAAAAACAAAAACTTTTAATAGTTAAGTAAAAATGATTATTAAAAAAATAAAAACAATAATAATTTTCATAAAAATTCAAAAAGTGAAAAATTATTATTCTTGGCCTCGAGCTCGTTTCACGAACACATGAAAATGTACAGGCCGTAAATCAACAAAAATTGTTGGTATAAAAAAGCAATAACAAAAAACCGAGAGCACGCGGTAAGGCAGTTCTGCTGATAACAGATCTGTCAAAAAATCCATCATGATCACGCTACTAACTGTCAAATGGCGGAAGTGGTTCATGCATATGGTAAAGAAGAATAGAACTAGGACTTAAGATGACATCAAAAACCAGCGTATTGTAAGCTTAACGGTTAGCAATGCGTGCCAAAATTTCTCTGATGAAGAAGCTTAGCAGCTTCCGAAATGGATCTAGAGGGAAAAGCTATGGCGGTTGTCTCTAAACATTTTTCCTACATTATCCAATTAAAAAACTTTTAATAAATAATTAAAAATGATTGAATGAAAATTGAGCTCGTTTCATGAACACTTCAAAATAACTTAAAAAAGAATTAAATAAAAAAAAAAAATTAAATAAAGTAAAACAAAATGAAATAAAATGAAATAAATTGAAATGAAATAAAAAACCAAAATAAACCAAGTAAGGAAAGGGCTGTCTTCGACTGTGTCGAAGACTATATACCTTTCATGAATACGCATCACGGTTTTAAATGTCCGCTCCTTACTCACAATTAGTACAAACTCTGCAAAACTGTTAATCTAAAGATACATAGGCCAAACCCCATTAATCGGAACAATCTATTCATTGGGAGCTATATGTTATGTTGATCCGATCTGAGTGATTTTCACTATACACATTACATATATAATATGTACCAAACCTGCAAAATTTTACGTTCCTAGCTTTTTAATTGCAACAGTTATAGGCCAAAGCCCAAACTGAGGGACTAGTTCGCGTTCAAACAGACGGACGGACGCACAGACAGACGGATCAACTAAGCTCATCTCCCTGATCATTTCGGTATACTTATTGGTGGGTCTATCTCTTCTCCTTCTCATACTTGAAAACATCGGACCAAAGTTATAATACCGTTTCATGTTCATGAAAGGTAGAAAAAATTCAAAAATAAAATTAAAAAAAATAAAAGAAAATAAAATAAAATAAAACAAACTAAAATAAACCAAAATATAAAAAAAAAAAATAAAAAACTAAATAGAGTAAAATAAAAGAAAAGAATAAAATGGAATAAAAAGAAAAGAAAAGAAAAGAGAAGAAAAGAAAAGAAAATAAAAGAAAAGAAAAGAAAAGAAAAGAAAAGAAAAGAAAAGAAAAGAAAAGAAAAAATAAAATAAAATTGAATAAAATAAAATAAAATAAAATAAAATAAAATAAAATAAAATAAAATAAATTATTGTAAGTATAACGAGCTCAATCAATTTCCTCTAATCAAAAATAATAATAATTAACTAAGAATTATTATCAACTGGTCTTGAGCTCGTTATACTTACAAAAATATGTAAAATGAACAGACCATAAAACCAACAACAAAATAAAATAAATTAAATAAAATTAATGAGATAAAGTAAGTTATATATGACTACAAAGCGGGCATAGAACAGACTCCTCTCTTGTGTGAGGGAAAAAGTTACGAAAAATTGGTTTATAGTCAAGTATTTATTTTCTCTTGTTTTTTGTGAGCTGGGTTGCATGCCAAATGTATGTTGGTCAGCGTGAGGCTAAAAAAAACAAATTGTTTAATAAACAAATATACAAGAAAGCTGTAATCAGCCGTTTTTGTTGCGACGAGGAAAACTAAAGAACTTATCTACAAAAAAGAAAACTAAAAATTCATTGTTCGTGAGTTATTTTCGGTGTTAACATTGGCCTTCAAACCAATCAACAAAAGGACTTGAATACATAGTACAATATCTATTTCGAATATGTATTTAAGTTCTTAAATAATACATATAAGATTATTTTCTCAATGTTCAAATTTAATTTGCTCTCCCTTTTTGGTTCAAAAGGCCAGAGGAAGTAACACGCTTTGTTGTAAAGGCTGACAAATAAAGTGATAAACAGCTAAGATAACATAATTGATATAGTTGTTGTTGCTAGACGCGTTTTGTCTGCCACTTGTTTGCAATTTGCTGTCGTTAGAGCTGATACTTAGGTACTTGAGGTTAAAAGCCAGTACAGTTCAGTGTAGAATATTTGAAACATGCGATAAATACAGAAATCATGATTTTAATACATATATTTTAAATTCTATAGCAAAGAAACATGGATTAGGGTGGCACTTAAATGCAAAGAGAACATTTTAGCACCACATTTCAAAATCCTCAACGCCTACGTCGATACTAATATAGACGAAGATATCTCTACATATAATAAAATTGTAACAGGTCGATGTCTGTGCATTGCAGATATTTAAGAAAAATCGATAGGAGGGATCAATATTGAGCCAGTAGAAGCCAAATCAACCATTTTTAGAATTTTTGTCTGTCTGTCTATATATTTGGTCGCGCATCACTCAAAAACTGCTAAATGGAATGGAATGGAAATTATAGCGTTATATTACTAGACTTTTAGCTTAAGGTTTAAGATATCATATCGACTGCTGAGTATTGAATGTTCGTTCAGATAGGGCGTTTTTGAAACTCATTCTGAGGTAGGGCGTTCTTAAACCAAATTTTGCAATAGGGCGTTATTGAAAACAATTTTGAGGTGGGGCGTTCTTCAAAGAAATTCTGAGATAGGGCGTTTTTGAAAAATATTTTGAAATATGGTGCTCTTCCACTCAGCCGTCGATATGTTCCCACATCTTGACCAGTTTCGGAGATATGGACCAATATGTGAACCAAGGTGACCCAAAATGTGTTTAGTACCCATATTGGGTATCAAACGAAAGGTGCTTCCATAAGCGATGTAATTAAGTTCCATATCTTATCTGGTATGTGTGGGAGATATAATGATTAAAATGGGAATCACTTTATTATAAGTTCTGAGACGCTGCGAAGCGGGGGCGGGCTTACTAGTCACATATGAATATTTGTACCGATTATAGTCGGTTAAGGCGTGTTGTAAAGCGTTAATAATGCAGACTTCGCCATGGAGAGTCACAAAATGAAAACTATTTTCCTTCTCACCTTATAATCAAAACCGGTACAAACACAATAAAATAGTTCACATATGAGCTTGTTCTGCACAAGGGTTTAAATGAAGACTCAAAAAATTTAAATTTATTTGTTTTTGTGTAATAACCAAAATCTTCATAGCGTACTTTGAACTTTGAGAACCAATTCTGTGATATGTGATATCTTTTACCGTGGCATTACCAATTGATTACCACTTTTTAAAGATCACCCTAATGTACATAACTTTACTTTGGGGCTTTCTTTTTTTTTCTCTTTATATTCATAATAGAATAAGTAGAAACAAATTTGGTTTATCGTGTCTAAAGTGAAGAACAAATAGATAAGACAACAATGGCTACAAAAAATTCGACTGTTTAGAATACTTAGAAGTTTGCAATAACTTCCCTTGCAGAAGTTTGTAGGAAAACGCTTTGAAATACTTTATATATGAAATTTACTTTCTATGGTGGGAATGTGCTATCCGATAATCCTGGCAATGCTATAGTTGTTCTCTACACTAGAATTAATAGGTTGTATGGGCTCCTTCTACGCATACACTGCTGCGAAAGTCTCACATAGAAATTTATACAGCTTTAACAGAAAAAAAGAATTTTATGGGGACCTGATTCTCCTCTAGGATAAGCTCTGTTTCACCCATCTGGACTCAGAATCATAGAGAATTCGAGTGAATGTGTAATTGAACTAGACACCCTGTGAAAGATGGGACCTAAATGCAGAAATTTCCTTGCGGCTTCCGTAGTGATCATAACATGGAATTCCCATCTTTTCCGCATGCGTGCCATTCCCCAGTGACATGTGCTATGATTTTGTGAGTGCCCGTTCTGAACCTGCTTAGGAGACTACTTGTCCTCTTTTGGCTATAGACAGGTTCTTGGTGATTCTTGGTATTGCCCAGGCAGTGGTATTCTTCCACATTTGTTGTGCTTCGCCCAGGTAATACTTTTCGATATTTCCCTTGGTTACTTATCCCCCTCTGGTGAGCCCATACGTGCCAGCTCATCAGAGCGCAGATAATGCATATTTCAAGAAGATCTTCCAATCATTCCTACTTAGAATGCTAGTAGCAGCACTTCTATGAAACTTCACTTTGTGAAGGTAATAATCTGTTTCGGTACTCATTCTATCCACTGGAAGATTGTAAGGGAAACTACCGTGCACTTGCTGAGTTGGCTTTCAGCAACCAGACTCCTTGAGTCTTAGTGCAGTTTGTGCCGATATACAGAATATATGTAAATCAATTGCAAGCAAGTTAAAAATGGGATACAAAGCCTCAGTGGGGCGGTGGACCTTCTGTAGGCTGATAAGATTCTAGTGCTTTGGAAGAGCTTCTCAGGACACTATATATCCATAGTGGGCTGAAAAAATTGGAAGACTTCTTAGCAAAAAAGTCTTCTCCTTTTCAGATGCCGGTTGAAACCGGCAAAAAACTTTAGGTCCCAAAAATTTGTAGGAAAAAATTCAAAGCAGCTCTGCGGAAAAATCTGCTAGGAAGTTTATGATGATAAACCTGCTGTACATCGCGCCATACATTTATTTATTTTATTAGTCCCAGCTATTTGGTGCTAGGAGATAGGGCTAGCCGCTGGCCATTTCATCTAGATAGTTCAAAGGTAGGTGGCTTGTACTTCCTCTTAAAGAGTAGTAGATCCGTTTTATCGGGGTTTAGTCTAAGGCCACATTCCTGTGCTCACCTACTTAGTTTTGCCAACGTTATTTTCATGATTTCACTCATCACAGGAAAGGACCTGAGAACAAGATCGCCACGTCCTCGTCGTACGCCACAATCTTTACCCCATTTGTATTTAGTTTTACCAGGATGTCGTTCATAGTAAGACGCCACAGCTCCGCCCTGCTTACTAACTCTGGGCGATACAATTTCGATCTTTCAGAGCTAAAACTATTAAACCAAGATAATAACGAATCATTCGAAGGTAACAAAACTCTTGACACTTATATACGAGTATACATACAGCGTAGTAGTGAACGCATTGCTGGGTGATAAGAAAGCCATAAAAGATTTCAACAAATACGAGTATGTGTACATACCTCCGTATCCGCAAGATACATGACGGAAAAACGTTATAAAAACAGTCTGCTAATAATTAGTTTTAGTAGCAAATGTAGAAGTTTTGCATTTTGTTGCGGCGTCAACAAAAATGCTTATCTTTTTTTTATACCTTTTATGAACATGAAATGGTATTATAACTTTGGTCCGATGTTTGTAAGTATGCGAAGAAGAATAGATAGACCCACCAATAAGTATACCGAAATGATCAGGGCGATGAGCTGATTTGATTTAGCCATGACCATCTGTCCGTCCGTCCGTCCGTCTGTCTGTTTGAACGAAAACTAGTCCCTCAGTTTTAGAGATATCTCTATTAAATTTGGTAAGAGGCAGCGATTATGTATAGCATTAATCATTTCTCGGATTGCTTCGATAAACGGGTTTTGGCCTATAACTGTTGCAATTAAAAAGCTAGGAACGCAGTTTTGGTACATATTATATGTGTAATGTGTGTAGTGAAAATCACCCAGATCGGACCAACATAGCAAATAGCTCCCATACAATCGATTTTTCCGATATATGGGGTTTGGGCTATGTATCTTTAAATTAACAGTTTTGCAGAGTTTGTACTAATTGTGAGTAAGGATCGGACACTTAAAACCGTGATGCGTATTCATGAAAGGTACTTGTTGTAATAGGTATTTTGCCAATTTAGTTTGCATATATCTATTATATACTAGTAAACCCCGCTCGCTTCGCTGCGTCTTAGAACTAATAATAGACTGAGTCCGATTTTAATCATATACCAGATAATATATAGAATTTATTATAGCAGCACTGATTATTACCTTTCGTTTGATACCGAATTACGTCTAGTAATATAACGGTAGAAGTTCCATTCAATTCCATTTAACAGTTTTTGAGTGATGCACCCCAAACATTTAGACAGACAGACAAAAACTCTAAAAACAGTTGATTGGGCATCTATTGGCTTAATAATGATCCCTGCTTTCGATTTTTCCTAAATATCTGCAATGTACAGACATTGACTTTTTATAATTTTATTATATGTAGAGATAAATGTTTCAAATATTTTTTACCAGAAAATATACCTCAGTTTCTTCAATTTCTCCTGCTATCAAATTCAGTTAAGCACAATTAAGGACAGTTTTATGTTTTTATGGGACTCATAGAAGATAAATAATTAATGATAAAGGGGACTATCGGCTATTCCGGCGGAGCTGCCGGCGGGGAATAATTGTAATAGAGTTTTGTGATCTCTATTGGCTTTATCGAAATACACTGCCCAATTCCGATTAAATGGATTGAGTTCTCTCATGATATATTACATTTCCTCCGTCGACAGTTCCGTCGAATAGCTGATAGACTCCAACATTACGAATCACCTGTATGATTGTATTCCCAGTGCTTATGATTGTGGACCCAGATGATGATGCCTGTCTATTGTAAAAACTTTTTGTCAAGAGGTGGCGGTGTAAAACTTTCTAGACAGTTGGAGCCCTTTTTACTAGAAATTTGTTTGATGTGTCGACGTCTTTGGGCTAGGTAGGGTTGTCCAGCAAACTTACGCGTGACAAAATGTCACAAGTGGCTGTGCCTGGTTGTTAAAGTTGGTTCTATCAAGGCCCGAATCGCGGCAGTCGCAAGTGAGCGAGCGATCGCATAGAGCAAATTTTCGCAACCTGTTAAATGGTAGAGTAGACATTTTTTTGCAACAACATATCTGTCCCTTCTCTGAGCGAAAATAAACAGAAAAAAGAGATTTGTATTGAAATCGAAGGTAAATATTTAAATCTACTTTATATTTATCAAGAAATTTATGAAATTAATTTTTTCAGGCTTTAAAATGAACCCTGTGTTATGTTTATACCAAGGTTTATTAACTTCATTCGCCTAACTGTAGTATGTAACGGCATAAACTAATCTAGATAAATATTTACTTATGTGTATCAAAATGTTCAGGAGGAATAAAGAAATTGATTAAGCCATGTCCGGCCGCCCGTCCGTCCGCCTGCCTGTGAACACGATAACTTTAGTAAATTTTGAGATATTTTAATGAAATTTGGTATGCAGGTTCCCTGGCACTCATCTCCGAGCGCTATTTAAAATAGACTCGGCTGATAACCACGCCCAGTTTTTATATATAGAATATATTCGAAAATACAAAGAAATTGATTATTCAATACATAATACACCTATAAGGATAAAATTTGGTGTGTACATTAATATTAAGGCAGGAAATAATTTTTTTAAGGAATTTTTGAAAACGGGGGTGGTAACGCCCACTTTTGATTAAGTTGGTGTGAATAATTTTACTTACCAGCAGTGGAGCGTTCTAAAGACATATCTTGATAATAAAAATATGTTTAAAATTTTTTATTGGTAGCAAAGTTTGAATAAACATAATTTTTATTACATATTTTCTACAAGTCTTTACAAGATTTCTTGCTGAATTGTATGGTTGTATGGAATTGTATGTAGAGGCTGGCGATTGTTATCAAATAATCGAGAAAGATTAGGATCACATGGGTATATTTATCGGTTAGAGCTTCATATATCAGTCAACATTCTGTGATCTCTTCTTTATTTTTAAAGATAAAACTATGCAAAACTCTTTATATTCAATACATATGAAATCTAATGCCACACTTCCTTCCATAGAATGTTCCGAGTACGTATCTTTCTTCCGGAAACATTACTTTAAATGTATTTGGTCACTTAATTCCATGCATGAACATCGATGAGTTTAGCTCCACTCCGACAAACTCGAAAAGTGGCAACCCTGCTTAGAAATATTTTTTTTTTTCAAAACGCAGGAAAATACCTTTCGTTTGATACCCATATTGGCATATTTCATTTCATTAAAAAAAATTCAGATAGGTGGCAATCCCGTCAAGACATCCTATGTGGCAACACCTAGATAGGAATTATTAAAATGTGGTACCCTATGTACGTACCAAATTTCATCCAAATCGGTTAAGCCATTTTCGAGATATTCAAATAAACAAATATATAAGAAAAGCTCGTTAAAAGTTCAAAGATATAATAAGCTCAAATGGCAAAAACAACTGGCAATCCTACTTAGAAATGCATTTTTTTTTTCAAAACGCAGGAAAAACCCTTTCTTTTTATACCCATATTGGCATATTTCATTTCATTTTAAAAATAAAGACATCCTATGTGGCAACACCTAGTTAAAAATTCTAAGAATGGGGTACACTATCTACAAACCAAATTTCATCGAAATCGGTTGAGCAGTTTTCGAGATAGTCGTTAAGTAGTTTTCCTAAACAAAAAATCTAAATAAAAACCCGAGTAAGTATCAACCCCACTTAGAAATATCTTTTTGAAATAAGAATGAAAATATCTTTCGTATGATAATGGATATTTGGCATATTTTATTCAATATAAAAAAAATGTAGATAGGTGGCAACCCCAAAAAATAACCTATGTGTCAACACTTAGGTAAAAATTCTTAAAATGTGGTACACTATCTTCATACCAAATTTCATCGAAATCGGTTGAACGGTTTTCGAGATAGTCTGGATATACAAATACGATGTGTGTTCAAAACGTATCGCGAATTTTGAATTTTCGCTGGTTACGTATATTCGAATTTCGAATTTTTTGTGGCGTTATGTTGGTACTCATGTCTCTCACGTATGCCGACAAGCTCGGCCATTTTGAATGTTCAGTTAATTGTTGACAGCTGCTTTGCTTGCACGTGTTTTGGATCGTCTTCGATTTTTACCTATTCAAAAAAATGGATCAAAGAACCTGTATCAAATTTTGTGTGAAAAACGAAATTAAGTGCGCGGATGCATTCCGAATGTTGACTGTGGCATACGGAGAAGCTACCTTGGACCGAAGCAACGTTTATCGGTGGTACAAAATGTTCTCAGAAGGCCGAGAAGATGTGCAAAGAAGAACAAAAATTGGCTTTTGCACCACGATAACGCCCCTGGTCACGCATCGTTGCTTGTGCGCGACTTTTTGGCCAAAAACAACACACTAATGATGCCGCAGCCACCGTATTCCCCAGATCTGGCCCCCTGTGACTTTTTCTTGTTCCCTAAACTGAAGAGGCCCATGAAAGGACGACGTTACGCTTCTCTTGACGAGATAAAGACGGCATCGAAGGAGGAGCTGAACAAGATACAAAAAAATGATTTTTTGAAGTGCTTCGAAGATTGGAAAAACCGTTGGCACAAGTGTATAATATCTCATGGGGATTACTTTGAAGGGGACAAAATAGATATTCATGAATAAATAAATAATTTTTGAAAAAACACAAAATTCGCGATACTTTTTGAACACACCTCGTATAAAAGAATAGCTCGTTTAAAGTAATAAGATAAATCAAAACCCGTTCAAGATATCGAAACGGCATTCAGCACAAAAAATGGTCGAAATCGGTTCTGGTCCACGCCCACTTTTATATGAAAGATTTTGAAAAGGATCATATTTAAAAGGCGTAAAATAGCTTTATCTCATGTTCGTGAACGAAGAAATTCGAAAAATATAAATTCCGCCCCTTTTATAGTAGAGTAACCATAACCCCGGCAAAAATTGACTTGTCGAAACGAAATTTGGCGAAAATGTTATTGGAAAAATGGGAAAAATTGGTTGAGGGCCACGCCCAGTTTTTTAACATAATCAATAAGATCTTGCATACGTAATAAGCTGTTTAAGCAAAACTCGACAAGTAGGTATAAAATATTCGGTTCCAACCGAACTTAGACTTCCTTACTCGTTTACTTAAGCTCGTCAGATTTAGACGAGCAGCATCACCAAAAAGTAATAAGATGCAGAGTTCACGACCAAGCAATTTTTTGCATTTACCTGAAGCAGCGTAAGAGATAAATATTGGTACCGATTAAATAAATGATAAACATAAATCATTTACAGGTCTACGCCGTCCACAATTGGGTATTACATTTTTGGCAAAGTTTTGATGCTGCATCATGAACTCACTCAGAAAATTTTTCGGCTTATATTTATTTTGTTCAAATTTGCCTTAAAACCATATTATTATTATGTCTATAATATAATTATTAAGAGAAAAAATAGCCTATATTTTAGCCGTTCTTGTTTTATTTAGCTATTTTTTCAAAATATTGGCTTCAACTGCCTATAGCTCGATTGACAATTAGCTAACGATTGACATTTCGCTCGATACGTATGAACATTCGCTCGCTGTGTAATGCCAAACTAGAGAGTGTCGGGAACCAAAAATCATAAAATTACAGAAATTTCGCTCGTTTACGACTGCCTTGATTCGGGCCCAGAGTTGTAAGTGAGATTTGGCTTATTATGTCTGTATAAAATTCTTTCTCGACTGTTTTCTGATATGTGACGCTCTGCTTATGTGTAAATGTGTATATTCTAGTGTCATTATGACGCAGATCGAGTGCACTCAGTCGGCAAGCAGGAAATCAAAACCCCAAACTGTGTTTAAGATAAATATGCACAGTGTTTACAAAAACAAAATAAGTGATTTTTCATGACAAATTTATTTTAGCTCGGAATACTCAACACAGGATTTAATTTGTTTTGTTTTTGTAATGTTTCTGGTTATATTTATGTGAAATAAAAACCAGAAAAATTAGCTAACCTATAATATAATACGACTCTAGAAAAGTCGCGTGTGTACATTTAATATTTCTTAAAAAAAAGACTGAAGGTGACGTAGGGATTGTTGTAGAGTTCATTTGATCCACTTTTAGAAGGATCTCGGAAACTAAGAAATGAATTTTTATGAGACTTTCACTGCTGGAGAGCCTATAGCTTAGGACGTGTGCAAAAAAAAAATCTTCTGCGGGTTAGGGGTTTAGAATATGCCCGAGGTAGGCGTACCGGTCGTAAGAGGCGACTAATATGCACAAAGGTAATGACGTGCAACTTGATGGTTGATCTACGGATATGATGCCTCTCACCTCTCATTACCCATCTCACCTTCCTTACGGAAGGAGGGGTGACATGACCTAGAAGGTTTCACTGGTCATAAATCGCTACCACGACAGTCGGGCAGTACCGCAAGGGAGTACCGGAGCGTACCTTGTTCAAAACCGGCCAAGGACTGTTAATTCGACAACACTCCCCAAAACCTTCAGGGAGTGCTTTTGTCGTTACCACAACAACAACAACAACATGTACAAAACGTTTTTTATTATCAAAATCGAATGAAAACACAAAAAGATATACATATTTAAAGTGAGGTACTTGGAGAAAAAATTTCCTTTTAAATAGATTTATATGTTAGTTTCCCAACAAAATATCAAATCAAGTTTCTGTAAAATTTTTGTTTACTTTTTTGTCAATTTCACCATGCAAAATCAATTTTGAGTATAGATAGAGTAGCCTACCAAAAAACTTAGAATTACATTTTTTGGATTTAACCATCCATCCACACATCTCTACATATAATAAAATTGTAACAGGTCGATATCTGTTAGGAGGGATCATTATCAAGCCAGTAGAAGCCAAATCAACCATTTTTAGAAATTTTGTCTGTCTGTCTGTCTGAAAGAAGATATTGAATGCCGCAATAAGCGAAGTAATTAAGTTTCGTATGCTATCTGGCATGGCACATAGTGATGAAAATCGGCCCTGTCTATTTTAAGTTCTGAGATGCAGTGAAGCGGGCAGATTTTACTGTCTATATAACTATTTATAACTCAAGAACGGCTGAACCGTTTTATCTGAAAATTGGTGGGGAGGTAGCTTGGAATCAGGAAACGGACATAGGATACTTTTTTTTTATTTATGGTGCGACAAAAAATATTTGCAGGGAGAAAGCGCATTTTGCATTTCATTGGGAGAGAGAATTTAATTCACTCAGTAAAACTTGTAAGTGAAAAACAAATGGTCGTGACATGGGAAAGCAACAACAAAATCTTAAAAATTTAAGCTATTAACCAATGAAAAATCCAAAAGCAGTTTTGCTTGCAAGTATTTACTGATTCCTGTTGAGTGGAAGCTTTTGTACTTTTTGCGTTTCGAGATAGCTTTCGTCATTCTCATTTTACTGAAACTTCTTTGACAATTTTAAAAATTTCATACTTTGAAGTTGACCGATTGATGTTTGTGTTTCGAGTTTCTATTAGTGTATTGTGCCGATATTATTATTAACAATATCATACCGCGAACAAAACGATCAAATCTTTCACGACAAAACTGTAATACAAGTGGGACTCGAAACGTTGCGAAAGAAAGGACTGAAGAAGAGCAAGAAATTGCACGTGAAGATCACCAACAACTAGATAACTTTCGAAGCACAGGAAGAAATTTATCAAGTATTGTTTTGGATCGAGCAGCGTCCCGATACGATTGCAGCACTGATTACTGGTTGCATTATAGGGTTCGCATTGGGCAAATGGACATGATTTGCCATGATCATTAACAAATCACAAGGCCAATCCTTGAAAGTTTGTGGTCCGAATCTAGAAAATCTATGTTTTTCTCATGGTCAATTATATGTGGCATGCTCACGGGTCGGAAGATCAACTGGTAAGGAAATTAAATGAAAGGTGAGGAAAGTAAAGGACAGAAAAGAAAGGATAGGAAAGAAAAGGAATGGAAAGGAAAGTACTACTAAATAATTGAAATAAAATAAAGGTTTAAGCTGAAGTAATGTATGTATGTTTATAGGAATTATCTTTGTTTACATGTACATATGTATACTTTTATACCTATCTGTGTAAACTAGTGTTAAATAAATATTAAATTTTTGTTGTAGTCCCTGATGATGATTTCCGTTGGAAATCGAAATATATTGGAGGTAAAAAACCAAAACAGCGTGTTTTTAATGCAACTGACCTAGAGCCAGCTTCAACAACAAATGATTAGGTTTAGGCGATATCTAATTTAGTCAGGATGTTTACTTATCAAACTTCACGCCTTTTCTTTTTATATCTTTCATGAACATGAAATGGTATTATAAATTTGGCCCGATGTTTATAAGTATGAGAGGAAGAAGAGATAGACCCACCAATAAGTACACCGAAATGATCAGGGCGATGAGCTGAGTCGACTTAGCCATGCCCGTCTGTCTATTTGAACGCAAACTAGTCCCTCAGTTTTTGAGATATCTTGATGAAATTTGGTATGGGCCGCCATTTTGCATTAGATTAAGCAATACAATGTGTAGCTCCCATACAATAGATAGTTTCGAAAAATTAAAAAGCTAGGAATGTAAAATTTTGCAGGTTTGGTACTTATTATATATGTAATGTGTGTAGTGAAAATCAGCCAGATTGGATCAACATAACTTATAGCTTCCATACAATCGATTGTTCCGATAAAAGGGGTTTGGGCTATGTATCTTTAAATTATCAGTTTTGCAGAGTTTTTACTAATTGTGAGTAAGGATCGGACACTTAAAACCGTGATGCGTATTCATGAAAGGTATAAAGTCTTCGGCACAGTCGAAGACAGCCCTTTCCTTAGTTGTTTTTTTTTAAATACTTTCCAGTAACAAAATGTATAATCCTATGCTTTATGATGTCTTTAGTATACCTTCCAAGTCCGGTTTCTTTTTTATTTCTCGAATTAGGCTAAAAAAAATCGTGCGATAGTTTAAGCTTTCACCTTTTCATTCACTATTTTACAACTAAACTAAGGCTAATTTGTTAATAGAGCTTCGGTTTCATTCATACATGTTGGGTTTCAATCTGAATATTCTAGTTGTAAACCAGAAAAAGTCTAGTTTGGGGCCTCATTGCGGGTACCTATGTATGTACATATGTATATGGCTACCTGTGTATGTAATTATATTTTCCCCCCTCCAGTAAATACAAACACACATACAAACATATGTTTATTATCACAATTTGTTTAAACTTTTTTTTTTTTTTGTTTTGCTTCAATTTCAACTGTGCACGCTATGGTGTTTACGGTGTTTTAAACGCTGTCATGTTGAAATAGTGCAATGCTGAGGATTATTTACGCGCTGCGCAGCTACCACGTCGCATGCAACGTCAACCCGCTCGACCTGTGTCGTTGTGGTGACGCATCGAAAGCCACTGTACACTCACGGTAGCTTCTCTGACGAGTTGCAGTGCTGCTGCGTACGCGCTCCACATTTTCCTCTCCACTGATTCGCATTTTAACACTACCAACTGATTTGAATGCAGTGCATCCAGATTATTTAAAACAAAATGGCACATTTTTTGAAAAAATATCGGCTTAAAAAACCGATTTTAAACTTAAGTTTATGAAATTATTTTAACGAAGAGCTTATTCGCTCGTGTTTTAGGGCAGTTTTGTTATGTGACATTCTTTGTGCCTGATGAATTCCAAAACAACAACAACGAATTTGATAAGATTTCGTATTTAGTTTAAATTAAAAGATAGGACGAGATTGAGTGTTGGGAAAGTGCAAGAACAAGAAGGTAGGGGAGAGTGTGAAGAATATTGAAAGCGAGTGAAAGAGAGAAACGTAGTGGCCAACGGAAGGGGAATGGAATAAAGAGACACACTGGGTTATAGGGTTACACTGGAGACAATACCGCCCCCCTACTACATTGCAAATCTTTCCTTGGCCAACTATTAACATGTCTTCGAAAACAATACAGAAAAATAGCCATTCTCAACGCCATTAATACGCAAATAAACTATGGTTCGATTGAAGACGGTCCAACCTATGGGACGGTGCTCATGGCACTTGACCCATCAAAAGCTTTTGACACATTCATCATGCCACATTTGTGCAAGACTTGGAAGAATCACCGCTTCCTGCCGACCTTAGCACGGACACAACATCGTTATCAAAAAAGATTAGACAGGGGGTGCCGCAGGGTGATGACCTGTAGCCCATTTTGTAAAATTTCTATATATCGAGGCTTCCCGCTCCTACCCTAGGTAGTCTCCGATGCTGGCGACTGTACTATTAGGGCTTCGGGCAAGGGCTTTTCTATTGACGAACTATGTACAAGTATCAATAGTTATCTCCGCGACCTTTCCAGCTTCTTCGCCGAACAAAATCTAATCCTATCTCCGACGTAATCGACCAAGAGACCTAACCGTATCGTATATTAAATGTTTTACTCTTGTAAAGTTTTGTGAGACATTTTAAAGAAGCGCTTTAAATATTTTGACAAAAAATCAAATTTTCGCCTTTACAAGTGTTAAAAATTTGAGCATTAACTTTTCCAATTTGGTCAAATTTTTTATGCATTAATAGTTTATTTTATTAAAATACTATAGGGACCGGCAGACTTTGTCCTGCCTATAAATTTACCTGAATGGATTTATCTCTATCCCTATCCCTATCCCTATCTCTATCCCTGTCTCTATCCATATCCCTATCTCGATAGCAAGTATTACAAAGCTCGTAGAAATAGTTTCGGGGTAATATTAATTTAGATTACGCCCACTCCTCCCTTCCTCCTTTTCTTTCTTGAGGTGTTGGAGATTGGTCTCGTTTAACTACTTACACATTTTCCAATGCCCTACCATAAATACTTCCAGAGATATGCGGTTCGGAAAATCTGGTTTATATGGGAGGTGCCACGCCCACATCATCCAGTGGTCCGGATTGTGAATCTAAACCATCCTCGCACCCACTTGAGTACACAAAAAAAATTTCAGGCGTTTAGAAGGAGTTTAGTGACAACGGGTTGGCGCACAAAAGGTTTTTATATATTAAGAATATCAAACAAGCTATTCGTTCCAAAATGGATAAAAGAACTAAAAGCACAATAAATTTTGTAATCTATTGCTCGCGAAATTGGAAGTAATTGTGTGTGTTTTCATATAAAATCAAATGCCTACGATATTGTACTGCATATAGAATGCTTAAATGTTCCTGGGGTTTCGTTGCGAGTTCTGTTTCAATACCCCAAAGTTTCGTCACAGTTTCGTTGTTTTGTTTCTATAGCCAGCTTTTCGATTACAGTTCTGTTCTTATGATTATGGTTGTGGGCAGTTTCTGTAGAAGGAAATTGTTACTCGTTCTTATACAAAAGAGTATCATTTCTCAAAGTTTCGTTACAACTTTCGGTGTAGCATATATCAATACAATTCTGTTTCGTTGATTACCTATAGAACAATAACGAAACAGAAATGCGTTACAAGTCCTTGATTTTTCCTTGAATTTTTTTTTGTATGCTGACATTTTGGAAATGAAATAGATTCATATAAAGTTATTTTTCGCATAGATACTGTCTAGTTTGTTCGTCTTTGATCCTTTCAAACATCTTCCATTTTTCTCCGGAACATTCCTGTAAAAGGCTCAATCTGTGTGCCGAATTTTGTTATGATATCTTCGAAAAAATGTTGCACCGGCGGCCAAATAAGCATATATTTGTATATCCTGCGCCAATATTGCTAAAAGCCTCATCTGGGTATAGGTCTTTCGTTTATACCCGAACTTAGGCCTCTTTATTTTATTTTTTTGTTAAAATGTAAAAATTTTGTTATGTTGTACGTAGCGTGTTTAGTTTTTGTGCAGTTAATGATTGTCATTGTCGCTTAAAATGCTGCTGTCGCCTTCATTTCACAATTTTCATTTAAAATTCACTGATTTTAAAATTGTTTCGTATGCAAATTGGGTTCCTCTGTCATTTTGCGTGGCCTGAACGACATGGCGCGGTAGCACGCTAGAAATAGCTGTACATAAACAATATACATAGACACCTACATATGTATATAACAGTAGGAACACTATGTACTTATATTGTACTTTTACCATATTACCCTCCCGTCGTTACCGACCTCGCTCTTTATCCGCTAGTGTCATCAGTGAAGCGACACAAAGTAAACGTTTTAACATTAGCTTTTTACTTTCATTTATAATTGCATATGTACTATTAGGGTGGTTCAAAAGCGCTTGAAGTTAAGGTCTCTTTTAGCGTTCTGGCGTTTTGCTACTAGTACCTCGCCTGTGTCTCAATGTGGTTAGTGGGATCGCTGAGGAAGCACTGATGAATCTGAATGGATCTAAGTTCTTCAAAACCAGGACCAGAATCCCAAGATTTACCCCACCTTCTCTTATTGTTCAAGCGTTGTATCTTTCAGATAGTTCGAAATCCTTTTGACACCTAGCTTAAGGTTTATTATTAAGCATAAAGGGGGCTCTGTACCCCTGCAAAAGAATGCTACGCAAAAAGTGTGATCTGAAGCCAGAACTCACGACATGAATATTGTATATGCACTAAGGCGCATCCGTAACGTTAGCGACGATACAAGACTAAATGTGTCCCAGGGCAGACTTTTATACAAACTACAGGACCCCCTTTCCTTCAATGAAGAATTGAAATTATGAGTAGCTCACTCAGAGATGCGGCATTTCAGTTTTCACAGACTTTTCCAAAATAAAAGGAGGCCCTTAGAACTGTTAGGTCAGCAACGATAACACCGAGCCAGGTTGTTCAGTGTAAACAGTGGACAATGAAGCATACGACGAAACAAGCTGACCGTTACTAGCTAGAGGTGATTCTAGTCCTGTAGAGTTTCTAGGAGTCTGTGGTTCTGCCCATTCTCAAGATGAATAAAAGCGACATATGCGGATTATTTGGTGTACACACCGGGCACTCGACTATTGGGCACGGATGGGACTCGAACAAGAGTCGCAGCTGCAATCCTCTATGGGTGGAAGAAACGGATGTAGTATTGTTCACTAGATTATACTTTTAAAAACTTATACGGGGTGTCCTCAATAGAGTAATGGGAGCAAAAACAACAGTTTTCAAAATTTGTATGTGTCTGTCTGTATGTTTGAAGACGCATAACTCAAAAACTGTTTTATATAACTCAATGTAATTTACAACAATGTCTACCAGATGTCTAACTTAAAGTTTAACATAAATTTTACTGCACGAAAATATTATATTCATTCTTTACACAGTGGCGGCAATAAGTGTTGGCTCAAAATACTTTAAAATACATCTCTACACATAATAAAATTGCAACAGGGCGATGTTTGTACATTGCAGATATGCAAGAAAAATTGATGGAAATTTAAGGCCAATAGATTCCAAATGAGCCACCGTGGTGTGAAGGTAGTGTTGCCGGCCTACCACACCGAAGGTCCATGGTTCGAGCCCTGGTACAGGTAACATCAAAAAGTGATTTGAAAAAAGTTTTTCAAAAACGGGGTCGCCCCTCGGCAGTGGTTTGGCAAACTCTCCGAGTGTATTTCTGCCATGACAGGCTTCTCAGCAAAACATTCGTCTCCTTTGTAGATGCCGTTCGGAGTCGGCAAAAAACTGTAGGTCCCACCAATTTGTAGGGAAAATTCAAATCGGCACACCACAAATTGGAAGAGAAGCTTGGCGCAAAAATCTCTTAGGAGGTTTATGATGATATACCTGTTGTATATCGCGCCATAGAGAGAGAGAGATTCCAAATGAACAGTTTTGAGTATTTTTGTGTGTCTGTCTGTAAGTTTGAGCGCGCATCACTCAAAAATTGCCACATTTAATTGAGTACAACTTTCACGGTTCAGTTACTAGATGTTAAACTTAAAATTTAAGATATCGCTTATTTCGACTACTCGATCGATTTCAGAGTTATCGACCAATATGTGGCCGAGGGTGACCCAAAATGTGTTAGTACAATATGGCTATCAAACGAAAGCTGCTAATGAGTGTTGCAATAAACGATGTGATTAAGTCCCATATTTCAACTGGTTTCGGAGACGCAATGATTAAAAGCTGATCCAGTCCATTATAAGTTCTGAGGGCCGAAAAAGCGTGACCGTGGGCTTTAGTAAATAGTAAAAGCTATTCCGATAATAGTGAAAGCCATTCCGATTTCCCTACATAATAACTATTAAGTAAAAAATGATTATGCGTAGTATTAGTTACAGCTAGTTAGTACTATATGAAATTAATTGGTTTCTTTTTTACCGTTGTATTGCTCGAGATAAATCTTGGAATCAGACCTGTTAAATAATGATTACTAATCGTACTGATTACCGGTTTGATTAAATACTTTCTTGAGAATCCATTTCATGATTGATTACCAATTACTTCCAATTCTTAATGATTATTTTTGTACAATAAATTAAAAAAAATAATCAAAAAATTTAAGATTTTTTAAGATTATTAAAAAAATCAACAAAAAAAATGTTTTGATCAATTTTGATTATTTTTAACTTATTTTTGATTAATTTTGGTTTCTTTTAGTAAACGTAAGAAATCATGATGTGTTTGATTATTAAAAAAAAAAAAAACAAAATAATTAAAAAAAAGTTGTTTTGATTATTTTTGATTATCTTTAATATTTTTGATTATTTTAAATTTTTTCAATAACCGTAAAAAATTATGTTTTTTTTGATTATTTGAAAAAAATCAAAAAAAAGTTGTTTTTAATACTTTGATTTTTTAAATCTTTTTTTAATTCAAGAAAAAAAATCAGAAATAATCAAAAAAAGTTGTTTTGATTACTTTTGATTATTTTTGTTGTTTTTTTTCAGTATTGTTGTAGAAGCACATAAATATACACACCAACAATAGGTACTGAAAAAATCAGAAACAATAAAAAAACTTAATTTAAAAAAAAAACCAAAAATTATGAAAAGCAATCAAAACAAATTTTTTTGATTATTTTAAATTTTTGATAATCTAAAGTAATTAACCCACTTATTTGATTATTTTTGATTACTTTTGAATTTTTTTTTATTTCTTCTAATCGTAATCAATTTTTTTTGAAAAAAAAAAACAATTATAATAACCATTACCAAATAAAGAAGCCTTGTAATTAGTAATTACTAAGCAAATTTAACAGGTCTGCTTAGAATATAAAAAAAAAATTTCGTTGTTAAAGTACATATTATTTTTAATCGGTTGCGTGGCGAAGCCTTGGAAGACCGGGACATATAGTGGCTTATGGAATTCGATAATATCATAAGTCAAAATATTTTTTCTCCAACAATATGTCCCCCCCTATTCATAGCCATGTTTCTAGGTATGCGCGTAAATAGAAATGTAAATATCTATTGTTTTCTATCAATTCGTACCTTGTTTTGTTTTGGTGACATTGCCCCCCATTCCGCCTAACCCTTCTGCTCAGATTACATCGTTGCGAACCCTCACAAATTACAAAACTAACTTTAATTTACCATTTCTATTGCTGCCGCTGTTTTGATAATGTTGGTTTTTGTTTTTGCTACAGTTATACTTTTATGAGTGTCTGATTTTGTTGATGGCAGCGCTGCTTATTCTCTTCTAATTATACATACAAACGTTCACTATCAGCGCTGGCATTTATTGTAATTGTCTTGTTGTTAATTTTTTTTTTGGAAATTTCTTTGGTTTGATAAACCAGGAGAATCGCTTATACTCGTATAATACTCATTTAAATTACATTAATTTTTGCCGAGTTAACGTACCCTTGCTTGCTTTTAATGGTCATGCTTATGCGTTCGTATGTAAAAAAATTTCGTACGTGTATTTGCACACACTTATTCTATAGTGCAGTACTGTGCAATAAAATAGCATCAGATTTGTTTGAAGGCAATAGGTATAGTACTCATGCACTCATGGTTCAATCACCTTTCTCAACCGTGTGCGCCACTTGGTCTCACCCTGCAGTTGAACCATACCCAACTGCTCCTAACTAGCTGGCTTTTGGGCATTATATCTCGGGAGAATAAGTTTTGAATTCTTAACCGAAAAAAATGTGTTTACCACCATTCCTAATAAGTAAGATTTGAATGGTACTAAAAGAAACACGAAAACAGTCTAATAAGAAAGCACAGAGTCTATTTTTAGCATGTGTGCGCCCCCACAAAAAATATGTATAACGCTGTTTTTATTTTAACGCCCACCTCTGTTGAAATGTCTATATGTATGTACCCTGGCGACAATTTGATCATCTCAAAACTAACCTAGAGCTGACGTATTTGACGACAGTACTTGTTCTACCTCAATACCCAAGCAAAGCTTTCAACTGTCCACTCTTACATGGCGATGTGGCAACTCCATCTCAATCAGTTTACATACGGCCAACTCTAACCCGGGTAGAAACTGTGATAAATTTTGCAAAAGGCCTGGCTAGATTTTCATTTCGGAAATTGAAATTGTGTTTTTATCTGATTTTGCTACATTTTGAAGCTCATTAAGGTCTTTCTTAATAAAAAAAAAAACTAGGCAGGCCTGGAATCGAACAACTCAGCAAGCGCAAGTTAGAAAAAACTAGGCAAGACCTTTATAAGTTTATGGTATATACCCGCAAATTGAACAATCGAGGAAAAATTAGGCAGGCCTCTTACAACCCCTTGCTAGATTTTGGAATCACCTGGAAAAAATTAGGCAGGCCCCTCGCAGAATATACAATAAATTGGATGTGAATTGGGAAACATACGCTTTTTATACCAGCACATTGGCAGGCCCTAGGCGGAGTTATCTATTGTAGGGAAAATCTTCCCAGAGCCTAGGTTAAGTATAGTTCTTGACCGTGACTAGTTCTCAACCGATTACATTTCTAATAGTTAGGTATAGTACGATGAATGAGTGGCTATCGATATCCGATACTTGAATGTGTCTTTTACCTATCGCTTGTGTAAGTGATACAGAACGCGATAAGAATAGTGCCTTTTTTGGAGACTAACAATTTTACTGCAGGGCAGTTTAATCAAATTTATGTACCTATGTGTCCTATACTCGTGCTGGACACTAAGTGTCGTACATATGTATTATATACCTTCGTACACAGCTGTAGTGTCATCTGCATTTTTCCATTATTCATTTATCTAGCTCACTATTACGTTTTCACTTTTACTCTTATTCTCAATATATGCACATATTTATTTATTTGGTGTTGTTTTTCACATCCGCTTCGGTCATGCGTATTTCGCTTTTGCTTTCATCGTTGTTATTAATTTAAATTCTCTCGTGACATTTTCTCTATTTATTTTGACATTTTCCCATGTGTATAAATGCCCTCTTACTCGCTTGTCCATTACATACTCGCCACAATCAATTCAATAACCCCTGCTGCTACTTTTAGATCCATTATAATAGTACAAATGTGTATACCATTGCTATGTCCGTCATTTATTTTTATGGACCCTAATGCAACCCACTTCCGTTTGTGAGACGGAAATTCCATTACACGTTCTTGTCAATGCGCAGCGTGAACTTGTTGTGTCCACCTACCCTAGAGATGCCACCGCCGCCACCACGACAACCACTTGTTTTCGCAAACAAAACAAGTTGTACATTCAGTCGATTAACGGTACAGTGTTTCCATCCTGTCATGCTGTGGAAAGGGGCGGCATAAAAATGGCAGCAATGTTGTCCTAGTTGTTTACTGGCTTACTCAAGTAAATTACCAATGTATACAGTTGTTCTTCGCTCTTGGTTGAATTCATTAACTATATGTTTTTGGCGTTGTTCTTGTGCATGTTTCCTTGTTTGAATATTGTGCAGTTGTTTGCCCGACTTGCGTGTCATGCTCTTAGCCTTTTCCTTCTGAACACAACGTTTGTGGCTTGTTATTTTTCAGCTCGAACTGAAGTAATGATTACAAAGCATAAAATGTAAGCTGGCTGATGGCTGGTCAATAATTTGGAATCGTGTATGCTTGCATGTGATCAAGTCTAAGTGCAAAAAGTCCTAAGTTTCAATGTCACGCAATATTTTATACCCAGATGGGCATCTTTATACCGCCATCATTACCATTTACGGGCGCTTTACGTGTTTGGCTTTTTATAAGTAAGGACGGCCAAGCATCCTCAGCGTTTCTGGATTTTTATGTGTTAACATCTTTGGGATCGGTAGCCCGTGCCTCTGCCTGTGCTTTGTTGTTGATATTGGCTTTATGCATATTTGAGTTGTAAGTGAGATTTCGCATAGTATGAGTGTACAGAATTCTTGCTGATCTGTATGCGACCCTCTGCTTATGTGGGGGTGTGTGTATGTAAGTGCTTTTGCTGATTGTCATTATTCGGTAATCGTGCCTAAATACGATGAATGCTATCATTCGGCAAAAAGACGTGCCGAACTGCGTTTATGATAAATATACAGTGTTTACAAAAACAAAAAAAAGATATAGAAGATAAATTAATTTTAGCAAAAAATACTCAACACAGGAGTTACTTTGTTTTGTTTCTGTAAAATAAAGTAAAATAACATAAAATAAAAAAAAATAAAAAAAAAATAAAATAATATAAAATAAAATAAAATAAAACAACATAAAATAAAATAAAATAAAGTAAAATAAAATAAAGTAAAATAAAATAAAATAAAGTAAAACGAAATAAAATAAAATAAAATAAAGTAAAATAACATAAAATAAAATAAAATAATATAAAATAATATAAAATAAAATAAAATAAAGTAAAATAAAATAAAATAATATAAAATAAAATAAACCAAAATAAAACAAAATAAAATAAAATAAAGTAGAATAACATAAAATAAAATAAAATAAAACAATTTAAAATAAAATAAAATAAAACAAAATTATATAAAATAAAACAAAATAAAATAAAATAAAACAAAATAAAATAAAATAAAATAAAATATCACAAAATAAAATAAAAAAAATAAAATAAAATAAAGTAAAATAACAAAAAATAAAGTAAAATAACTTAAAATAAAATAAAATAAAATAAAATAAAATAAAATAAAATAAAACAAAATAAAATAAAATAAAGTAAAATAAAATAAAATAAACCAAAATAAAACAAAATGAAATAAAATAAAGTAGAATAACATAAAATAAAGCAATATAAAATAAAATAAAATAAAACAAAATTATATAAAATAAAACAAAATAAAATGAAATAAAACAAAATAAAATAAAATAAAATATCACAAAATAAAATAAAACAAAATAAAATAAAATAAAATAAAATAAAATAAAATAAAATAAAGTAAAATAACAAAAAATAAAGTAGAATAACTTAAAATAAAATAAAATAAAATAAAGTGAAATAAAATAAAATTAAACAAAGTAAAAAAAATAAAATAAAGTAAAATGATATAAAATAAACTAAAATAAAATAGTATAAAATAAAATAAAATAAACTAAAATAAAATAATATAAAATAAAATAAAATAAAATAAAATAAAATAAAATAAAATAAAATAAAATAAAATAAAACAAAATAAAATAAAATAAAATAAAATAAAATAAAGTAAAATAACAAAAAAAAAAAATAATCCAAAATAAAACGAAATTAAATAAAATAAAGTAAAATAACATAAAATAAAATAAAATGAACTAATATAAAATAAAACAAAATAAAATAAAATCAAATAAAATAAAACAAAATAAAGTAAAATAAAATAAAGTAAAATAACATAAAATAAAGTAAAATAACATAAAATAAAATAAAATAAAATAAAATAAAATAAAACAACATTCAAAAAAAAAATTAAAATAAAATGAAGTGAATTGATATGAAATGAAATAAAAATAGCTAAATTTTCTCCCATTGGCATCCCGAGAAGGACCTTAAATCTTCCCAGGCCCAACTCATTACTTATAGAGCGTGCTGTTTGCTTGTCGAGAGAGCAGCTTTCTTATTAATTGCCTACTCAGTCAAAGTACCTAGCACTCGTTGGCAAGAGTGAAACTTTGTTGCAGAAATAACATCGCGCCTGATATAAATATCATCATCATAAGTTAACAATTTGAACACTCTTGTAATACATTGTACCACTTCGCTTCAGCTCTATCGTTTGAATTATCAGCTCTAGCAAAGGGGTCGAAGAGGTCTACGGAGCTGTTGATTGATGGATGCTTTTATGTTGGAATCTGGTACTAAGGATCTTGCACTTAGCCGGTGAAGTCCTTTTCCGTTGAAAAGTCTCAGAAAAAATAGTTAATTAAGGCAGTCAGGTCCTGCAAACTCGCTCTGGGTACTATGTATAAGGAACACTATTGTCTACGTTATCACCTAAATAAGCTAAGTCTGTCACATGCAAACCTCTATCGATTTTGTGACCCGACATGACAGAGATTTTTCTAGCTGGATACAGTGGCTCTTTATCCAAAGAAGATACAACAACCAACCAAAGTTGGAAGACTGAAGCATACACCCCAAGAGAAAGGTGAAGATCTTCAGCACTGTTCTCAATTAGCAACGCAGCGTTTTACACACATTCAGTAAATATTCCCTTAAGGCTTTATAAATTTTATTATTCACAAGGGACTTCATAAAAGTTTGGTATTTAGAAAGGTTTTCGGACTTCGGAAGACAGCTGGGGGGACTTTGATATCTAAACCCATATACAGTAAAATGGTGCAAGGTCAAGCACGACATATATCACCAAAGGTAGCAGTACATCAAGGCCTAATTATGAAGAAAAGTTCAAGTGTTTATTTTATTTCCTGGCGATATGGGTTACTACTTGCACAAAGGTCGATCGCATCTACACACGTGATATTTCACTTATTTTGCCTTTTCTGCTAATACAATTAGTTGTGTACTTCGCGTGCGCACAAGAATTTAAAAATTAAAACTCTTGGATTTCATTTACTAGTAGTACCCAGCAGAGCGTTGCTTTGACCCATTGATCTTGATAGAACTTCCGGTATTTACTTAACAGTGTTTTGATTATCTTCACGTAAGAAAGCATTGGCGAAAAAATGGGCCAAAAAGAATTAATTGCTCGTTGCTAAGCAATTTCATTAAACATTTTTTTTTTCTGGATAACTGGTGCATGAGATTTATTAGCGCATAACTGCCCATGTATATGTTGTTGCTAATATACCGACCTAAATATCAACTATTTATATATATTTGCACATTTCTCATAAATAAATGAGTACGTAGTATTTATTCTTAAAGTTGTTAAGAAATTATCGCAAATCATGCAGTAAGCCACAGCTGATTATTTAATAAGATTACACGCCAAAGTATATACACATTAAGGTTTATGGGTTAGTAGGGATTCACAAAAATTCGACATAAACAAGCAAATTAATGAAATTTTTTTTTTATCTTTTTTAATTTTTTAATTATATTTTCTATAAAAAAATCCCGGCCACGCTCCGCTGTGCCCCAGAACTTACAATAGACTGAGTACGATTGTAAATATTTATATCTCCCAACCCAGTTGAGATATGTTACTTAATCCGCAGCCAAACACAGACAAAAATTCTAAACACTGTTTCTGGATTCTATTGGCTCAATAATTATCCTATACATTTTTCTTGAATATATGCAATGTACAGACATCGACCTGTTACAATTTTATTATATGTAGAGATAACTTTCAGCCATTAAGTTATGACTAGCGAATGGATTTTTAGAACCTAGAAAAATCTTAGTGAACAAGAAAGAAAGTCCAAGTTTGGATGAAACCGAGAAACATATATACCAATCTTAAGTGTCTCGTACCGATTTAGACCAAGTTTATATTACAGATGAAGTGAAACTTGAAAGAGCTACTGGTTCTTTAAATGAGGCGGACGATTCGGTTTGTTTTAGTACACTAGGGATCGCCCAGTGGTTGAACTTCAACCACAAAACTTTAGTATATTTTCGTTTTCTTTGATTTCCTCTTCTCTCTGGAGTCTATATTTTTATTTAGTTTTGTTTTTTATTCTATTTTATTGTTTCCTTTTCTTGCTTATCCCTTCCTCTTCTTTGGTTTTATTTTCCTTTCAGTTCCTTACATTTCCTTTACTTTCTTTCCTTTCCTTTTCTTTCCATAGAAGTATCAGAGTACTCCAACACTTATCGCTTCATATAAATAAGATGGTCCAGTTTACATGGCAATGTTCTAGCTTTGGATCACCTACTCCATCTCGGAGTACTCCATTTCTTTGCTTTACTCTGAAAATGCTCCCAAAAGATTACTCCATGGAGTATTCAACACCAAAGCGAGAGAGGCAGCAGGTGTACTTTTGAGGACCATCACAACAAAGTAACAACTAAAGCAAAAATGTATGACACGTTCACTCACGCACTCTATAGTGCGAATGCTTGTTTTTCATTGGTTCACTACCAACTCTTCGCGCTCACAGTGAGAGCCGATCACACGAGTAATAAAATAACATGCATGACATGTCTACTCACACAACCACGGCTCTATGAATACATGTTTGGCATTTGGGTAGGTGTCATTATTAAAAAAGTTTTTCTATATTATAATTAATTTTTTTAAAGTTTTTTTTGATTGACGGCACTGCAGTTTGGCCATACCTATCCATAAATAAATAATTGTTAATACCTTTGATGTATAGTTTGGCCATGAAATGGGACAATTTCCCTCAACTTGTGCATTTATCATGTATATTACAGATTAGCCACTATATTAGAAGGCAAGAATTCTATTGCTGTTGTAATTGTGAAAGTGTTTAGTCGTCAGTCCCATTCATGGATGCAGGTTAAACAGGGCTATATTAAAATAACAGGCCTTCGTCGGGTCAAATCTAAGTCCTTCTGGTACGTAGACTAAGCTGTCCTGGGAATGAGGAGTATTGCTTATTAAGTTTTATGAGTAGTTTTGTTTCTTTCATATTGAAAAAATGGTATTGTAATGGTTAACAGAACGTGCCAAAAACTTCTGTTATGAAAAAGTCTAGCTAGTGATGTTCTGGTACGAGTAACTACGAGTATTTATTCAAGTACTCTGTTCAAATACCGAGTTTTTTTTTGCCTTTCTTGCTTTATTAAATCCAGAAATTTTTTTTTAAAAGTTGCTAAAATTTACCCATTTTGCGTTCCTCTATAAATATGTTAACTAAGAATCACCCAATTTGAGAATATTACAAAACAAAATTCAATTTTGATTCATCATTTCTCTGCTCCTGTTTTTTATCGTCGTCTTGCGGTAATCGTCTCAACCAAAAAATTCTTAGAAATAAATGCGTTTACCATAATCTAAAGTTTTAATATGTTAAAGCTACGCTCCATAGATATTTCTCGTCCAACACTGCTGACAAATTCGAACATGGGCTATTTTACGGACGGGTACTGTTTATTTAAATTCGTGTGAGCTCTTTAAAAAAAATCTGTGACAGTGGGAGCGCAGCCTTAGGATTCGTCTTTGAATGAGTACGATACCAGTAGTTATCGAATAATTTCTCTCGATACTTTTTTTGGAAGCGACTCCAGCTTCCGAAAATTTAAATGAGTGCAGGACGGTATTGGAACAATACTGAGTCTAGCTCCTGAAATGATTCTATGAACTTTGAGTCTACATTCTCCTTTTTTATTCAAATAAAAGCTTTTTATAATTATTAAAAACCAAAAAACCAACCATTTTCAAAAGAATTATTTTAGTTGGCAGCAAGTCTATTTATAGTCGTGAATACTATTTTAAAAATGACTATTTATGAATGGTATTTCTTTTTAAAAATTGCTATACCTAGTTCGACAACTTATGCTTAAAGAATCATAGGCCTCGGGCGCTTTTATCGACGATTTTAGGTCACTCCTATATTTATGTCTGACAGTTTCCTAGGTTATAGGTTTGCTGGTTATAGGTCTATATCTAAACTTTATTCTACCTCTACTATTTTATATAACATACTTGCTCAGTTGTTTCGGAAGACTGTTACAGGATATTTCGGCGTGGTTTCAAGAGGACAAAATATACTCTCCAAAACTTTAGACAAAATTACACACAAAGCTTTAACTGGGAAACTAGCCCGATATGGCTTTCATTCACCTTTTCTGCAGTGAATCAAATATTGTTTATATAACAGAACTAATATAGTAAATATTGATATTCCTAATCATTTTGGCCAACTGCCACATGGTAGTATCCTTGGTATTGCCGTCACTTATTTGTATCCCTAAGCATCTCACTTTCCCCTATACTGAAATTTAACAATAATGTTGGTTTATGATACATAATAAGCACAATTTCGTTATGCAAAGTTAGTCAATTAGCATTTAAGTAAAGACCTGCTGTTGATACTGATCGTATGGAAATGTCATAGCATTTTGCACTTGCCCCATTAGCTCTCTTCTTGAAGCACTTAACATAAGTACTCCGTGCAGAAATCTTTGTTGGTAGAAATAATATCATTTCGCTGTTTTTAGATAAAAATGTTTTATTTTCTTTGTTATCTTATCATTAAATGTCTGCACTTAGTATCTTGGCACTAGACATAAATAACAAAAAAAGTTAAATCATCGGAATTTCTTTTTTTCATAATTATCCCCCAAGAGACGGCTTTGTCATACAAAATATACTTTTTTGATCACTTCTGGTATTAAGAACAAAATATAAATGTAGTTAAAAACCGAATAAATGCATTTTATTGATAAATTAAACTAAAAAGTAACGGTTCCTTTGTAAATAAATTTATAAACATAAACTTATTATTGGAAAAAAAAGTGTAGGGTGCTTTTTAAGAACCGGTATATAGAGATTCTCCCCACTTTTCCGCTGGCTACGTCCAGTAACTTATACAAATTTATTTAAATTTTTATTTTAAGAAATTAATTTAAAATGCTGCAATAAACTTTCAATCTCAGTCCTCCTAATACTATTTTGGTTAACAATATTAGTTACTTTTACGTTATCAACAATAAAATATTTTCATATATTTTTTTCAGTTGCAAAAAGGAAGAACACAATCGTCTGTGCTTACGACGTTTCACCTTGCATGAATATGGCTAAATTGTTGAATGACTGATCAGCAAGTAAGTAAGCAAACACAATTCTGATAGTTTTTCCATGTTTCAACTTATCAACAATTTAACAAACTTTTATTAGGCCCCACTCAACATACCATAAATAACCCTGTAAAAAACGTTGAAGCATCAGAGTACTCTAACACTTATCCTCATTCATATAAAAAAGGTGGTCCAATTTACATGGCAATGTCCGGTGATTGGATCACCTAATCCTATTCGGAGTACCATTCACTTTGCTTCTGAATAGTCAATAGAGCACCTACGTTGGAGTACTTTGAAAATGCTGCCAAAAGATTACTCCATAGAGTATTCTAGACGAAAGCGAGAAGGGAGTATGTGTTCTTTTGAGGGCCACCTACTCCCGCTATAGAGTAATCCCATGGGAGTATTTTAAGAATACTCTCACGTAGGTGGTCTATAGAGTATTCAAAAGCAAAGAAACGGAGTACTCCGAGATGGATTAGGTGATCCAATCACCGGACATTGCCATGTAAATTGGACCACCTTTTTTATATGAATGAGGATATGTGTTGGAGTACTCTGATACTCCTTTAGGAGTATTCTATGGAGTATGAAACGGAGTATTTCCGTTTTTTTGCAGGGTAACATGATAACTTTGTTAACATATTGCATACATTTGATTGTGATTGTTACAATCATACTTACATAACAGTATACAGACATTTACCTTACATAAACAGAGACATCACTGGGCGTCACGTTCCAAAAGTAGCTAAGCTCCAAAATATTGTTTAACCCCTTTATGAATATCATATTTGCATTTATTGCATAATATGTCGTTACAAGAATGGCAATATACCACGTTATTCTATTTAAATGACTATTTGTATTTATTATCGTAATTTTTGTATTTATTTGTGGGTGAGCAAAAAGTAACCCTTCAACGTCTAGTCGAAAAATGTATTTGTATGCGTTGTGCACATCACGATTGCTGCTCTCATAGATTCACTGGATAAATATCTATACTATATACAGCTGTGTTCAATATAATAGTAGTGAAATTAAAATAGATATCGTTCGACGAAATAAAAAGAAGCTGTGTTTTTAATAATTTTCATTTAAAATATAGCGAATTCCATAAGAGAAAACACTTAAAAAGAAATTTGAAATTTTACACAAAAATCAGGAGTATTGATTAAACTTTAAGAAAGCGCCATCAAAATCTTCAAATTTCTTGGCAAAATTTCTAGAAAATTTTTGATTACTCAATTTTGTAGAAGGTGATTTCCTTCATACAACGCATAAAAAAAAATGTATTTTGTATGGAAAAAATACCCAACATCCTTGACAAAAAAATTCTAAAAATTTAGAGGAAAATTTGAGGAACTTCTAACTTGCACATTTTTATGCTAACATTGAATGAGCTGTAAAACTGCGTATTTAAAAATTTTCTAAAAACTCTCCCCAAAAATATTGAAATTTTGACATACATTTATAAAAGTTTCATTAACTTTCCTTAACTTTTTATAAACTTGGAAATTTCTTTTTATGTGGTTTCTGTTATGGTATTCGCTATATTTTAAATGAAAGTTATTAAAAATACAACTTCTTTTTATTGCATCGCACAATAGCCAACTTAATTTCACTACTATTATATTGAACACATGTGTATATGAAATTGAAATTTATGATCCTTACTGCTTGTGTTTTGTCTCTAGTTCCTATTATGATAGTAAGTCACATTTCATTAGATAATTTTTGACTAGTTTGAGTCACAGAAGACGGGAGAAGCTCTCCTTTGTGATTCCACGTGGAACGTTGAAGTCTTTAACTATCAACGATATCATTCTCAATTTGGCTGATCCGAATTGCGTAGGGTAGACATAAATAAACCTTAGTGAACCCATTGAATTCTGCACATAGGCTGCAACTTAGCGCCGGCTCAGATAGGCAGCGGAACCCCGAAAGTAAGGCAAGTCAGGCTTCCAGGTGCCCAAACAGATAACCTGTTATAGTTCGTGGTAATCGAAAGTGGGGTAGACATTCCCCGACAACACTCAACTAGACCACTTCTTAGGGTGGTGAATAAATAATCGATTTTTATTTTCCGTTAACGATCGATTTTCTTGGGTCGTTTTTAATAATGGTAAAAGTCAATTTATGAATAGGAACCTGCTTGGGGTTGTGAATAAATAATCGATTTTTGTTTTTCAGTTAACTATCGATTTTCTTGGGTCGTTTTTATTAATGGTAAATGCCAATTTATGAATACGAACCTGCTTAGGGTTGTGAATAAATAATCGATTTTTATTTTCAGTTAGCTATCGATTTCCTTGCATCAATTTCATTAATGGTAAATGCCGATTTATGAACAAAAATCGATAATTTCTTCAAAAATCGATTTTTCTTACTTTTACGCAAACCTTTTGGTTTTTGTTTATTTTTTTTACTGGGACTTCTTCTTAAAACTTAGCTCAGATTGTAGGAGATAGTTTATTTGCAAAATTTTATAGAAATGTGTTGTCGGATAATATCTCTCTATCTCTATGGCGCGATATACAACAGGTATATCATCATAAACCTCCTAAGATATTTTTGCGCCAAGCTTCTCTTCCAATTTGTGGTGTGCCGATTTGAATTTTCCCTACAAATTGGTGGGACCTACAGTTTTTTGCCGACTCCGAACGGCATCTACAAAGGAGACGAATTTTTTCTGAGAAGCCTGTCATGGCAGAAATACACTCGGAGAGTTTGCCAAACCACTGCCGAGGGGCGACCCCGTTTTTGAAAAACTTTTTTTAAATCACTTTTGATGTTACCTGTACCAGGGTTCGAACCATGGACCTTCGGTGTGGTAGGCCGGCAACACTACCTTCACACCACGGCGGCCGCCGGATAATATCGGATATGCAAAAAAAAAGTCGTCGGCTAAGTGAAAGATATTTAAATTTATTTAATATATTATTTATTACTTCAAATTTTTTTTTCAAAAACGCCCCAATTGAATTCGATTGAAGAACACCCTATATCAGAACTTTTTTCAATAACACCCTCTATGAAAATTCGGTACAAAACGCAGTATCTTAGTTAAAAATGTTTTTAATTTTTTTTTTACAGATAGAGCGTTTTTGATACTCAGTTTGAGGTAGGGCGTTTTCCAAAAAACTTTTAGAACGCCGTATTTTAAAAATATTTCGAAATACCGATTTGAAACCTTTATTGGTATACCTCATTTGATTTAAAAAAGTTTGAGCTAAGTAGCAACCCTGAAAAAAACAACCTAACCGGAACACTTAGATGTAAGGATTTGAAATTTAGTATATTACCTACATTAAAAAGTTCTACCAAAGTGGGCAAGTCGGTTATGGATGAAACCGCATTTGCAAATAACTAAATATAATATAATTAAGTGGCAACCCTAGGTAATAGAAATGCACATACTTTTTTTTAAATTCCACTTAAATTACTCTTTGTTTGATACCTATATTGACATTTAAAAAAAATTTAAATAGTTGGCAACCTTGTTAAAACATCTTTAGTGGCAACACTATTCACATGCCAAATTTCATCCCACCACGACGAGCCTTTTCCGAGATAGTAGTGAATGTGCAAAAATATATGAATAGGAATATATCTCTACATATAATACAATTGTAACAAGTCGATGCATGTAAATTGCAGATATTCAAGAAAAACTAATAGGAGGGATCATTATTAAGCCAATAGAAGCCAAATCAAGAGTTTTTAGAATTTTTATCTGTCTGTATGTATGTTTGGACGCGCATCACTGAAACACTGCTCAATGGAATCGAATGAGGCTTCGACCGTTGCATTACTAGACGCCTAACTTAAAATCTAAAAAACCCCTTATTTCGATACCTTGATTGGTTTGATAGTTATCGACAATATGTGGGTGTGAGCCAAAATGTGTGAGTGCAAGATGGGTATCAAACGAAAGGTGATAATGGGGTCTATCAGCTGTTCCTACGGAACTTCTACGGAGTTTTGTGATCTCTGTCGGCTTTATCGAAATTCACTGCCAAATTCCGATTAAATCGATTAAATTCTCTCATGATTTATTGCATTTCCACCTTCGGATAGACCTCAATGAGTGCCATGTGATAAATTTCCACAACTTAAATGTTTTTGGAGATATAATTTTTAAAATCTGACTCAGTCTATTATGAGTTTTGAGACACTGCAAAACATGGCCAAGTTTTCTAGTTTGTAATACACAAAAAGTGTGTTTTCAGTTATTCGATTTAATGCACTTAACCCTTTAGCAACCTAACAATTTATTTAGCTTAAATATTTGTCGGAAAAAAGCTCAAAACGCCATTTGCTATATGTATTGCTATTTCGCATTTTGTTTCTGCTATGTTAATGTGGCACGCTCCTGAATATAAATCCCTAACCTGTTGCTAGTCACAATGCTACACAATAAACGAAACCACATTTTCCAATAAGACAACTGCTTGATTTTCATTGTATATCGTATAGATTTTGAACACTGTTCAACCACTTGCGCGCGCCATGCGCTGTATCCTTTTTCCATTTTGTTTTCACTATATTGCAATGTATACGTTTAGTCCTTTCGGAAGCGCGCTTTTGCATAGACGCATTTGACACATTTCTCCGCTTAACAATCACGGAGAGTGAAATTGAAAAGTGAACGTGAAATATATAAAAATTATAAACAAGAATATACTAAGTGTTTGAAATAAAGAGTAATACTACGGGAATTCCAATTAAAATTCCCATTATAGTTTTTTGTCGACAACTACTACAACACCTACCTACGAGTATCTACTACTTTATACAGCTCACCGGAAACGTTGCCATATTGTAGGCAAACTCGTCCATAGGTCGCTGGCTTGGTGGGTGGCAAATACATATGGCTTTTAGTGTGAGTTTGTGTGTTGTATATTTGTTGGCGCTCTGTGTTACAAGTAGTTGATTGCATGCCTCGCACGCTATATACTCTATAAGCTTTTTGAACATATGGTACGACCGACATAACTTAAAACGTTTCGCCAAATTTTCATAAATTGCTTGTCACTGCAAAAGTAGGTAATTTCATTTTGAAATTTCGCAACTGGCATGCAAAAATATTGAAATGAATAATAAAAAACAAAAACGATGTAAACAAATCATTGAACGAATTTGGAGCGAATCAGAGTGACAGGCAAACCAATTCCATTTACTTGTATACATACCTAAGGGGAACTACCCTCGCTACAACTATCCCAACAGCTTTTATATGATGCCCATATTTCAGAAACACCTTTTAGGGCCATACCTGGTACACATTACATAATAACTAGGAAACGGAGTTTCACATGGGACTTGAATCTACTCCTTGTTAAAACATTCATTAACACCATTCATTTGATACCCATATCGTATAAACGTACAAACAACTTCAATGGTCACACCGGGACCAAATACATTCAGAATAATGTTGGATTGGAATTTTATATAGCCTGGGACGTTGCTCCGCCTATTTTTCCAAAAACTATATGTAGCCTGCGCCTGTACCCATCGAACTCCTGAGCTTATTGCGAAAGGTTATAGATATCGACAATAGACTTTGGACATGAATGAAGGAAAAACAACTTACACAAATATATGGGCGTGGAACAATATATAGTCTATGCTGTACTCAGTGAACCCAAGAATGTACCGTGAAAATTTCATAAAGAACGGTTGAGTACTTTGGACGCACACAATCTTTTTTATAAATAGTAGTGCTACGCACACAAGGTAAATTAACTTCATTCGCCTAACGGTAGTATGTAACGGTATAAACGGATCGAAATAGATATTGACTTATGTATATCAAAATGTTCAGGAGGAAAAGAGAAATTGATTAGGCCATCTCCGTCCGTCCGTCCATTCGTCCGTCTGTTAACACGATAACTTGAGTAAATTTTGAGATATCTTATTGAAATTTGGTATGCAGGTTCCTTGTCATTCATCTCCGAGCGCTATTAAAAATGGGCGTAATCGGATGATAGTCACGCTCACTTTATATATATAGAATATTTTCGAAAATACCAAAACAGTGATTATTCAGTACATAATACACCTTTAAGGATAAAATTTGGGGTGTACATTAACATCAAGGCAAAAAATAAACTTTTCAAGAAATTGTTGAAAAGGGGCGTGCAACCGCCCAATTTTGATTAAGTCAAATTTAGAAATATTATTAATAATAAATCAAAAACCGTTCAAGGAATGTTCCCAAAAAAATGGCCAAAATCGGTTCAGAGCCACGCCCACTTTTATTTTAAAAGCATCATATATATATTTATTTGCGTAAAATAGCTTTATATCATTTCTATTTCACTTTCAAAGTATCCGTGAACGAAAAAATACGGTAAATTTAAATTTTCGAAAATGGGCATGGCCCCGCCCCTTTTATTGTGGATTATATACAGCTATAACTCCGACAAAAATTGATTTATCGAAACGATATTTGGCGAAAATGTTGAATATATAAAGGCAACTGTTTGTTGTAAAAATGGGCGAAATCGGCTTAGAGCCACGCCCAGTTTTTATTATAGTTCTGAAAAATTTGTTTGGAAAATTGAAAACGCGATATTTCTATATCTATGCAAGCTATATCAATAAGATCTTGCACACATAATAAGCTTTTTAAGCAAAACTCGACCGAAAAATTTGTTTGTCTATTGTAGGGAAGTAGGCGTGGCGCCGCGCACTTTTCAGCATAAAAGTTCTGCTATTTTCAAAGGCGATTACTTGTAATTTCCAGTAGATATTTCAATGAAAATTCGTCAACCACTTCTCAATAGTATTTATTGTACTCCTGCCAAAAATTAAGCAGATCGGATTACACACAAGCAAAATATCTGGGCAAGTAGTTAATACCCCACTGCAAGAGGAAACTTATATATCTTTTTTGATTTTTATTCGATATTTTAGTTTTTCGAATAAATTTGACAAACATAAATTAATTTTTGAAAGCAGCTGCTCTTTTTCAAATATTTGGGAAATTTTTCAAACATAAAATGTGCATGTAATGGTAATTTGGAAAAACGTGGCTAGCAGTGGTTGGTAAGAAGCTATTTAGCACTCAAAACTCATAACAGAAGTGTTCTTAATGAAACCAATCAGCTGCTTTTGTAAAACGAACTGAAAAGTATTAAAATATACCTGCCTAAAAGATCCACACGAACTTAGACTTCCTTACTTGTTATTCATAAGATATATGGATAAAACAAATTTGTATGGAAATGTGTGGGAGTTTCCATTAATGATAATGAAGACAAATCCCCATTAAAATCAAAGTTCAATGATAATCTTGAGCGAAAATAAAAAAGATTTCCACGCAAAAATTAAATGTAAGCTTGGCGTACTCACACAGGTAGCAGTACCAGAGCTGGCAGTTTGATTTTTTTCTTGTTCGTTTGTAATCTAGATTGTCATACTCTGTTTACAAAACAATGTTTGTTTACCTATGGTTTTGAGAAAGATGTTTTGAAAGCTATTTATTCAAGTTAAAGCGATTTGTGTGATTTTTTGTATAGGACTGATTGGAACAGAGCTTGTTGCTTCACGACCAATTCGCGTGTGGCCACATAGTTTGTGGCGCAGAAGGCACCCACCAGATGCCCAACTCTGTACCAACGGCTTATATGAACCTTTTGTAACCTACATTTGTGTTAAACATTTTATAGACGCCTGCCATCGATTTATTCAAGAAAACTAGATGTTCGACCAATTTGCATACATACCCAAAATTTATTCAGCCCAAGCCTTTATTTTAAAACAATTATTATTAAATTATACTACAACTTTAAATCTTAAAGTAACAAATTAGCTTATTTTACATTAACATTCATCGTAATATTAATATTAAAAAGATATATATTATGTATATGTGAAACAATTTAGTCAAAGGCGGTTTTGTCAGCAATCACTTGCTTTGGAATATTGTATGGATTCCGATCTGAAATCAGAACCATGATTATAATTTCGCTCGAACCAAATCGGGGGCAGTGGGAGCGTAGTCTTATTCTGATTTTGAAACGAGAGTCGATCGCAAAAAGGCCAAGTCAAGGCCAGGTTAGAAACGCATTTTGGGCACGCCACTATATACGGTAATACTTGTCGGTAAAGGACTGACACTTCGGTAACACTCCCCAAACCCGATGTGCAGTGTTCTTGCCTTTAATTCAGCAGCAATAGGATACTCACCTTAATGCCAGTATTAAACTCGTGCCGTAAAACTTCTTTGACATGTCGCAAGGAATAGAACTCTTCACGTTCTGCATCAAATATAATTTCCTCGTATCTATGGAATATACGAGTACGCAATGAAATGATATATACCAGTCGTTACTGGTGCAAAAAATATGAAACTTCTGCTTACAGCTCAGCTGCTTGTTTAGTTAGCATTGTACATCTAGCAGGGAAGGGGTTTGCTTGCCCAAAAAAGTTGCACCACTTTTAATGCATTTGCTTTATTGCATCGCATTGGTTGCTCCCAGACTCAAGCCAGATTTTTACTACATTCTGTTTGAACTAGCTTTTTCACAAATTTGTCAATTTGTCGTTTGACAATCTAGGTTATTCCAGATTTGATTTTTCCTAGTGCATTTACCTGTATTGTTGTATCATGGTTTGATATCATTTTTTTCAACACTTCTTGATTTCTGTTTTATCTTTCTATAACTTTTCATATTTAATACATATGAAATCTAAGCCAACACTTCTTTCCATACCACGTTTCGAATACGTCTCTGATTTTCCTTTGGTAGCATTATTTTGCAGGCGTTAAGAGCCACATACATATGCCTGATTTACTCTATTCTCTATATTAACCTTTCAGTTCAAGCTTCCTCAATGCTTTCTGTAGATAATTGAGTTTACGAATTATTCTATCCAGGGAATAGAGTCAAAGCTGAGGTTAGACAACACCACCTTCCACTGGCGTTGTAATGGCCCACTTACTGTCGGGATTATTACTTCTACTAGCGAACCCACCGTATTCAGTTTAAAATATATAGGCTCCAACACCAAAGGCATAGTGCTTCCAGAGGCTCACATAATCTTTCGTCCTTTTTGAAAATATTTATTTCAGGATTTTTACCTACTCTATAAGTCATAACAAAAATAATAACAATTGCTATGAAAAGAGCTGCCAACTCTGACGCCTTTTCGGTGGAAGTGGTTTTGTAAAGTAGATTCTGCCTTAAATACATACAAACTTATCCGCAAGAATGCCCAACAACAAATTATTTTCTTCTTAACTTAGTTGTACACCCTCCAATATTTAAACGCTTTTCAATGCCTCAGCTTTTAAGTGTTGTTGTCTGCAAACTGTTGCGTCAAATCTGATTGTCTGTTAAGATTAAATAAACTTAAACGTTTAATCGCATTATGTAGATCCACATGTGTACATTTGAACGCATGCTCATGTGTCAGAATTGATTAAAATTTGTATAATTTAACATAATTTCTTGGTTAGTTGTGGGACGTTCCATGAGAAAGTGGAACTTTGTGCAAAAAATCTAAAATTTTTAAATGTGTTCAATAAAATTTTTTAAAGTTTTAAACTTGAAAGAATTTAATTTGCGGTTGAAATCCAAATTGATTACCGTTTTCCTACTTGTTTAACTATTTGAATGAGCTGGAAATTCAAGTGACTAATATAAAAATATTTTGAGCCAACTTTTGTTTCCACCACTGTGTACGGCGGGAACAAAAAATTTCCGTGCAGTATAATAGAACCTAAACTTTAACTTAGTCATCAAGCAATACAATGGAGAAAATTGTATTCATTTCTGTACAGCCGCCTATGCGTGATGTGCGAACAAACATACATACAAGTCGACAAAGATTATAAAACCGATGTTTTGGCTGCTATTACACCCCTAATGCATATATATTGAATAGGCTTGTTACAATTTTATCATTTTTCAGTATTTTGTCCTAAATATCAGAAAAATTATAGTACAAAGACGACAGAAATAGTCTTCTTCTTCGTTTTAGTTCTTCACCCTGCCTAACACACGTACATTTCTGAATGCGCAAATCAGGAATAAGCTTTTTAGAAAATTTAGCTGCTTTTGTTGGGTTGTTTCGGGACTATTTTGAAACTATTTCGGGGCGGTTTTCGGGACTTATTTTGGGGTTATTTCAGGTTTTTCCAGGGGTTTTCAGAACCATTTCGGAATTGTTTTAGGTATTACTTTTTGAATTTTTGAGGGTCATTTCATGACATTTTTTAGACTGCTTTGTGGTTTTTTATTATTTATTTTAAACTTTTAATCCGTTTGTTGTCAATGATCAATTGACTTTAGCACTGCAACTGAGTCAGTCTTACCTAAAATGATCAATAAACAATCCTGATTTGATCCCGAAATAATTCCAAAATAGTCCTGAAAATGTTCCGAAATGATGCTGAAAAAGTTGCACAACAATTAATAAAACAATTCCGTAGGAGGGATCATTATTGAGCCAGTAAAAGCCAAATCAACCATTTTTAGAATTTTTGTCTGTCTGTCTGTCTGTATGTTTGGTCGCGCATCACTCGAAAACCGCTAAATGGAATTGGATGGAAAATTTAAGGTATCGTGTGTTGCGAAATCTCGACCAGTTTCGAAGATATCGACCAATAGGTGGACCAAGGTGACCCAAAATATATTTAGTACAATATGGGTATCAAACGAAAGGTAATAAGTGCTTCAATAAGCGATGTAATTAAGTTCCATATCTTATCTCGCTACGCTCGAAGCAGGGACGGGTTTACTAGCAATGAATAAAAATTTATTTCTTATTTAAATCATTTTTTATTCAAAGTGACCCAACCCTGTGTTGATTTATCAGAATTTGGCCGAGTAAAACGCGAAGTCATGGTGCTGTCCTCATTTTACTCTTCAACATCTCTGCTCTCTCTCTCTCTCTTCGACAAACCCTTGAATTTCATTTAGCTAATAAAAACTCTTTTAAGCTTTTGGAAAAAGTTTAACCTTTCTGTTCTCTAGGTGATTTTGAACCTTCCGGTCCATTGCACGTCGTATTAGTGTGTTTTTCTAATATACCCACTGCTTCCAGGTTCAAGTAAAGGGGCATTTAAACACAAAGTGGGTAGAAAGCCCCACAACCCTCAAAGTGTGGTTCTGCCATAAAAATAATTTTTCGGAAAAAAACTAAAAGCAGCACACCTCAAATTTGGCCGATGAGCCCATTGCCCCTCCCCTGTATACGGCCCTGGTATATAGAATACCTTATGTGCCTACTAATTGTACATACATATCAGCTGTGGACAAATGGCTGTCACTTTCTGTAGGTCAAAAGGCCACTGGCATCTTAAACTTTACTTTAATAAAGTAGCAAAGTCATTAAGCTATAACTTTATAGCTTTTTTATGGCATTTAAACACGCGCTAACTGCATCAAATAAACATACCATAAAAAACCTATTGAGTCAGAGAAAATACTGATTAGTAACTAGATTTGGATTGGATCGAAAAAGATTAGACTCATATAAAATTCAAATTTACAGATATTTAGAAACTAGACTGCACAAAGTTTGAGACTCCGTGATGTAGTGGTGTTCTATGAGTCGAGGTTCAAATACAGAAAATAATTGGGTTGATCACACGGCAGTGATTAGCAACCCATCGAAGGTATTTCTGCTATAAAAAATATATGTAATTCCAAGAAGATTAAGATCGAGCTTTGCTTAAAATTTTTGATTAGTTACTTTTAATTTTTTCAAACGTAATTTTAACATTTAAAAAAAAAGTATGTGTCTATAGTTGGGTTTGTGCCATTGCTTACTCCAAGCCATATACATACCATAGTACAATACCATACCATACCGTACATAGTACAATACCATACCATAGTATACTATGGTTTGTGAATGAAATAGTTGGCACAGGGTGACCTTGCAAAAATAAATAATTTCTTCATACCACCAACCAATTACATTTTTTTTCATAAGGGGACCCTGCTACATTTAATTTTAGCTAAAATCTTTGTTTAATATGACTATGATTGACCAACATTTTCAATGTCTTTTTAATGCCCGGTTTTCCAGTCCTTGGTTAAGCTCAGTTTAAACTAAGTTTGCTTAAACTCGGCATAAATTTAAACTCCTGTTAAACTGCAGAGCGGTTTTTCAGTGATAGTTTAAGGCCGCTTTTAAGATTTGCTTTTTATACGGCAATATTGGTTTTTTTTTATCTAGATACGGCAACAGATGGCGTTTGTTTACATGTTCAACGCCATTGCTTCTCCTCAGTATTGAAATAGTTAGGATTTCGCTAATTTCTGCATCACTATAATCACTTTCGCCAGATGATATATCCGTAATTTAATTAAATATCAAAATATCGACCTTCTTTAATTGCGTTCAGTTTATTATTTCACAACCAAAACCATCAAATATGCAAACAGCTGACAGGTTAACTAGAGTTTAACCCTGCCAAATTAGCCGCTTAAACTACGTTTAAACTTCGTTTAAAGTTGACTGAAAAACTGCATAACAAGTTTAAGCTTAGTTTAACTGACAAATTGAGTTGAACTTGTATTTTTGATTTTAATTAAAACGCGTGTTAAGCAATGACTATGATTAAGGGCCAATATATTTAAGGAGCTCTGAAGATTACAACATGATAGACTTTGACTATCTGGCATTCTTCACAATCAGTTACCACATCTCTAAAAGACGCGTGTGGGATATTTCGAATTAGCTTAATATGTTTTATTATCATAACGTACCTCCCCATCACTTGGCCCACATGTTCACCAATCGACGACACCCACTCACATACAAACCAACCAACCTATGTGTGTCGGAGCTTAAAATTACTGAATTACTTTTTTCCCAAGTCGAGCATAAAAATAGGTAATTTTTTAAACTATTAACTCAAACCTTTCGCTCTTTTTACAATTTTTAAACGTTTTAGGTCTTTATTTAGACAAATGAGGTCACTTTAATAGCACTGCCTTGGGACTATCAACCATAAATGTCGATTGGGCTTCAATCATCGAATTGCTGATAGGTTACATTTAAGTGAATTAGAGTTATATTTAAGTCAATTAAAACTTCAATGTTAGGGTATTAATTTTTTAAAATGCATTAGATAGTTGCAAAATAAGTTGTCTCCTTTCTTTCGTTAGGGTGTTATACTGTGAAAATGAAAGCTGACAGAGAACGTAAAAGGTGTGGAGGTAAACATATATTGATATTATGAATTTTGCGTTGAAACTCTTGTTATAACTACGCCCAATTGTAAATATGGGTGGCAACAACTTGACTCCTTAAAGTGTTAAACGGCATTACTGGTGAAGCTATTAAGATATTCAAACGAAGTTAGACTTCCTTTATCCCACTAGATACTCCCACTTTGATCAGGGCTAGATTAAGCTTTTTCGGCCTCCTAGGCAACAATCCTGTCCGGGCCCGTAGTCAACACAATCGGATCTGTTCCAGTTGATGAAAAGATTATAGATGATTGACTACTGGTATCTTGTTACTTCAATATCAGAGTAAGAGAGAACAAACTTTCTGGATTAAAATAATACTCACCTGCTCACGGTCGTTAAAATGACAAAACGAATTGCCATTTTTTCATGTACGGTATGGGGCAGTCAGCAAAAGTTACGCATACCAAAATGTAACATGTGCTTTCGCTGTAGGGAAGTCAGTAACTAGTGAGAACAATTTCTGGTTCAGAACTAGAGATAAAGTGGCTAATAAGAACTAGTGCGATAGAAACTAGACTCTCACTAGCTCGAAACCGGCAGTTGTGTAATCATTAAAAGGCATTTGGGCTGGCATTTGGAACAATGTTTTGTTCTTGTATATTCTTTCTTCTTCTTTAAATGGTCATCTAACCGCCTGAGCGATTTTGACCGTCCAACATAGCTCGCCAGTCGTTTCTTCGTTGCGCCAACTGGCGCCAATTGGAAACACCGCGGGATCGCAAATCGGTCTCCACTTGGTCCTTCCATCGGAGTGGTGGTCTCCCTCTTCCTTTGCTTCCACCGGCGGGTGCCGATAAGAATACCTTCTGGGCTGGAGCATCTTCGCTCATTAGCACTACGTGGCCTAGCCAGCGAAGCCGCTGTGTTTTAATTCGCTGAACTATGTCGGCGTCTGCGTAATTTTCATACAGCTCATCATTAAATCTTCTTCGGTACTCGCCGTCGCCGTCGCCAACGCGTAGAGGTCCACAAATCTTTCGAAGAACCTTTCTCTCGAATACTCCCAGAGATGCCTAATCAGATGTTGTTAATGTCCACGCTTCTGCACCATATAGCAGGACGGGTGCGATGAGTGACTTGTAGAGTGTTATTTTCGTTCGTCGAGAGAGGACTTTACTTTTCAATTGCCTACTCAGTCCGAAGTAGCATTTGTTTGCAAGAGTGATTCTTCGTCGGATTTCTAGGCTAACATTATTGTTGGTATTAATGCTGGTTCCCAGGTAAATGAAGTCCTATACTATTTCGAAATTATTGCTGCCAACAGTGGCTTGGTTGCCAAGGCGCGAATGCGCTGACTCTTTGCATGATGACAGAAGGTACTTCGTTTTGCCCTCGTTCACCACCAATCCCATTTTCTCCGCTTCTTTTTCTAATTTGGAGTAAGCAGAAGTTACGGCGCGGTTGTTAATGTTTAAATGTAAAACCATAAATAAAAACAAGTAAGGAAGTCTAAGTTGGGATGGAACCGAACAGTAAATACCCAGCTGTGTAAAAGTGGTCGTGGTAAATTGGTAAATTGTGGTGGAGTTATGACCTATAGAGATTTTAAACATTTTCTACTACCATGTGGGAAATCTTATAAATAAATAAAAATGAATGTGTGTCTGGCGTCCAAGTACTTAACCAATATTTATGAAATTCGCACAGTAGATTCTTGGGTTCACTGGTTAAAGTATAGGGTATATATAATTTTGGAAAAGGAGGTCGGTGCCACGCCCTCATGCTATATAAAATTTTAATCTTGTATACCTCGTATCATGTTTCGTAATTTTATTTAACACGGTTCTAAAATTAATAATAGCTGAAACTTGACATTTTGTTTACTTATATGTAGACGGTACCACGCCCATTTTCCAAAATTAACAAAAGTCATTAATAAGATCATCAGGTCTTTGTAACTACAAAGTCCAACAATTGTATCTGCATCAGTGAAGGAGATATGACATGTTCGGGTTTCCTACCTCTCTTTTAGAAAACTTTGGTTCAAAAGTGGGCGTGGTCGTCCACCGTGGCCGTACTCTGCATGACCATCGTATTAAGTTTAGTAATTCTATCTTACACCGTTCTGAAGTCATTAAGGGTCGATTTTGAAATTTGCTTGACTCATAAGTGGGCGGTACCATGCCCACTTTCCAAAATTGACATGAAAATCAACATTGCATATCCTTACTAGCGAGCATTTCCTTTGAGATCCTCGTGGATGCAAAACGGAGTGTTATTATACCTTTCATGAACATGAAATGGTATTATAATTTTGGTCCGATGCTTGTAAGTTTGAGAAGAAGAAGAGATAGACCCACCAATAAGTATACCGAAATGATCAGGGCGATGAGCTGAGTCGATTTAGCCATGTCCGTATGTCCGTTTGAGATATCTTGATGAAATTTGGTATGGAGCCGCCATTTTGCATGAGATTAATCATTTCTCTGAATTAGCAAGATCGGAGCAATAAAACGCATAGCTCCCATACAATCGATTGTTCCGATAAATGGGGGTTGGGCTATGTATCTTTAAATGATCAGTTTTGCAGAGTTTTACTAATTGTGAGTAAGGATCGGACACTTGAAGTCGTGATGCGTATTCATGAAAGGTATAAAGTCTTCGGCACAGTCGAAGACAGCCCTTTCCTTAGTTGTTTTTAGGTCATTTTGAGCTCCAAAGGGAGAACAAAGGGAGTAATCTTCTATGCATCTAAAAGCAATCAATGTAGGTCATGTATTGACATGTTTATGACGTATACTATTTACCTCCTTTATTACTCTAAACCGTATAAATTAGCTAGGAATCAATACAGATTCCTCTATTGCTCGGTTATTGTACTTATGGGATCAGCAAGTCATTACTTCTTTGTTGCTCGATTGCGGTATTAATCCACGAAATTTTTAGTGGGTTAATTGACTAATTTGTGATATGTTAAGCTTTGCTTATATGTATGTGTGTTTATACAAGTGATTTGGCTTGGTTTGGTTTGCATTTAATTATTCGGCAAATCGTGCGTAAACACGATGTGTGCAAGCAAATATCTAAACTGCCTTTATGATAAATTCACACAGTGTTTACAAAAACTAAATAACTGATTTTTCATGCTAAATTTATTTTAGTTCAGAATACTCAACACAGGAGTTAATTTGTTCTGTTTCTGTCCTCTTTCTGACCATATTTTTATGAAATGATAAACAAACTATAAAAAATATAAATAAAATAAAACAAAATAAAATAAAATAAATACAATAAAATTAAATAAAATAAAATAAAGTAAAATACTATTAAATTAAAATAAAAGGAACCACAGGAACTAAATTAAATTAAAAATTTTAAATTAAATTAAATTAAATTAGATTAAATTGAATTAAATTAAATTTAAGTTAAATTATATTAAATTAAACTAAATTAAGTAAAATTGAATTAAATTAAATTAATTAAGCTGCTGGGTTTTAATTGGGTGTCTGCATACAACTCAGAATCTTCTTCGGTAGTCACCGTCGGCAACGCGTAAGGGTCGGTAAATCTTTCGAAGAATCTTTCTGTCGAAAAATCCTAGAACCGCCTCATCAAATGTTGTCAGTGTTCAAAGTTCTGCACCATAAAGCGGTTCGGGTACGATAAGTGACTTATAAAGTGTTATTTTCATTTTTCGAGAGGGTACTTTACTTCTCAATTACGTACTCAGTCCGAAGTAGCACTTGTTTGCAAGAGTGATCGTTACAGCTCTGGTTTTAGGCCCATGTTCTTAAGGCCAATGACGTCCAGAAATGTATTCTGCTGCAGCAGTGACCTTGAGCATAGTACATCAGGTGCTCTACCGTTTATTCGTTCCCGAAGACTGGCTGCATCGCAGTAGATATTGTGAGGATTCAGCGTTCGTAATTGTAGGAGAGCCACGGGCACAATATATAGAAATACAAACATCTGTTATAAGGCTAGCAAACCCAGTGCTGAGGGAAAATGTCCTCCGGTTGTGAGACATGAAGAGTCGATGCATGTCCGAAACCCATATTAAAGAAACAATGTACTCAACTCCCCCTGTTCTTGCTCCAGTCTCTGCTCTGACCAACCATGTTGACTTCAAAGAAGATTTCTGTTCCTTTGCCTGCTATGTCCGCGTGCAATAATCACATTCATGACTCCTGTATAGCTTAGATATCGGACCGAAATACACTCGCTGAGCCCAGGAGATACATATGTAGATCAGCACATGGAGGGATGTGGTGCATAGATTCCGCCTAATACAGGCCATTTTGGACCCTTGAGTGATCCTCGAAGGATCGAAGGATGTCCTGGGACAGATGTAGACCCTTGTTATTTTAATAACGTTTAAGTTCAGTAAAATACGCAATGTGCACCTGTGTGCGGTTTTTCAGCAGTCTTATCTCTCGACCTCTTCAAGCGCCCTCAGATATTGTTTCTTTGATGAATAGAGTCTACGTAGGTTATGATCTAATTGCAACAGCACAATATTGCCAACAGTTCCCTAGCATATTCACTATGTACTTCACCGCAACACACCATTGCTCTGTGGGCTAGGATCGGGCGACTAACTTCTTTGTACACCTATGCTATGACTCCTGAGCTCAGACCCCACTTTTTAGCAAGCACTTTTACCGGAGTACAGAGCCATAAATGCAACCATATACCCAATCGACTATGCGCTGCATATTACCCTGTCCGTTCGACTTATGTTCTATAAGGACTCATTTCAGATCATTTCAGAGCGGTTCAACATCTTTTGGACATCCAATGGAGGTGAACTAAAACTTACGATTTTCGCATTAGCCTGTTTTTGGAGGCTTACGCTGGACATCGCGGTCGCTGCCCATCCTTAATGCAGAGCAGTGTTTAGATTACACCGCCCTTCCACAAATGTGCTGTGGTCTCACTAGCTCCAAAAATTTGGAATAACTTTTTACTACAGAATTGACCCTATCCAGTTTATCCAGGGTCTTGAACACCAGAGGCATAGAGAGTATCTTCTTACGCTTCCAGAAGCTCGTATAAATCGTGCCTCTTACGTGAACATATATCGTTAAGCATTATTACATACAGGGTGGCTGATGAATTTTGCTACATTAAGAAACTCAAATAATTTTTTTTTCAGTGTATAGAATTCATTTTTCTTTTATTCATGTTAAAGCTCATTAAATTTTATTAAATATAGCTTAATTAGTTTTAAAAATAATGGAATTTAAATGCCCCCCCTGCTCGTCGATGCATGTGCGGCATCTTACCAAAAAGTTGTTCATTACTGCTTGGAGAGTTGAGACAGGAATAGCCGCAATTGTTTCTCGAATGGATTGCCTTAGTTCATTCAAATTTGTTGGTTTTGCTTTGAAGACTTCCTGTTTGCAATAACCCCACAAGAAAAAGTCAGGTGCAGTAAGGTCAGGCGACCTGGGTGGCCAACGGAATGTGGAGTTTCTGGATATCAGCTTATTGGGAAATTTTCGTCGCAATTCTGTCATAACAGGTTGGGCTATATGAGGAGCTGCACCATCTTGCTGAAACCACACAGAGTTGAAAGAAATTCTCATTCGGCGTAATTCTGGATAGAAAAACTCTCTCAACATGCTCAAGTAACGGTCTCCAGTAACCGTAACGGTGTGACCGTTTTCTTCGAAGAAGTAGGGCCCGACAATGCAGCGTGATGAAACTGCACACCACACTGTGACACGAAGTGGATGCAATTCCGTCTCATGGAGTATCTGTGGGTTGGAAGCACTCCATATTCGACAATTTTGTTTGTTTATGTTGCCGTTTAAATCGAAATGGGCCTCGTCAGACATGAAAAGACAGTTCAACATGTTTCCATCCTCTTCCACCATTTGAAGCATCTTCTGGCAAAATTCCAAGCGAATCGGCAAGTCTGCAGCGTTCAGTTTGTTGGCCATTTGAATTTTATATGGGAATAAGTCCAAATCTTTGTGCATAATTGACTGTAATGACTGTCTGCTTACACCCATTTGAGCAGATAAGCTTCTTGTCGAAACACGTGGATTGTTTTGTATGGCAGTAGCTACAGCAGCGATTGTTTCCTCCGTTCGAACTGAAGGGTTTCGATGGTAAGGTCTTCTGTTGACTGTCCCATGCTCGGCAAAATTGTTTACAAGTCTTATTATGGTCCATCTGCTCGGAGGATTGCCGCCAAACGTGCGCCTATACTCTCTTTGAACCGAAACTACGGACTCCAGTGCGTGATAGCGGCGGACAATCCAAATTCTTGTTTCAGTGTCCCAGTTATCCATTTTTGTTAAATGTAAAAGTCAATCTGCAAAATAAAAAAAAAATTAACCAGATTCATTAAATAGAAAAAAAGTTATTTAATTTTTTTTTGGTAGCGGCTTTCATTAGCCACCCTATACTCAGTAGATCATAACAAATATAGTGACAATTGATATGGAAAAAGCTTTCTGATTTTTCCAAGCATAAAGAAACATATCTATTGTCATAGTTATAGCAATAGTCATTGAGTTAAATTTTGTTATAGTTCAGGATAAGGCTGTTAAGCCAATCCGTATCGCAGAGTCTCTGTAATATTAATATTTGTAAGTACATATATATTGGTTTTAATTCTAGCATATTTAACAAATCCCTAATATGTACTAACAAACACATTCTCAGCATATCCGCTGGTCACAGCACAAACTCGCATACATAGCCATGTTCTATTCGCAGAAAAGTGGTCATAAATTTATCAGCATAAAAAAAATAACTCACCATGAAATGTGGGAAATGTAATTGGATTTTCCATCGGCTATATTAATCTACTGGACAATCGTATGTTACGGTCTCGCCTTGGAACAAAACTGAAATTGTGCACAACACATCGGAAATGTAAATGCACAATGGACGGACTTAGAAATGCAAATATCTAAGTAATAAATAAATTTCAGTAAAATTATTATTTCACGTGTGAATGTGGGATTGTGTATAAGTCATAATTAAGGGGTTGAATGTTAACGGAGGGAAAGTGGGGAAAAATTATGGAAATGTAGTTACTTAGAACTGTCATGGATTGAGGTTGGTTTTGATGTGTGGCGGTGGTGTAGGGAATATGAAGGTCCGGGTAAAATATGTATGATTGGCACACATTTCCTACTTAAAGTGACTACGAAAATTATTCGAAAACTTTAGTAGGCTCCATTGAGTTGTTGTGAAATAAATCAAACATGGAACAATAAGCATAATTTGTATTTTATCAATTGTGAAGAGGAAGCAGAATAATATGTCGACTTGAGGGAAGAATTATTCTTGCAAACAAATGCTACTTCGAGCTGAGTAAGCAATTGAAAAGTAAAGTCCTCTCCCGACGAACAAAAATAACACTCTATAAGAGAGAAAGGTTCTTCGAAATATTTGTGGACCTCTACGCGTTGGCGACGGCGAGTACCGAAGAAGATGTAATGATGAGCTGTGTGAACTTTACGCAGACGCCGACATATTTCAGCGAATTAAAACACAGCGGCTTCGCTGGCTAGGCCACGTAGTGCGAATGAGCGAAGATGCTCCAGCCCAGGTATTCTTACGGGCACCAGCCGGTGGAAGCAGAGGAAGATGGAGACCACCACTCAGATGGAAGGACCAAGTGGAAACCGATTTGCGATCCCGCGGTGTTTCCAATTGGCGCCAGTCGGCGCAACGAAGAAACGACTGGCGAGCTATGTTGGACGGTCAAAATGGCCAAGGCGGTTAGACCATTTAAAGAAGAAGAAGAAAGGGGAAGTGTATTTTACCGCCAGAAAGGCGAATCAATCCTGAAGCAGCTTATGGTACATTGAGCTGCTTAGATGAAAATACTCGGCACTCGTAACAGCTCTAAGATAAACAAATCTCGAAGTTGTTAGCTTGAATTCCCAATTGCCGACTTTTACTGTAGAATTGCTCAAAGGGGATCGTGTTTCAACTCGCTTTTCTTCATCCCACCCGCCGCTGATCGCAATAGAATTTTCATACACAAAAAACAATCCGCGTTAGCAGAAATAACACCAAAATAAAGTAGAAGCTTTAAACTTCTCAAAATGAAATATCAATATGAAAGTTTATTTTAGAAAATTTAACCCAGCGTAATTTGAGTACATATCTAAACAAATTTTCTGCATCATAAAATTTGAGTAAATCTGTCCGATTGCCCCCACTGCTTCAGGGATACAGGGGGGAGCGATCGCCCCCCTCAGACCTAAAGAAATACTGGACGTACTTAATTTGCCCGAAATTCAAATGCATTTTTTCTAGATTTCCGTAAAATTGAGATCGCATGAAATATTTCTTATCTTCTTTTGTCTGCTTGCATAGCGTAAATGTATAATAAGTATATTCTCTCAAAAAAGCCCGGCAAAAAATCAATACCGAAATCGGCAGTAGAAGCTCTAGATCACTGTGACGGAAATGATTTTTCATTGATAAGGATGCTATTGCACATTCTGGCTACACTGCCAGTCAGTAATGCTTATCCAGAAAGAAGTTTTCCTACCCTTCGGCAATTAAAAACATGGTTACGAACAACTATGACTGGAGAGAGGCTCACTGGTTTAGCACTTTTACACGTACATTATGACGCTAATTTATGAAAAATAATAATGCGGCCGCCGTGGTGTGAAGGTAGTGTTGCCGGCCTACCACACCGAAGGTCCATGGTTCGAGCCCTGGTACAGGTAACATCAAAAGTGATTTGAAAAAAGTTTTTCAAAACGGGGTCGCCCCTCGGCAGTGGTTTGGCAAACTCTCTGAGTGTATTTCTGCCATGACAGGCTTCTCAGCAAAAATTCGTCTCCTTTGTAGATGCCGTTCGGAGTCGGCAAAAAACTGTAGGTCCCACCAATTTGTAGGGAAAATTCAAATCGGCACACCACAAATTGGAAGAGAAGCTTGGCGCAAAAATCTCTTAGGAGGTTTATGATGATATACCTGTTGTATATCGCGCCATAGAGAGAGAATAATGTATACCGTTTCAAAAACATCTTTGCAACAAAACTACATATTCGACGAATAGATTGAAATAAACTTAATTTCAATAAACATTATTATTCATCTTTTTTTTTTTTTTTCTTTTTTTGATTGCTGCAAAAAATATAGATACAAAATAACTCCACTTAGTTAAAAGACACAAATGAAACGAAAGAACTAGTTTCTACCTTTGAGCTGTATAAAATCATTTCTTGACAGCTTTTTGTTCGAATCGTTTCAATTACTTAAGAATTATTATCAACTGGTCTTGAGCTCGTTAAACTTACAAAAATATGTAAAAATGAACAGACCATTAAACCAACAACAAAATAAATAAATTCGTTACGTTTAGTAATTATGTCAAAATGGTGTTCCCAAATTAAGCATTTGGATTTTGAGCTTTCGGCCATGATCGCCCCCCTCAACTAGAGACCTGTATCCACGCCTGCACTGCTTAGGTGCTGAGTATACAAAATCTTAAACAAACAATTTTTGTTATTATTTAAATATATACGCTTGTGCACATACATCCCAGTAAACCATAGGAGTCATAAATGAGTTAGAAAGGAGTTAAAAATTGAAGCAATTTACGCTCTTTATGAGTCCGAAAAGAGGGTACTTCCTTCTTGCAATGGTCGGCCGATATGAGCCGAATTTTATATATCATATGGTCTTGAATAGGAGTCATATATGATACCATTTTGGGTCATAATCGACTCCTATAGGAAGCGTTTCTGAGTGATTTATATCCCTTACAATCTGCTCTTTTTCCCCCTTAAAGGATAATTTTTGGAACTGAATTTCAGGCATGTGGATTGACTAATGTTGCTGAGGGTATGTTTAGCAACATTTTGTTAAATGATATTTGGGAGAAAAACCTTGAAAGATGAATCTATGTATATTTCCCATGTGTTTCAAAAAAAAAAACTACACTGAAAACATTTTCACATATTTAGGACTCATATCGGACTCCTAAACTATGAGCACTTCGAGAATGTTTGTGGGAATATATATGTATGTATACATGTATAAGTATTATCATAACCCTGCAGCAAATGGTATGACTAGTCTCTAAAGAGAGTGGACCGCGATGAATCCCTTTAATGTAAAATGAGATATAATTCAATATAAGTAAATTGTAATTACCGTAGCACACTCAAAGGGGTCATAATCTATATTTGTATAGCAAAATCATAGGAATTAAAAGACATGTCGGACCGTACACATTTGGGTTTAAAATGAATTAGTCTTATACATACCTGTAGTTAAAACCTAAACTACTCAGTAAACATTCTATTTCATGGACTATACGTTTTGTGGGCGTATTCATACTAGTTTATTGCTGACTAGCTATAACCTAGTTGTAAATGGGTCAATGTAAGCTGGAGTGGTTCCGACTTCGAAAAACGCTTCTACAACAAAAATCGTGATAGTTCTGCAGGCTAAACGCTATATTGCTCTGGGTGGACCCAGAAATATTAGATATCTGCAAGTGGAGAGTGGCAGCATGACACCAATCATTTACTCCATTCCACTATCTCTATGACATAAAATGGCGGAAACACTCTTCATCCTTGGCCTAAATGGGAATTAGCGCGACAACAAGTATAGCTATTTGTAAAGCTTTTGTGTGTCGCGACTGGTGGTATACCTATTTCCCAGCTGACAGCAGCTTTAACAGCGTACGTGATATTATGTGATACTTCAACCCAGGAAACCCCCAAATATGAAATATGGACATAAATTGCCAAGGAAAATTAGACGTGGATGACCAACCCAAACCAACCAAACAGGAACAGCCCCAAAGCACTTATAAATCCTGAGAAACACAACAAAAAACCATTTTCTTTCCCGATAACGCCTTCATGCCCTTCAAATTTTGTCGGAAAGCTACAAGGGGAACGATAATTCCGTAAGATTATCGATCCAGCTCCGACCTGCATCATATCACCTGATAGAATACCGAAAATTCGTACATACCAGTCTTTTCTGGCGGTATTTCTAACCACACAGAGCAGCTCTTCCTGTTAGCTTAGTTAAACCCAAGAATTTTACTCATTGAGTTCAGACATCGGGGTCTATGAGCAGTTCCTACGGAACACTTGACAACTACCCGTTGGTAGAATACTATTACCAATTCCGTCGTGAGGAAGAAATTCTATCACTTTATAGGAATATCATTTTGGCAAGTGTCCGTCAAGTTTTCCACTCTTGACGTTAGATTATAACTACTGGCAGAGCAGGCAGACGTTTTCATGCCCGATAACATTTCTCCCTGCGGTTTATCAATTTTCCAAAGAAATTGAAAAACCGGTCATTTCGAACTTCTCTAAACAAAGTTTTTATCTCTCTCCATCTCGATCTCAGCCATCCATTCTTTCCTTCTCCCTCTCCTTCCTACATTCCCTCTTACTGTCTTTCGATCTCCCTCTTTTTTTCTAGCCCTCCCTCTCACTCCCACTTTCGCTCGCTTGCCCTTCCACTCAATCGCACTTTCTCTTTCACCTCCCTCACCCTCTCTCTTAAGCTTGTTTTCAATCTATCTTCCTCTTCGTCTTTCTCTTCCTCTCCACATTTTCGTCTATATCTCGGAACTGGGTTCCCATATGGGGCTAAGAATCACTCCATAAAACCATTATCACATCTTCATGGTAACAGCCTGTTGTATATAATGACTAGTATGTTAACCGCGCCGTAACTTCTGCTTACTCCAAATTAGAAAAAGAAGCGGAGAAAATGGGATTGGTGGTGAACGAGGGCAAAACGAGGTACCTTCTGTCATCATGCAAAGAGTCAGCGCATTCGCGCCTTGGCAACCAAGCCACTGTTGGCAGCAATAATTTCGAAATAGTAAAGGACTTCGTTTACCTGGGAACCAGCATTAACACCAACAATAATGTTAGCCTAGAAATCCGACGAAGAATTACTCTTGCAAACAAATGCTACTTCGGACTGAGTAGGCAATTGAAAAGTAAAGTCCTCTCTCGACGAACGAAAATAACACTCTATAAGTCACTCATCGCACCCGTCCTGCTATATGGTGCAGAAGCGTGGACACTAACAACATCTGATGAGGCGGCTCTGGGAGTATTCGAGAGAAAGGTTCTTCGAAAGATTTGTGGACCTCTACGCGTTGGCGACGGCGACGGCGAGTACCGAAGAAGATTTAATGATGAGCTGTATGAACATTACGCAGACGCCGACATAGGTCAGCGAATTGAAACACAGCGGCTTCGCTGGCTAGGCCACGTAGTGCGAATGAGCGAAGATGCTCCAGCCCAGAAGGTATTCTTATCGGCACCCGCCGGTGGAAGCAGAGGAAGAGGGAGACCACCACTCCGATGGAAGGACCAAGTGGAGACCGATTTGCGATCCCGCGGTGTTTCCAATTGGCGCCAGTTGGCGCAACGAAGAAACGACTGGCGAGCTATGTTGGCCGGTCAAAATCGCCCAGGCGGTTAGATGACCATTTAAAGAAAGAAGATGTTAACTGGCATGGTGCTGAGGCAGAAGCGGACAATTGCCAACTCGTAAGAAATCGCGCGTGTTAAAAATACCATTTGCTACAACTAGTAGATTTGAGTGGAGGGATCCTACCTGTTGGATTAAAAGAGGTAAGACTGGTCTCCCCATAGGACATACTCAAACAAATGTAACAGTTCCAACCCATATAAAAAGATCAGTACTGACATTAGTCGCTTGCTCCTTTCCGACCAATCCCAGACTGAGCCTAGACTAATAGCATTTTTTGGACGGAAGTTAACGGAGCAGTTCAATCCATACAGACTTGTTTTATCCTGGAATAAAGGCATAGTTACACAAATATAAATAAATAATAACAAATGTTGTACTATGTTCTTTGTTTGTTTATTCCACGCAAAATATGTTTATTGTCAAATAACTATTAGCTGAGTTGTCATTTGCTTCGAAGCTTTGTTTGTGAAGAACATAAGCTTGCTTTGCTTGTACCATAGTGTAATCAACAAGTTGAAGTAAGCTGTCAGTTGTCTTGCTCTAATTTCTTCTTTGTTCTGTCATTCGGCTATCTGAAAATTTTGAGGCAATGTTGTCCCCGAACACAGTGTTGTTGTTTTATCAAGGTGTTGCTTTTTTCAGATTTTTACGTGTATGAAAGGGGAATTTCTGGTAAATTTGAGCAAAAAAATTTGTATTGCAACATATCAATATTATTTGACATTCCGCTGCTATTTCTCAAAGAAAATAATCGTTAAAATTAAAATTTTCCTGTAAAAAAAAAGGGAAATTAGCTGCACAGCTTTTTTCCCACACAGTAGCGAGTGTAATAAGGCGATGCTATGTACTGGGAAAAGATGTATTAAATCCCTATGGAACGGCTGCATTTTTCGACCTGGTGAATGACTGGTTTGATCTCCTGAACTCCAAGTTGTGCACTATAAGCAACACCGCAACCAAAAAACCATATGGAATGGACATTGTAAATCAGGAGATCATACTTGACCAAATGAGCCAAGTATTTGGTCAAGTAATTGTAATGAATAAATATTCGTTACTGCCGTTTCCCTATACTTATAACAAATGCAAGCCTTAAAGGTCTGCATTAATACGTAACCTCCCAGTACGGTATGCGATACGTGGTGACGTACAGGCTCAACCAAGATATAGCGGAAAACCTTTTCAGTGCTATGAGAAGCAAAGGGGGTGTTCACGATCACCCTAGCCCGCTGCAATTCAAGTATCGGTTGCGGAAATATTTATTAGGTACATTTTAGTTTAACAAAATTTAAAAAGATTAATTTATTCTTACACGCTTGTGGCCTTTATAGCTGGAAATACTGAAATTTTGGGAAGGGGAAGGGGTAATGTTGAGTCAGATGATTCTGAGTGGCTACAATTGGGAGATTTTCAGCTCAATCCTCCCGTTTGCGAAGAGCCTTTATCCGATTCATTAACATAACTTGTCCGTGGTCTTGAGGATGATGTGCTGGATGAGTTGGCAGAGGACGGGTTAGAGTATCTGGCTGGATATATTATACGGCGGCGAAACTTGACTGCAAATAAGTCAAGCGATGAGTCGTTTACGTCGATAGACGAGGTATCCCATGGAGGCCTTAAAAAACCTTCAATGTGGTTCAAAACGAAAATTAATTTATAAGAACATTTGTTCCAAAGGTTAAATGGAGATTCCGTGTTCGCAAGCAATAACTTTTCGGAGAAGCTCATGAACGTCAGCCAAGAAATAGAACTTCCAACAGAAGTGAAAAAACTTTTTTTTAGATGTAGAATGCACATACGCATCAAATATCTCAATAAGCGTTTGAAGTATATATGGTTAAACTTTTTCTTTCTGAAATCAATCACTTCGTTTCGTGTACCAGACCCTCCTTTCAAGTCGTGTTGCTTTTTAGTCTGCCAAACAAAATATAACTTATCCAGTCTTTTCGTTTAACTTTTTATTCAAAAACAACGCATTTTATATATATTCGGTAAGTGGTCCTAAAATCCAAAGATCTAAAGTCGATTTTAATATTAATGACTTCCAATAGATATTGACCTCAAGATACCATAGTTGAGCAATAAAATATCTGCAAATGCAGTCGTTTCACTTTTATATTCACGAATTTGTATTTAATTGTAATCACATCGTATAAATTCAATATGGGTTTCATTGGCTAATTTGTTCTATTTTAAGAAAAACCATAAATGAAAATATCATTCAATTACGTTAATATGAATTAAATAAATTATTTCCCCCCTTTCTACCAAAACCCCCAAAAACTGTTTGGCGTTTCACCCCATTCTCCCTCTACAAAATACATCCTTGTGATTCCACTATGTGCTTGTACAAATAAATGCCTTTCTGGCATAAAGAGGAGTAAATTTAGCCATGACATCATACAGGGTTCTCCTTCTGGCAGTCTCGAAGCTCCTTTCATATTCTCCGTTATATGAAGCACTGTGAAGATCTGAGCCATAGTGGATTTACGAGGTCTGACCCCACATTGATAAGTTTCAATCACCTCAAGACCACAGATATAATGTTATATGCGATATTAAGACAACTGACAAAAAACCAACCGTACGGACAGCCTAATTGTTAAGAGGACGTGTCAGAATTTCTCTGATGAAGAAGTCTAGCAGCTTCCGAAACTGATCTATAAGAAAAGCTATTACGGTTGTCTGTAAATTTTAATTTTCTATTAAAATAAAAAACTTTTCATAATTAATTAAATTATCTATATATATATAAATGATTTAAATGGTATACTTCCTTTTGGGGGTTTGTTTGTTCAGGAAAAAAGGCGAAAATATTAAGGGGTCATGGCATCTCCCATACAAACTTAATTTCACAGGTGTAATATCTCCAAAAGGGTTCATGGTAGGGATCTGAAAATTGGTATAGAGATATACGATATCAATACCATACTCAAGAGCAAAAAGAGAGGGTTATCGGAAGAGAGGGAGTGGCACCTCCCACTCAAACTTAATTTTTCAAGCTTAATATCTCTAAAAGCGTTCAAGGTGGGGATCTGAAAACTGGTATTTAGATATTCGATATTAATACCATACTCACGGAAAAAAGTGGTAGTTATCGGAAAAGGGGGCGCGCCACTTTCAAGGTAGGGACCTGGAAATCTATCTACATATGTCTATACGATATCAATACCATACTCGCTAGAAAACAAATGGGAGTTATGGGAAAAGGGGCGTGTTTAACGCTAGCCGCGACTTCATACACCATAAATAAAGATTGTTCAAATTACGTCGAAGTTTACTTGCATGCTCCGTATTGCTAAACATTCAAAATTCCAATGTCTTTTATGAAAAGCATAAAAAGTACAGGGCCTAAAATGCTATCTTCAGGAACACTTGATGAGGCAACAAAAAAGTCTGAAAACGAACCATCAATCGAGACTGAACAAGTTATCCATAGCAAAACGGAGGAATGGAAGTCAAGGCAAGCTAATATACTGATCATAATCCTTTGAGATACTCTATCGACCGCCTTACAAAAGTAGGTATATATGCAGTCAATTTGTGAGCCAAGCGAACGCGGTTAGGTGCAAAAATCAATAAATACCTCTAAATTGGAGACTGTGGAGAGTCCACTTAACAGCGAAATAGATTTTGTTCTTGACAACACTTTCAAAAAGTTTTTTAAAAGTCTAATAGTTTCGAAGAGATATTGGCTATTATAATCGCCTATGATCCTTTTCAAAATATTTTACAATATTTTTAAACTTGACAAGGGATGACGGAAAATCGTTCCAACAAAAATCAATTTTATTAAGGCCAAAATTTGTGAAAATCGCAGAAAACGGCTGTATGTACACTTATGTCCGCCACTGTATATAAAATTGGGCTTAGTCCTTAGCCGATTCAGTCCATTTTTCTCTTGAACATTCCTTGTTTGAAGAATTTTGTTATGCTAACTTCAATGGTTTTTGAGTTATGATTAATAATAATTGTAAAATCAACTTGATCAAAGTGTGAGTTGCCACGCCCATTTTAAAAACATTCCAAGAAAAATAAATTGGGTGCCATAATTTTAATGTACATACCAAATTAAGTTTTGAACTAGCACTTTTTTGTATTTTCCAAAGTTTTCGATACGTAAAAAGTAGGAGTGGCTATAATATCATTTAACCAGTCCTGTTAAATAATGATTGGTAATTGCGAATCCATTATAACGTTTGATTACTTTAAATTTTTAATTATTACTTTCCAGTGAATTAAAAAATAATCAAAAAAAAATCATGAGAAAAATCACGATTATTTTAAAAAAGTTAAAAATGATCAAAAATAATCAAAAAAGTTGTTTTGATTACTTTTAATTATTTTTGATTTTTTTTAGATTATTTTTGATAATTTTTGATTTTTTTTAGTATTGTTGTAGAAGCGCATAAATATACACATCAACAATACTGAAAAAAATCAAAAATAATAAAAAAAAATTATTTAAAATAATCAAAAATAATCAAAACAACTTTTTTTTTGTTATTTTAGAAATTTTTTTTAAATTTGTTTTTCATTTTTTTTAATCGTAATCAATGAATAATTACCTTTTCTTGAAAAACAATTAAAATATTAATTAGTAATTAAAAAGCCGTATAATTAGTTGATTACGAATTACTAATCAATTTTAACAGGTTTGGATTTAACCCATTTTGAATGGTGATAGGGCACAAGTGACAAGGAATCTAGATTAAATTTCGATAAGATGCTCAAGTTGCAGTATTCACACACGTACGCCCTGACGGACGGCCATGGCTTAATCAACTTTTTTTTTCTCCTGAGCATTTTGATATACATATATAAGTCAATATCTATCCCGACTCCGTTACGCCCTGCCGTGGCGCGAACAAAACTAATACACCTTGTGTGCATGGAACTACTGGGTATAAAAAATCTTGAAAAGATTGGTCCAGCAAGGATTTTTGATATCTCCTCCACACGAATATAAGTCCTACAATAGCTTTTGAAATATATATTTATACAGCAAAAAAAAAATGTTTAATGAACTTCGACTACAAATAAAATCGAATGATTTCCAAAACGCAATTTTCAGACCATGCCCGATTTTTAAAGATTTTGGAATATTTGTGTCGGTCAGTGTTAGAAATTGATATTTTCCAGACAATATTAATGGGTTTTTTGTGTCGCTCGCGAGTTGTTGCAACTACAAAAAGGGGGCGTATTGTACAACAGCACGAATAGTGGGTCACTTAAAGGCTGCGACATCAAAAAGGCATTCGAGTCGTGTGTCATATTTGAGAAAGTCAATTGAACCATGCCATGGTTGAACACCTGCTTCTGTCCCAACGCTACATACACGCCAGATATAGCGTAATTCATAACTATAGCACACTCAAAATTTATACTTTTGAAGATGTGCACAATGTTGGAAAAATATTGAAATTGAAATGATATTATATAAATGACTAAAACATATAAATGTGATTGTGCTTATAGTGCTGCAGTCTTGAATATTTAAGACTGGAAACGCATAACTCAGTTTTGTAACTCATCAAATTCTAGTACAATAAGGTCTAAATTTAAAATGTTTTAAGAAATTTTTCATCGCAACTTTCTGCATATCGTCGGCAATGCGGTAAAAATTGTTAACTCGCTTCAGAAAAATTTTTCAGTACAAGGAAAAACCCAAATTGAGTGAAATGGAAATGTTTGGAGCAGCTTTTTATAATTTGTTGGTCCGAGAAAGTTTTATTTTCAGTATTTTTCTAAGCGATTTTGAATATTAAACATGTAATTTTTTAAATTTAAATTTAAAATTAAAAACGATATTGTATTGAATTCGGGACGGTTTCTCTAAATAAAATAGGTTTTCTAAAATGCAATTATTAGGACTTGTCTAGAGTAAAACTCATATTCGCAAAAGCAGATTTTTTCGAATATTAGAGAATCATATTTTCCGCAAAAATCTTTGGTCGAATTACCAAAGAGGATGAGAAGAAATTTCGAGAAAAACTTCGCAAATTGCTGGAGATAAATGACTCGCCTGAGAATTCGGATGCGCGGAACTCCCTATAGCGAGAACTCAGCACAAGTTTAAAGATATACCAAGAAGTAGTGAAGGGGTCTTCACATTTATAGTTTGATTCTAAGAACATTCTTTCCATTTACTCCAAAGCAAACCTGTGGTTGAAATGACCAGATAATAGAACTTACACGTCCTAAAATATTAGGTACGGTGGTTGATGTTACTCTCACTTTCATGCAACACGCAACCGTGACTCTCGACAAAGCTACAAGCTGTAGTAAAATCCTCAAGTGACTAGCTGGCTCTGCTTGGGGAGGATATGAAGAAACAATAATAGAAACGTACCCGTCACAAGTAACGCATCTGTAGCAAGTTGATGAGCTGTCAAAATACTCTCCCAGGAACTGCTATCGGACGTCACCTTATGACCCTTCAATATCATTTATATTGCTAAGCAAACATGCTTAATGCTAGACGAAGTTGGATACGAAACTTCTGAACAGCAGCGAAACAAAATCCACAAAAAAACAGTAATTTATTTTAATTAACCAGAGCTGTTAAGTAATGATTACTAATAGTAATGATTAGCGATTTGATTCATTATATTTTGAAAAAACCTAATAATGATTGATTACCCATTGTTTTTGGCTTTTAATGATTATTTAAAAAAAAATCGAACAATTTGTTTTTGATTACATTTGTTATTTTTGATTGTTTTCGATTCTTTGTTACTTTTAATAACTTTTTGGTATTGTTGCGGAAAAAAAAATTTTGATTTTGTTTGATACTTTTGATTATTTTAGATATTCCTTTTGAATGGTAATCAATTAGTAAACAGGGAATTTCGAAAAAAAATTTAAATAATCAATATTGATTTAACGATCCATCCAATCAATTAATTACTCAATTCTAATGGGAATTTAACAGGTCTGTATTAAACCATGCCCAATTGGTCTCGTAACAAATAAATTTCAAAATTTTTTTAAAAACTTTCAAAACTCTTTTGAAATTCTTAAGACGCGCACAAATCGATTTATATGATTCCTACACTAGAATTCTATAAGAAAAATATTGAAATTCAAATCAAAGTCTCAAATAAGGTAAATTTAAAATGACCTTTAATATGTAAGCCTCGAGTGTGCTATAATTATGAAGCATTTTATGGTATGTATATGTGAAATTGACCAACTAAAATGACAGTTAATCGTTAATATTTAATGAACATTTTAGTAAATGACGGTAGATTATCTGACCACATGCACATGCACATCTATACAAATCAATGGAGCATATTGTTCATGGCACTATATAAAAGTCCCAACGCAATACAAAGTGCTTTTCATTTCTTTTTCGATTTTATTTCGTTCATTCTAAACATACAAAACAGTTTTCACCTGAGAAACAAGAACTCACATTTGCATTTAGTAAATCGAAGTGAAAACAACAACACAAAACAATAAAATTTAACGCTAAATTTTAATTTAAAAATAATTTTTATGGGCTTATTATTGTGGCTTAAAGGTTAAAGAGTGTTAGAGCTTATTGTAAGTTAATGTAATTCACAATTTAATATGAAATAAAATTTAAATCCAATCATTTGAAGATTTTTATTAAGTGTATATCCAGTTGTGCGAGCACACGGAGTATTATGGGATTGTTTTGTAATGGTACACATAGATCGATATATAAATATTGTGAGGTTTCTAGTTTTAACTGAACTTCTCTACTCACATATCCTGTGAAGTTCAAGCATTGACAACCTTATTTCCCAGACATGAATTTAGTGCATTTCAAACGCCTGCTGCTAAGTCCTAACATTTCATTTCAAATTCGGAAAATCACAGTTGAACTTCAGAATTTCATGTCGAATTCAGAAAGGTACAATTCTAATTAAAGAGATTAGAAACTGAAAATGATAATATCTGATTTTTATTCGCAAACACATAGCGACATATGAATACAATAGCAATCTGAAATTTCGTTTTTTCAAACTTGCTTAGTATTTTTTTTATTTTTTTTTGAGTTAATAATTAACATATAAACTGAAAAATATGTAACATTGATTTGAACATAGGCGTGATTAATCTTATTATGCAGACCTGTTAAATTTTATTAGTAATTAGTAATCAATTAATTAGAGAGCTTTTGTAATTGGCAATGATTATTGTAATTGTTTTTCAAGAAAAGGCAATTATTAATTGATAACGGATAGAAAAAATAAAAAAAAAATTTTAAATAATCAAAATAGTTGTTCTGATTACTTTTGATTTTTTTTTTTTCTCAGTATTGTTGAGTATTTATGTGCTTCTACAACAGTACTGAAAAACACCAAAAATAATCAAAAAAAAATTTTTTTTAAACCAAAAAAAAAAAATCCAAAAATAATCAAAAGTAATCAAAACAAGTTTTTTGAATTATTTTTGATTTTTTTAATAATCTTAAAAATCATGATTTTTTTTGATTAATTTTTAATTATTTGAAAATAATCGAAGTATTTAGTAATCAATTATTAAATGGAGTCTCTAGAAAATAATTAATCAAACCGGTTATCAATACGATTGTTAATCCTTATTTAACAGGTCTGATATCATCCGTATATAAATAAATGAATCGTGGTGTGTATGTCACGCTTGAAAACGACTGAACAAAATTGAATTGGGGGATTGTTTGTAATTAATACGCACAAGTTTAGGAAAGAAATACAAAACTATTACAAACTTGATTTGTGAGGCTGAATATCTCTAAAATGGGTAATGGTATTGACCCTAAAATTTGTACGAAGATATAGATATAAATAGCATACTCAAGGAAACAAAATTGGAGTTATCGAAAAAGGCGGCATTGCATTCCCTAAACAAACTGAACTGTTCTTACTTCGTGTTTGATGAAGCAGAATCAAAAAACACTTGATACTAATATTTTTTTCTTGACTATCTATCAATATTGACAATTTACAAGAACACAAAATCGGGGATTTAATCTATACACAATTAAAATTGTGGACAATCTCTAATTTTCGATTTAGAAAACACAAGAGTAATCGAGAATGTTTGAAATTAAATCAATAAAAGCAAGTAAGGAAAGGGCTGTCTTCGACTGTGCCGAAGACTTTATACTTTTCATGAATAGACATCACAGTTTTAAGTGTCCGATCCTTACTTACAATTAGTACAAACTCTGCAAAACTGTTAATTTAAAGATACATAGCCAAAACTCCATTTATCGGAACAATCGACTATATGGGAGCTATATGCTATGTAGGTCCGATCTGGCTGATTTTCACTACACACATTACATTTATAATATGTACTAAAATTTCAAAATTTTACGTTCCTAACTTTTGAATTGCAAGAGTTATAGGCCAAACCCCGTTTATCGGAACAATCGATTGCATAGGAACTATGCGCTGTATTGGTCCGATCTTCTTGGTTCCGACAAATGATTAATATATTACAAAATGTAGCCTCCATACCAAATTTCATCAAGAATATCTCTAAAACTGAGGGACTAGTTTGCGTTCAAATACAGACAGACGGACATGGCTTAATCGACTAAATTCAACCAAAACTCCCTACTGAACTTGAGCTTTTTAAATATATCGTTAGCTATTGGATATTAGTTTATATTTTTATTACATTGGTGTTACGTTCTACAATATTTTTCAATGGCTAAGATCTCGCTCACAAGCTCTCTAGAGTGAAGTATTAAGTTTTTGATTAAATGTATTATAAAATCAGATCAGTTCGTTTCGACCTTAGACTTTAATCTTATTTTAGATTATTACGTATCGTCTGCTAAGTGGAAAAGCGTCCAATCTGACCCAAGTCGCATGAATTATCTTAAATTACTTTTTAAAAATCCCCAGTGTCAGCAAAAGGTTGAAACACTTGGTATATCCGAATTAGACTAATGGAATTTCTGTCTCCAAACGGTCAATATTAATTCAATGTATTAACAATTTATATAAGGCTTTTTTGCACTGAACTCTGAAATGAGAATAAGAATTGGGTATTTTCAAACATTTATTTGGATAGCACGTTCTTCAACCCTTCGCTGCGATAGGTCAGCCTTTCCATGCAGTGGACGATTTAAACTTTCATTTTCTATCTTACTAACAAACGCATTAATTCTCATTTACAGTTCCATAAACAATTGTTATTGGCAAATTTCGTGAACGCAGAACTGCCTACAGAAATAAGTGGATATCAGCTTGACAAATGGACGCCACTTCAGTTGAATCTATTGCCTTAATATCTAACAGTAACACCAATAAAATGAGTTGTGGCAGCAGCAGTAGCGCTAGTAGTGGCTATGCGAGTGCCACCACCACGCCCACAAATCCCTCTTCAGTTGGTAGCAGCAGTCATAGTGAATATGCAGATACACATTCCACAACACCTGTTGGTATGGTTGAGCCCAGACCAACTTCTGTACCTACAATAGCCACCATATCACCCTACTACAATGAAACGTATCAGCACCAACCACAGCCACAGCCACAACAACAACGGCAGCCAACACACTCACAGAATCCACATCCACATGCCACACAACAGGAATATCAGCAGCATCAAACACATTCATATCAATTAGCCGACCAAATGCAATCACCTACGTTGTCACAATACAGCAACAGTGCATCCAACAGCTCCTACGATTCGCCGCATACTTATTTAGGAAGTACAAGGGAAAGTTATGTGCCCCCAACCACTGAGGTAGAGCGTAATTTATTGGGTATGCGACACACGACGGCATTTTACACAACATCACTAGACAAGCCAAATAGAATGGCGCACACCACGCAACTTGGCACGCAGCCTACACCACTCAGCCACATCGCTAACACTTACAATTCAAATAATAATAACAAAAATTACAATAACAGCAACGAAAGCGTTCTTAGTTTGAGTCAACAAAAACGCAGCGTGGGGGACCCAATTACGCACGCTGCTAAGCCACAAGCTACAGCCACGCCCTTCTATGCCCAACCAACAAACGCCACAGCCAACGCTTATCCGGAGCCCTACAAAAACAATGCAACAAAATTGCCTGGTCACAAATTATCAGGCCACAGCATCGATTACACGAATTACGGTAATCCAGCGTTGTTAGATGCATCACCCTATGTGCAAACTTTTACACCCTATCATGGTAGTAAAATGTTGCAAGATATTGCTTATGGCACAGGGCAAGCGAAACAACTCACGCCACTGACAAATGTGCGCATGCCACAGCAACGTTTAGGAGGAGGCATACATTATAGCACCAACACAAGCATGCCCATATGTGCTGGTAGTAGCGCTGGTGTTGGCAGCGGTAGTGGAAGCGGTCATGCTAACGGCGCTTATATTGATAAATATGTTTATAGCGCGGTGAGCGCAGCGCCTGCAACATCGTACTACACAACCACGCAACCGGTTGCAAATCCAGCTGGTGTGCCGTATAATAACGTTACATACGCCGTTGCTCCACCAACAGGCGCACCTACAGCAATGCCACCGCAATATGGCGCTGAAATGACAAGAGATACTTACCGCAAACCAACAGCCGCAGCTTCATCATGGCATTGGAGCGTGGAATATCCGAATGGTAATTGCCTACCGCCGCCACCACAAGCAGCAGCAGGCGCAGCAGCAACACACACTGGCTTACCAACGGCCGCAATACCACCTACTAACGCAAGCTTTGTACCGGCATCAAACCTTACAGGTCCCAATAGCCGTGATATCTATTATGCAACTGATAAATATAACAACAACAAATATGATAAGTATAATACGTATTATAATCCACATCAACAATATACGTCTGGACGTAACGTCTGGGCAAATACGCCACCACATGCCGCCACACATCTTGTGCCTGCACAGCTCACCGAACGTTTGCCGCCACATCCACCTCACGCGTACGCACACCACGCATCACCACTATCTCCGGGTGGCGGCGCCACTTATCAACACGCATACTCACCCGGCGCACGCCAAAATTGTTGCTCACAAACATTTCAAACACAAAATTGCTATTATCCACGCACTGCACATTATCCAACGCCGGCGCCATTTTTTGCCAACACTTACAATCCGCATACAGCGCAGCCAATACAATATGCAGTAACGGGTGCAGCAGCCGCAGTTGGTAGAAATGTCACCAATAACTCTACAGGAAGATATAGCATGCTTGATTATGCGCATGCAAGCAAATCCAAAGTTAATACAAATGATCTCTATGCTGGTGGCGCTGCTGCATCTAACACGCCGCCTAATTATGATGCTGCAAGTTTGAATTATCATCACAATCAGCAGCAATATACAAATGCACACGCAACAGCTGCAGAGTCCGCGCTCAGTGCAAATACCGAACTTTCAACGGCCTACTATAACGATCTCAATATGCAGCCTACGTACGAGAACTATTTGGAACCGCTGCAAGCACCAGCGCTCATACAACAACGACGCGAAAGCTTAGTGCAACGCGTTGAACATTTGCCAAACCTCTCAATACCCTACACGAAACAGCCCCAATCCACGTTGACAGGATCCATGATTGACTATCAAAAGCACACAACTGGCGCCACAATAAATGATGACTGTTTCATGGGTAGCGGTGGTGTTACGCTGACGAATTTAGACGAACATATGGCCACAAATATGCGCAGCAACTACGAGAACAGTGCATTTGGTGAGTTGCCATTGAGCAATGAGCTGGGAAGTGCCGCACAAAAGTCGGATATACCAACAACGCCAACAACTAAAACCTATTCAAGCTTGCGTGATTTCCTTAGCACATGGAATGAAGATGAAGATGATTATGGTTGCGCAGCAGAGTTGAAATTTGTAGAAAATGAAACGCAGCAGTTGGTTGTTGAACAAGAAGTGTTGAGAACATTTGAAAGCATCAGCCATGATGAGTTGACAGCAAATAAAAACACAGCAGCACAGCCGCGCGCCGTGGAGCCAACACAACCAGCAAACAGCGTGCATGGGGGCCAAGAAGTTAGCGAAACATATCAAACACAGCCACAACGTTTGGCGTTATGTGGTGAAGATCAAGTCAAAGCAGCTGTGAAAAATCAAAAAGATGCAAATAATGCAGCAAACACTAATCTGCCCGATATTATAATAGATATAGAAAAATCTAACGTTGCAGCACAGCCAACACAGACGACTGCGCCAAAAACTACTATGGCTGTTAATAGCGAAAAATCCATTGCAAAAAGTACACTCTATAACATTTTCGATGTCGAGAAAGAGCTCGACGAACTTGTAACAAAAAAGATAAAACTAATAAAAACAAATCTTGACGCACCACACATACGCACCACAGGTAGTGTTATAAAGAAAGTCGAAACCGAAGCTCAATGCGCAACCGAAATGCGCGACATAACGAGTGCGAGCATGTTTGAACAAGTAGCAGTTGTGGATAATGCTGCAGTTGTAACAGATAACCTTAAAACATTTGATGATTTCGAATATGTAGACACTACAACAACTTCTGTGCATCCGCTTGTCACAGTGAAAAATGTACAAGAAAGCGCACAGCAGCAAGCCTTAACGAGCGCCGTCCAAGCCAAACCAGATAGTACATGTGATAGAGGTATTGAGAGCGAGAACACAACAAGTTCGAATGGTTCCACATTTGAAAAAGAATACGAAACTTTTATCAATAAAATTGGCAACGTGTTGGATTTGAATGCAGCGAATAGCATAGATAATGTTATTGAAACACCGGATATATCATCCGACGTACCACAACTTGTAGAAAATCACGCTGAAATAAACGCTACAAAAGACGAAAATATAAAATTTACTAAACAAAATTCAGACAGCGATCTTGATATAGCACAAAAAATTAAAAGCTACTCAAAGTTCTATAAACGTAAACGCACCTATTCAGCGTCTAATAAAGATAACGAGTGTAAAAAGTTAATTGTGGTAGAAAAAACCAGCTCCAATATAAATTCAAATTTTCCCTTGACCTACACTAAGCGTTGTAGAAAAAGAGAGTGCGCGGGTGCGATACATAAAATACGTTTGAAGGCACTGCGCGCACGTCTCACTAAATTCTATTCGTATTATCAAAGGCGCATGCGTACTTTACGACGCTACGATACTTTAAAATGGAAAAGGCTATATACCAAAGCATTGTTAAAACAATATATATCAACGAAATTGTTAGAAACTAGTTTAAGCTTAAGCGCGAGTAAGAAGAGTCTTCAACTCGGTGCTAGTATGAATGAAACGCAAGAGAAGAGACCAACGCGTAGTTTTGAACCACAAAGTCTGAAATGCTTATGTGTAAGCTTTATAAATTCTGATATGTTTCGTAAAAAGCTTTTGAAAGCTAACGAATTGAAGCGAAAAGTGAATGTAAAGAAATATAATTTTATGAAAAATGCGAAAGTAAATGAGGAACACACAAATGATGCGGCATTAAAAGAATATAAGCCAAACACGCACCAAGAAATAATTGAGAAGTCCTATAATTCAAAGCGTACACTTCAATCAAGAGATAAAAAAGAAGAAGACTTAAACGACAATCAGCCTGATAAAATGGAAAACGCCTGTAAGAAGTTAAAACTTGATGTTGCTTGTGCGTTAAATAGTCAAGCCTATGCTGCTGATGTGGAGTACAAAAATGAGTTAATAGTTGATAACAGTAATGATTTCAAAGCAAAATCTAATGTTTCGAGCACAGATTATTTTGAGAACATAACAGAGAACGAAAAAGTGAATCTGAATTCAAGTGAAGCTGAAGAAAAAAATTGTAATGTGAAAACTCCGCTTACACTACAACAACAAAAACATGAAGGATATACAGCGCGGTTAGTGAAATATTATATAGACGATAAAGTAGCACGAAATGTTCAACAAGCAAACAACTCAGAACATATAGTAACAGAAAATGAGCCGAACGCGAAAGTGTTTGATAATAATTCTGAAGTTCATGAAACGTTGGAAAATGTTATGGAAATCAAGAGCTTAGAACAGGAAACTCAAGAATGTGCTACGATCGCAACAGAATACCACCATACGGCTGAAATACAAGCAGAAATTGGAGCCAGTAAAACTAAAACAATAGACAAATATAATAATGAGAAAACCAATGAAATAAGAAGTGCAGCAGAGAGCGAGGAAATAGCGCAAGAAACATTTGGAGTAGCAGAACAGCTACAAAATGATAAAGAAGTTGTAGAAGAATTGACAAGGCGCTCAAGCGTTACTTTCAACTTGATTGAAGATGATGTCGTTATAAAACCTGAACTACAAGAAATGGCTATTGATAGCACAGCAGCGGATAACGCTACTGCCAGCATTGAAGAAGTTAAATACGGCACAATGGATCCAACATCTGCAACTGATAATGACCAAAGTCCCCTAAACGCTAACGAAGAAAGCTTCGGCTGTTTCTCAGAGCATGAATTGGAAACAATTTCGTTACATTTGCGCAGTTATAGCAATCAAAGTAATAGTGAATCAAAATTAGAAGGTTTCGCAAGCCCACCTGAAACTGAGGAAATAACAAAGAGCATTGTTGAAAAGGCTAATGACAATGAAAACGCTATGGATATACTAGCAAAAGAAGGGCCAGACAATGAAATCGAACGTAAGTCTATCGATAGAGAACACGATTTCTCAGAAACGGATAACAGTGTTGATATGTTTGGTGCTAGAAAGTCTGTAGAATATTTTACGACTGAGTCAAAGAATTATTTTCAGCATGGTTCAAATATTGACGAAAGTTCTACAGATAGTAGGTCATCAAGTAGTAGTAGCGACACATCATCGTCGAGCTCTTCAAATCATAAAAACGCGTCAACGTCATCCTCGTCGTCGTCGTCCAACACCTCCTCTGATGAGGATACACAAAGCAGTACAACAACAGAGCATAGCATTTTTAATGAAATGAAAGAGTTGAAAAAAGAACTATCACAACATCAAATAAATGAAATGAATAGCTTATGGTTGGAAACAGAAGAAGAGCAAAAGACTGAAGCAGCTGCAAAGCGTCATGTAGAAGATAACAGCAACAATGATGTTGTATATGAGAAACCAATAGAGAATGATAATAAGACCTTGAAAAATATATTACAATGTGATAGTGAGGAGCATGAAGATATTGAAATAGCTGATGATAAGAAAAAACAAGACGAGAAATTGAAAGCTGACAAAGATACAAAGTCATTGGAACATAAACAAATCAACGCACTAATTGCGACAGCTGAAGATAACGACGAAACAAATGAAGATAGCAATGAAGCGGTGACACGGCGTGGTGATATTGTGTGCTTTGATGCTGTGAATAAGGTGTTAGACGCAACTAAGCCACAAAATTACGCTGATGAAATTGAAAACGTTGTCAACGGTGTGTGTGCTGCCGCAGGAATTGTAGAGGATAATCCAACGACCCCAGACAACTTGGCTACAACCACAAAACACAACAAAATGAATGTATTGAGTTTTAAAAATATTGCACTGGACTTTTTGGAGAGAGAAAATTCCATTAAACGAACTGAGGATGCGTTAAAAAATAGTAAAATACCAAAGCTAAGTGACCTTTGTAAAAATGCCTTAAGTAGTTCCTTTGAATTAAGTAGCGTCCCCACCAATATAACAAACCAAAATAATGCACCAGATAAATTAGAGCATGAATTAAGTGTTGAAGAAGCTTTAGCAGAAATGTATCGACAAGTTGGAGTCACTTCAGATGTCGATGATGGCGACGATGAAGATGGCGCAGCCGACGTTGCCCATGTAAAAGAAGCTCAAGATGTAGTTTTAATTAATTTAGAAGAAATTTTAGTTAACGATAGTGATCTATATGTTTTACAATGTGATATGAATGAAAATGTGCTGAGCGTTGTGACGCAAGCACAAGCTAATAATTTATCTAGCATGATCACAAGTGAGAATATAGATGATATTGAAATAGGTAGTAGGATCATACAAGCTACTGATGTAGAGTCAGCGATTTTAGAGAGTATGCAAGCAGAAGAAGTAGAAATGAGAAATAATGCACTAACAACAACAACAACAGATTACCGTGGCCCATTTATGGGTGCTGTAGATGAGGATATTATAAATAGTGTGGCCCAGTTAGAAAGTGGTACAGAAACTAGTTATACTTACATGCACTCACAACCACATACACTAGAATTTGTTGAAGATCACTCACTGCATTCACAATTTAGTGATTTTCCGGCTATACATCACGAAGAAATTGTCTCACAAGATTCCAAACGTTACAAACGTCAGTTATTATATAATAGTTTGCGTGAAAAATATGTCTTGAGAAGAATGAATTTTAGAATCCAACATGGTAATCGTGTACTCAAAAAATATATAAATCGTTGGATTTTACAATGTCTCATAGCGCGTTTTAGGGAGCGTGAATTAAGGAAAGTACAACAACTATATCTGAAAGAGTAGTGGAATTTGGGGAAATGCTGGTTACAAAGAAAGTGAACAATATCGCATTGCTTAAGTCATACAGCAAAGTGAGCAAAGATTCAATTTACTGTAACAAAACCAAAGACACTAACCAACAAACTGAATGCCTCAAAGCAAAAATTAACGAAATTTGTAGTCAGCGCTTTTGATACACATTCAAAAAGGTTCTGGAACTAAGTGTTTTGAAACTTTTCTTTCATACAAGTATTTTTGTATAAGATTTTGACAATTACAAAATGTAATAGATTTTAATGCCACTGCCATCTTATAAAGATTTACGTGAGCCGGTGTGATTTGAGACAGTCAAAGTGAAATGTGAGCGTACACCAAATAACAAAGGTTGAAAATCTCAAAAATAAGCGCTACATAACTAAAACATCCCCCGTACAAAATATCCTAAAAAACAAATCCGGCTAGCAGCATCGTAAAGCCTTCAGCTAAGAGAGTTAAAAAAATATCGAGAAATTTTGCAAAAAAATAGAAATCTACTCGCAGTCTGTGAGCCCATCAAATGAGTGACCCTAAATTGTCAAACAGAGCAGAATCTTCACAAAAAATTTTTTACAATAAGAACAACCCAGCAAAAAAAGTGAGAATGGCTTAAATAAAGATTCTAAGACCCGTTTTCTCAAGTCAACTTCAAAATTGATCTACCCGATAAAAACATTTTTGGTATAGAAAATTTTTGTTTAACAGCCAAATAAATTTTAAAGTTTACTTGAGAAAACGGCCCTAAAACAGCTCTACCCTGATATAAAATACGGCTAGGTCCTTTTTCTAAGAAAGATTTGGTTTAAATGAGTGATATAATACTAAGCAATTAAAAAAATTTGTAATGTATCACCTTTCTGATTAATCAAGGAGATTGCCTAAGCGGATTCTAATTATTTGGTGAATAGAAAAAGTGCTTAATCAGGTAACTAATCGCGCTGATTAATCAGGAATATATAAGTATATTCCACGATAAATAAATTAATCAAGTTTAGATGATAACAAATTATTAATAACTATTAATTAAACCTAATTCTATTTAATAAAAAACTTTGATTAGTCTGATTAATTCATGATTATGAATCACTTAATCGGCACTGCTTTTCCTTTTGATTAATTAAATAACTACACTAAGATTACTTGGTACATTCGATTAACTGATTATCAATTTTAATGTTTGATTTTGTTTTTTGCATGATTTTTTCATAATAACTCTAATGTTTAGGGCTTTTGTTATTTTATAAATGATGATTAATTGATGATGGCACAAATTATTAATTAATTAGTTTTCTGATTAATCAAAAATAGAGATTAACCGTATCAAGATTAATTCGGGGTTAAAATTAATTTTGACTAATCAGCACTGCTTATTCCCTGATTAATTGACTTATCAACCTTAGATTAATTGGTAAATTCGAATAACTGATTAAAAATTTCAGAAAGTTTTTTCAAAGTAACCCTTTTTGCATAAAACCTATATTTTTTCTAATCAGCACTGCTTATTTTTTTTTAATTAACTAACTAATCAAACTTCGATTAATTGGTAAATTGGAATGACTTATTAAAAATTAAAAATATTTTTTCAAGATAACACTTTTGTGCATAAAACCTAAATTTTTTGTGATTTTAAGTTTTTGAAAAGAGGATTTTTTTGTGAAGCATTTTGTTTAGGGTGTTTTATTTTTTATTTTAATATTTCAGGATATTGCAGATTTTAGTTTTGAGATCTTAGAACATCCCGCTCTTGAAGACACAGTTTAAAGAAAAACTGTATTTAATATTGTTAATTTAAAAAAGCAGCGGTAAAACTAGCTCCCTTATTCTGCTTTCTTGATAAATTGTCAATCTCGATAAATAATCAATAAAAAAATATTTTTTTTAAGTTCTTTTGAGTTTTACATTAAAAACAAGAAAAATAATATTATTTTTAAAGCAGAATTCAAAGCAGTTGATGCAAATATTTTTTTCTCGATTACTTATCTAGATTGACAATTTTTCAAGAAGGTAGTATCGGGGGTTAAGAATGTTGACTTTTTATGTTCTTACATTAAGGCTGTTATGCTCGTTCCACTGAGGCTTTTGAGCGTGTTGACTCCAAGTTGAATGCAAAAGTAACTTTTGGCGGATAGGTTTTAAGATACGATGAAGAATAATTTACTTTTGGGTATACACATTTTGTGAATTCCGGAATCAACGGTTTTGATTTTGGCACTTTCACGACAGTTCGTTCTGGTTGTTCCTTTTGTTTTATACCGTGAGCGTGTGTTCCGTGGAGGTTTTCGGTAGTACTACCTCCCTGTTAGAAGCTCTATTTATACAAGTGTTTCATAGGTTTCCAATATTGTACAACAAAATCGTGACTAGAGTTTAACAACTAGTTTAATTAAAAAAGTCAAACGTGTCGGCACATTTTCATTATTCCCCATTTCTAGTTATATGTAGCAATAAATGAAAGACAAACCAAAAAGAAAGCAAAAAAAGACAAACAAACAAAAAACCGAAAGAAAGAAAAAAGGAAAGTAAATAAGATAAAGAATATGAAAAAAAAAAAATATGAAAGAAAAAAAAACACTTATACAACAATTGTGCGCAGCTTTTGTTTGCACTTTAGATCAAGTTTTTTGTACTAAAAAGAATCTCATAACGAAAAAGTCGTATGAATACACCAAGTAAATGTATAAAACAATGTAAAAATATTTATATTTAGTTCTTTATTTAATTTCCAGAGTTGCATGCTGCACCAGAACTACCTTTAGGTTGCATACAAATTACAACAAAAACTGAAAATTAGAAATTGTTTGAAAGTAAACAGCGACTACAAATTTAGAGATATCTGCATAAGGTTTTCCTTTCTATAAAACTGAAAAAATGGGATTTTTTTAAAAGTAAAGATCAGCTTGAGTCCAACTCAAGCTTATTTTTGAGCACTATAAAACCACCAAAACAAAATGGCCTTCTCAATTTTTAGTGTCATTTCTATGCAACCCATCGTTTGTTTAGACGCTTATTGTGGTTGGTTGTCTGCTTTAATTGCTCCATAATTATATATTAGATATTTAGGTTTGTCTAAAATATGAGATATACATATATAATAATTAGTACAATAGAAAAATAATAGTGTTTAATGCAGTCTACTTAACTATAATTCCAAAATAATACTGTACTTCAGGGTCATTATCAAGGGCGGTCGAAATAATTCTAACTCTGGATGAAAGAAAATTAAACATGTTTTTGCGTTTTGCCACCACTGTATACAGTTGAAATAATATATTGACGCACCTTAAAAGGGATGCTTGACTTTAAGCTGAACATCTAACAATAAATTGGTCAAAATTGCATTGAATTTTATATAGCGGGCGCTGAGTGATGCGCAAACAAACATAGAGACAGACAGAGAAAAATTGTAAAACCTTTTCTTTCTGCTTCTATTACAACAATAAAAACACGGTTTTGCTTTTCTCTTTCATATCTATAATGTGCAAACATCGACCTGCTACTATTTTATTGTATGAGGAGTTCCAAAAGAAATCCATCAGCTGAACAGAGGAAGGGAAGAATCTTGGATTGAAAGCTTTTGACAGTTATGAAGTGAATATTGACTACACTGAACATGGCTACATTAGACGCATTTCATACAAAAGTTCTTGTTTCAACTACCGATCCGTAATATTAGTAATATAAGCCAACACAACAAAAAAGCTTTCGTTAGCAAAGAAAGTACGAATAAAGCATGGAACATGCTGCATACTTCAAGGCGCCAACTTTTTAAAGTATTATTTTTCTGGTCCTTCACTTTGTTTATACGAAGATTAGTTGCGAGAGCATAGTGAAAATTTTCGGCGCATTTTTTTGTAGAACAATTTAACCCTCTAACGCATATTTAACCCTCTGCCAAGCGGAATTTTTTTTGGACTCTCTGCAAAAGTGTCAACAAGACTCTTTCCTGGGAAAACTAAAGTGTTAAAATGTTCTGTTGAATTATACGTCGTAAAGTTTTTAAACAAATTTTTCTGAGATGATGATTTTCAGTACCTTTTCTCCAAAATCTTGTACCTTTACTACATGAGTCTGACTCTTCCATCCAGAGTTGATAATATTTCGCCCAAAATGTCACTATTATTATTATTATTTTTTTTGTTGTAATTTTTCCAAAGCCAAAATCAAAGATACAAATCAATTTCTGTTCTAGTGTTCGCCTGAGTGCATTTAATAAAATATTATATTTATGTAGCACAGCGCACCGACTGTTTACTTGTTTATATTTATTATTACACAAAACTTCATATACGTAGTTTAATTTATATAGCGCATATTACAAGTTAAAAATAAAATATTTAGTCTAATTTGAATTGTTATAGAAATTTAAGTGCGAGTGTTATCGTTTAGGAAATCGGATTTTGCGTTTTAGGCAAATAGTCAAATAATAAAAAATTAGATACTACCTACATACATACAAACATACATATTCCACTAATTGTTAATATTTTTTTATTTATATATAAATACATATATGTGTGAATATACATGTTTTTAAAAAATATATATAGCGTAAATCATTTTGTGCAAAATTTGTGCTTTAGATATATGTATATCTGTATAATGTAATGTTAACAGTACAAGCTTTATGTGAATAATATTATACATATATATACATATACATAAATATCTTAGTAATAAGCGAGGAAAATAAATTATTGTTAGTCTACTGAAAAATCAGCTAACACCCCAATATATTTGCACCAATATTTTATTGGAAAAGTAAAAAAAAAACCAAATACATACATATACATGTATATTGTTAACAATTTTTTATTGTGAAAAAATTCTTTAATTATTTAATGTACCATTGATTAAAAATATAAGTAATATTTGAATGTGTATGCGTTAAATATGCAGAAAAATGTTAAACAAATAAAAAAAGGTGAATTTTTGTGCTTTTTAGACAAATTGTATTTTAATCAGTTCAGTTGTCATATCTCAATCGTTGTATTGTTATCATCAGCTGATATATATGTTTTAGCTTGAGTCAATGCAGTGGTGTGAAGTTGATACCAAGAATTTTAATATTGTTTTCGCATATATATGTACTAGAGATGCCACGAATATTCGACAACTATTCGTTATTCGGCCTATCCGGCACTTTTTTCGGTATTCCGTATTGCAAACTATTCGGCCGGTAACCGAATAGCAAATCATGAAAAATTTACTCATAATATTACTCACAAAGGTCTTTATTTAACCAGCAATTTAACATATTAATATTTAAAATCAATGCAATAAAACCTGCTAAGTCCAGAAAATCTATGAAAAGTTGCTAACTTCACTCAATTGAGTTTTTTCGTTCCACTGAAAAATTTCGTTGAAGGGAGTTAGCAGTTTTTTTTTCATAAACTAGCAGACTCGGCAGACGTTATCTCGCCCAAAGGTAGACCTGAATTTGAAAGCATCTACCCGTCCTTCTTTATCTCCCTCTCAGATTTATAAGATACTTCCGAAACAAGTTGAGATATTAAAATTAATCGCATTTATTGTTGCAGCACTAATTAGTACCTTTCGTTTGCTACCCATATTGTAGTAAAAAATGTTGGGTCACCCTTGGTCCACACACCGAAACCGGTAGAATTATCGAAACAAGGGATACTGTGAACTCCTATAAATATTCTTAAATATCTGCAATGCAAGGACATTGATCTGTTACAATTTTAATATATGTAGAGATGACGAGCTTATAAAAATACTGTTAACAAGACCGCTAAAAATTAATATGAAACTCTGAAACTAGTACAACTTGAAAGGTAATATCAATAATTGAAAAAAAAAAAATAATAATAATTATTTCTGTTGTTGTTGTGGTAGCGACAAAAATACAGTTTTGTCGAATTAACAGTCGTTGGCCGGATTTGAACCCGGTACGCTCCGGTACTCCCTTGCGGTACTGGCCGACTGTCGTGGTAGCGATTTATGACCAGTGAAACCTTCTAGGTCATGTCACCTGACTGATAGAAGGGTAATGAGAGGTGAGAGGCATCATATCCATAGATCAACCATCGAGTTGCACGTCATTACCTTTGTGCATATTAGTCGCCTCTTACGACCGGTATGCCTACCTCGGGCATATTCTCAACCCCTAACCCACAGGGGCATGGGGAGTGTTGTCAAAAGGGGCAGTCCTCTGACTGATATGAACCCTGAACTCCCTAACGGAACATGCCCGACTGTCCCGGTAGAGATTCGGTATGACCAACGCAACCTTCTAGGTCGTGTCACCCCTCCTTCCTCAAGAAGAAGAAAGTGGGTAATGCGAGGTGGGAGACAAGTTATCCATAGATCAACCATCAAGTTGCAAGTCAAAAAATTAGTTTTTCCCTGTACACATGTATATATCGAACTCTAGCTAATATAATTTTGCAGCGAAAATTTTTACAAGGTGGCGCAAAAGTAAGCTTCCGATGTTCAGCATATCGGTTGTGGCACGTGCAGTGTGTGCTGTTGCACCGTCTTGTTGGAACCACATGTTTTCCAATCCCAATTCATCAAGTTGCGGCAAAAAGAACTCGTTGATCATTGCTCTGTAGCGCTCACCATTCACAGTAACCGTTTGGCCCCGACCGATTATTGGTCAAATAAATAGTCAGCAATATTCCGCGTTCTGGAGCAGTGTAGCGTAACATTGTTTATTAACGTGTAGTTCGCATGTGTTTACTACACAAATGTCAAACCTGAACTGACTTTAGGGACCAATCGCAAAATTTATAGCATTTTCTGATAGGAGGATTACTTTTGCGCCACCCTGTATATAACAAGTTATGCCAATGGCTTACTCTACAATCTCTTATACTTCCTGGAGTAAAATTGGAAACCAGTCTGCAAAATGACAGCCTTAGAGATACACACTTTGTATCTCGTTCTATATCGGTTAAAAAATCGATAGTTGAATATTGAATACCGGTAATCACTCATCCAGAACCAGAGCTGCCACTGAACTATACCAGTTGTGAACTACCCAAAGCTATCTTAAAACTTTCTGAACGGGACCAGGTTGAGAAATGTCGGTAAGTATTCACTGGGCCACAATTCCTCCGCTAATGAGATCGCCATTCAAAAGTAGTCAGTTGAAAGCTTCGTTTAGGATTGAGCTAGAACCGGTATGTCACAAAACTCAATTTGCCAAGGGATGACGGAAAATCTTTCCTAAATACATCAACTTTCCACCCTGTCGGAAAGTCAACAAAGCAAAATAAATGAACTCGCATTGTTGTCGATTGTCATATTCCTTCCTGAGACAGACGGCAATTGCTATTCATTTACATACAACTGACGGTCGGCAAACCTCGTTTGTTAGCTGTTGTTGGGCTCGGAGACGTTCTTTCCAATTTGGCGGTGCTCTTATGTGTATTTGTAATAAAATAAAAAAAATAAAACAAAATAAAATAAAATAAAATAAAATAAAATAAAATAAAATAAAATAAAATAAAATAAAATAAAATAAAATAAAATAAAATAAAATAAAATAAAATAAAATGAAATGAAATGAAATGAAATGAAATAAAATGAAATAAACCAAAATAAAATTCCAAAAAAAAAAATAAAACCAAAAGAAAATAAAACAAAACAAAAATATAAAAAATAGAATAAAACCAAAATAAAAAAAAAATAAAAAATAAAATACTATAAAAAAAAATAAAATAAAGCAAAATAAAATAAAATAAAACAAAATAAAATAAAATAAAATTAAATTAAATTAAATTAAATAAAACAAAATAAAATAAAATTAAATTAAATTAAATTAAATTAAATTAAATTAAATTAAATTAAATTAAATTATATTAAATTAAATTAAATTAAATTAAATTAAATTAAATTAAATTAAATTAAATTAAATTAAATTAAATTAAATTAAATTAAATTAAATAAAATAAAATAAAATAAAATAAAATAAAATAAAATAAAATAAAATAAAATAAAATAAAAACAAACCAAAATAAAGTAAAATAAATTAAAATACAATAAAATAAAATAAAATAAAACAAAAGAAAATAAAATAAAATAAAATAAAATAAATAAAATAAAATGTAATAAATTGAAATAAATTAGTAAATATTTTTAATATAAATTAACTAAATAATTTATAAAGTATAATAGATAACAGTATAGCGCAATAACAAAAATAAATGTATGGCGCGACATACAACAGGTATGTCATCATAAAACTCCCAAGAGATTTCTGCCTACACCTTCACTTCCAATTTGTATTGTGCCGCTTTAAATATTTTCCTACAACTTGGTGGGACCTATAGTTTTTTGCCGACTCCGAACAGGGTCTACAAAGGCGGCGAATTTCCTTTAGCCTTCCATGGCAGAAATGCACTCGGAGAGTCTGCCAAACCACTGCTGAGGGGCAACCCCGTTTTGAAAAACTTTTTCAAACCACTTTTGATGTTACCTGTTTCAGGACTCGAACTTTGGACCTTTGGTGTGGTAGGCCGCCAATACTACCGCCACACTACGGCGGCCCCTTGGTGCAGTAATGCCCACGGAAATAACGACCATGGGCTTTACTTCCCAAAATTAACGCCCATGGGTGTTACGTTATTTTTATGGGCTTAATTTTCCTCTCGGAGATTAAGTAAAGCCCGTGACATTCATTAAATTTTGATAAGTACTGTACAATTTTTCATTTTATGTTATGATATCAATTCTCCCTTTATCAAAGAAAATACAAGGTGGCGCAAAAGTAAGCTTCCGATGTTCAGCATATCGGTTGTGGCACGTGCAGTGTGTGCTGTTGCACCGTCTTGTTGGAACCACATGTTTTCCAATCCCAATTCATCAAGTTGCGGCAAAAAGAACTCGTTGATCATTGCTCTGTAGCGCTCACCATTCACAGTAACCGTTTGGCCCCGACCGATTATTGGTCAAACAAATAGTCAGCAATATTCCGCGTTCTGGAGCAGTGTAGCTTAACATTGTTTATTAACGTGTATTTCGCATGTGTTTACTACACAAATGTCAAAACAGAACTGACCTTAGGGGCCAATCGCAAAATCTACAGCATTTTCTGATAGGAGGATTACTTTTGCGCCACTCTGTAAAAATGAATCCAAAATCGTTTGTGGGAAGTACTAACTCCGAAATAAAGGAATAACTTTTGTCAACTCAACAACACATCTACTTTTTACAAGGGATGCCAAAACAACTGAGTAGGCAATTGAAAAGTAAAGTCCTCTCTCGACGAACGAAAATAACACTCTACAAGTCACTCATCGCACCCGTCCTGATATATGGTGCAACAGCGTGTACACTAACAACATCTGATGAGGCGGCTCTGGGAGTATTCGAGAGAAAGGTTATTTGAAAGATTCGTGGACCTCTACACGTTAGCGACGGCGAGTACCGAAGAAGATTTAATGATGAACTGTATGAACTTTACGCAGACGCCGACATAGTTCAGCGAATTAAAACACAGTGGCTTCGCTAGCTAGGCCACGTAGTGCGAATGAGCGAAGATGCTCCAGTCCAGAAGGTATTCTTATCCGCACACACCGGTGGAAGCAGAGGAAGAGGGACCAAGTGGAGACCGATTTGCGATCCCGCGGTGTTTCCAATTGGCGCCAGTTGGCGCAACGAAGAAACGACTGGCGAGTTATGTTGGACGGTCAAAATCGCCCGGGCGGTTAGATGACCATTTAAAGAAGAAGAATGTCACAATAACTAACAGTCAAGTATGTAACGCTCTGTCGCACGCGAACTTAAACTGCATCACTTGTTAGTTTTGAATTTCTATCAAGTAATTATAGCGAAGTTATTAATAGCTATTATCCGGTCGTAGCGATCCTGAGCCAGATAAAAAAAATTTACATGTAAATGCAACAACAACGATTTGAGCCAAATAGATCCATGTGTTTACTACACATGTCTGCTTTAATTTGTGAGCAAGATGATTATGCTTGTTCTTATCTTTAGTAAGGGTGCACTACCTTTTGATAAACCAAATATTATTGTAGGTTTTTCTTTGGATTTCGTGCTAAAGGCATTAATATTTTATGAAGTTGTTTCTTTCACCGAAACATGAGTTATATTATTGATTTCTTTTATTTGTATATTATTAACTGGAATATATATGTTTACATTATTTAAATTATCATATGTATTACCATCGAATTCTTTAAACCAATTTCATGATTTTTAGTACTAAACAAAAATATTTGGGGTATTTTTTTCAATATTGTGGGTGCACTGGTTCTACTTAAATGACTCTTGTCAAATTAAAAGCAAGCGCGCTGACATCTGCTTCTGAAGTCTGCTTATGATCGCGATTGTTCCAGTGAGCATTGAGCGTGCTCCTGAGCTCGAACTGCCACCGGAAAACGCGTAATGTAACACATGTCTACAAGCAATTAAAATGTTTTCGAAATTAAATGACGACTACAGTTGGTAAACAAATACTTTACAAACGGTAAATTTGTAGCATATCCAATTTATTTGAGGCAGTTTGATTATTATTGGTTATGCCTGTTTTGCTACTCGGCGATAATTTCACGCTCCAAGACCTTATAGGTTGGACAAATCTAGACATACAGCTCCTCCAATAGACGGACGTAACTTAGAGAGGGGAACAGGTGTCAAAAAAAAAGAAAAAAAACACACAACATGTTCAACAACTTATTATATAAAGTTTATAGAGTATTATCAGATTATCATATTCGGGATAAATAAAAATTCAAAAGCACACAATATCCTCAACAGAGTTGTGTCACTAAGGCAGAAATCTCTCAAAACAAGTAAGGAAAGGGCTGTCTTCGACTAGGCCGAAGACTTTATACCTTTCATGAATACGCATCACGGTTTTAAGTGTCCGATCCTTACTTACAATTAGTAAAAACTCTGCAAAACTGATCATTTAAAGATAGATATCCCAAACCCCATTTATCGGAACAATCGATTGCATGGGAGCTATATGTTATGTTGGTCCGATCTGGGTGATTTTCACTACACATATTACATATATAATATGTACCATACCTGCAAAATTTTGTTTTCCTAGCTTTATAATTGCAAAATTTATAGCCCACAACCCATTTATCGAAACTATCGATTGTTATGGGTTGTATTGGTGCGTTGTATTGGTTCGATCATGTTGGTTCCGACAAATGATTAATATATTAGAAAATTTAGCCTCCATACCAAATTTCATAGATATATCTCTAAAACTCGAATCCCTCAGTTGCGTTCAAACAGACAGTCGGACGGACGGAGAGACGGACATGGCTAAACCAAATCACCTCATCGCCCTGATCATTTCGGTGTACTTATTGGTGGGTCTATATCTTCTTCTTCTCATACCTCAAACATCGGACCAAAGTTATAATACCATTTCATGTTCATGAAAGGTATAAAAATAGACGGCTCACGTCGAAAAATTTTAGTAAACCACACCACACTTTCTTAAGCTAGCAGTTGTTCACTTTTTTGAGATCAAGCTCACAACTAGGCAAGCCTGTCTAAATTGGTCGTCTTCTTGTATTGTTATATTGAATGATTGCAAGTCTCAACTTATAAATATGACTTTGGGGTTCCACAGTGATCTTGGTCCTATCTTATTTCTTTTGTTCATCTTATAAGAGTTTGTCTTCAATGAAATGTGAATAGGCTAGTTGAATGGTGTAATGTGAAAGATATGCAGACCTGACGAGAGGGGTGGAAAATGGGGAATTCACCCCGGGACCGGATTTTTCTCAGGTGCCCGGTATAATTATCGTCGTAATGAATTTTTTTTTAATTTTGTTTGGTTTTTTAATTGGATAATGTTTTTTTCGTGCTACTTTCTGTTTGTTTGATTTGTTTCTAATAAAATATATAAACTAACTTACAATTTCACAAAATATTAGAGAATATGCTACCAACAATGTCGGTTATTCATTTGTTAACCACAAAAGCCGCGCTTGCCACCGGCAGCTGACGAGAGGTGACCAATGTGCCCCAGGCGCCTCAGACGAGCAGAAAGTGAAAAGGAAGATTGAGAGAGACAACAAGTTGATTTCCCCATGACTCTATCTTTGTTCAATCTCTCAAGCTTGGCATATTTTCCGCAAATGTGTGGTGGTTTATCCATGTGATGAATTCAGAGCTTGTGATTGGAATCCATGCGTGTGGGCCTGAGCTTATCCGAGTTGGAACCGAAAATTATATACCTCTCTCTCTTTATGGCGCGATATACAACAGGTATATCATCATAAACCTCCTAAGAGATTTTTGCGCCAAGCTTCCCTTCCAATTTGTGGTGTGCCGATTTGAATTTTCCCTGCAAATTGGTGGGACCTACAGTTTTTTGCCGACTCCGAACGGCATCTACAAAGGAGACGGATTTTTTGCTGAGAAGCCTGTCATGGCAAAAATACACTCGGAGAGTTTGCCAAACAAATGTCGAGGGGCGACTTCGTTTTGAAAAACTTTTTTCAAATCACTTTTGATGTTACCTGTACCAGGGCTCGAACCATGGACCTTCGGTGTGGTAGGCCGGCAACACTACCTTCACACCACGGCGGCCGCAAATTATATACCTAGTAGTGATCTATTATGGCATACCAATTTACGCAGATCTATTTTAATACTTTTAGCAGCTGATTGTTTTCAATAAAAACACTTCTGTTATGGGTTTTGAGCGGTAAATTAATTTGAAAAAAAAAAAGATTTATGTATGGCGCGATATACAACAGGTATATCATCACAAACCTCCTAAGAGATTTTTTCACCGAGCTTCCCTTCCAATTTATCGGAACCTACAGATTATTGCCGACTTTGTGTACTAGCTGACCCGCCGAACTTTGTTCCGCCTTAAAAGCAATAAATGAGCAGATTGATAAATGTAAATAGAAAATTAATGTTTTTTAACATTCCTTTTTGGTCATGTTTTTTGGTGCATGGGTTGTACTCTTCAATCAAGCACCTTGTGATGGAGGACATTTTTCGTTTTATTATCAGCCGCTAGAACAAATAAAGCAGATGGTCTTCCGACGCGTGAGCATGCCTCATATAATTGACTATCAGAACATGGATTTTCTCGAGTCAGACCACAAACTTTCCAGAGTTGGCCTTTACATTTGGTAATGGTCATGGCAAAACAACGTCCATTTTCCCAATTTGAACGCTAGAATGTAAGCCGTATTCAGGGCTACAATCGTATCGAAACGCTGCTCGATTCAAAACAATACTTGATAAATTTCTTCCAGTGCGTCGAAAATTATCTAGTTGTTGATTTCTGAGATTTGCTCGACGATTTCGCATTGCCAACCGAGCCATTTTTCGGGCTGCCTCTTTTTGCTCTTGTAATTGAGAAGCACGAAGTCGAACTATACTAACGCGGCGCTTTTCACGTGCAATTTCTGGCTCTTCTTCAGTCCTTCCATTCGCACCGTTTCGAATCCCACTTGTATTACGGTTTTTTCGTCAAAGATTTGATCGTCTTGGTCGCGGAATGATATTGTTAATGATAATATCGGCACAATACACTAATAGAAACTCGAAACACACACATCAACCGGTCAACTTCAAAATATTAAATTTTTAAAACTTTCAAAGAACTGTCAGTAAAATGCGAATGACGAAAAACTATCTCCAAACGCAAAAAGTAAGATGTTTCCGCTTAACACGAATAAGTAAATACTTGCAAGCAAAACTCCTTTCTTCTTTAAATGGTCATCTAACCGCCTGGGCGATTTTGACCGTCCAACATACTGGCGCCAATCGGAAACACCGCGGGATCGCAAATCGGTCTCCACTTGGTCCTTCCATCGGAGTGGTGGTCTCCCTCTTCCTCTGCTTTCTCCGGCGGGTGCCGATAAGAATACCTTCTGGGCTGGAGCATCTTCACCCATTCGCACAACGTGGCCTAGCCAGCGAAGCCGCTGTGTTTTAATTCGCTGAACTATGTCGGCGTCTGCATAAAGCTCATACAGCTCATCATTAAATCTACTTCGGTCTTCTTACGATGAGCCCATTTCTCGAATACTGCCAGAGTAGCCTCATCAGATGTTGTTAGTGTCCATGCTTCTACTCCATATAGCAGGACGGGTGCGATGAGTGACTTATATTGTGTTATTTTCGTTCGTCGAGAGAGGAGTAGCATTTGTTTGCAAAAGTAATCCTTCGTCGGATTTCTAGGCTAACAGGCGGTGTTAATGCTGGAATAGGTCGGTCCATGATCCCCTTCCCGGAAAAGAACCAATCGTAAATTTTAATAAAAGTAAAAGGCTAGCAATGTAACAAATTTCAAGTAAATCGCAAAATAAATAAAAAAAAAAATAGTATCCTATATCCTTTTCCTGGTTTCAAGCTACTTCCCCACCAATTTTCAGCCAAATCGGTCTGGCCGTTCTTGAGTTCTAAAAAGTGCAACTAACACAACTTTCTTTTTAATTTATATAGATAGTAAATATCGCTCGCTTCGCTGCGTCTCACAACTAATAAAAAACTGGGTCCGATTTTCATCATTATATCCCATACCAGAAAAGATATGGAACTTAAATACATCGCTTATTGCAGTACTCATTGTCACCTTTCGTTTGATACCCATATTGTACCAACAAATTTTGGGTCACCTTGGTCCACAAATCGGTCTATATCTCCGAAACAGGTCAAGCTATCGGAACAAATGGTATCTTAAATTTTAAGACAAAAATTCTATAAACAGTGGATTTGGCTTCTATTGGCCTAATAATGATCACTGACATCGATTTTTCTTAAATATCTGCAATGTATAAATAATTTATAATTTTGTTGTATGTAGAGATACGCACAAATCATACAGTCACCCTGGGTCCACATTTAGGTCAATAAATTGGGAACCGGGTAAAATATCGAGAAGAAAGATATCTTAAATTTTAGGAGAGACGTCTAGAAAATGATTATTGAAAGTTTCATTCATTTCTATGCAGTCGTTTTTGTGTGACGCTGGCGTTATGGTAAAAAACCAAATTTTTGGTCACATTTTGGTCAATAACTCGGGAACTGGATGAGATATCCAAATAAAAATTGTCCTAAATTTTAAGTTAGACGTTAAGTGATAGAATGGTGAAAGTTTCATGCAATTCTATTCAGTAGTTTTTGCGTGATGCGCGCACAATCATACATACGGACAGATAGACAGACAGACAGACAGAAAAGAATTCTAAAAATTGTAGATTTGGGTTGCGCTGGTCCAATAACGACCTCTCCTATCAGTTTTTCTTGAATATCTTCAATGTACAGATATCGACCTGTTACAATTTTATTATATGTAAAGATAAATAGTTTCCCTACCAACAACTGCTCACCACATTTTTTGAAAATACAAATACATGCACATTTTATGTTTGAAAAATTTTCGTTCAAATAGACAGACGGACGGAGAGACGGACATAGCTAAATCGATTCGCTTAATTTTGGGCAGGATTATACTGCATACTATTGAGAAGCAGCTGGCCAATTGTGATTGTAGTTCAAACTACAATCAATAGACTTTGAAAATAGCAGAATTTTTATGCTGGAAAGTAGGCGGCGCCAAGCCTACATCCCCAAAATCCACAATTTTTTTTTCGTTCGAGTTTTGATCAAAAAGCTCATTAAGTGTGCAAGATCTTATGGATTTGGCTTGCATGGTTATAGAAATATGGCGTTTTAAATTTTACAAGCAAATTTTTCAGACCTGTGTTATAAAAGTGGGCGTGGCCGTTGACCAATGTCGCATTTTTACAACAAACATTCACCTTTATATATTGAACATTTCCGCCAAATATCGTTTCGATAAATCAATTTTTGCCAGAGTTGTGGCATAAAAGTTTTTGTGGATTAATCCACTATGAAAGGGGCGGGGCCACGCCCATTTTCAAAAATTTATATTTTTCTACTTTCTTCGTTCACGAACACTTTGAAAGTGAAATATAAACAATATAAAGGTTTTGTACGCAAAGTTATTGCCTATTAAATATATCTATGACCCTTTTCAAAATCTTTCCTATAAAATTGGGTGTGGTTCTTAACAGATTTAGGCCATCCGGAACATACCTTGTGTTAACATAAATATGTGTGCTAAGATAGTTTCGATATCTTGAACGGTTTTTGATTTATGATTAATAATTTTTATAAATTTGACTTAATCAAAAGTGGGCGGTGCAACCTTTTCTTTAAAAAGTTGTTTTATGCCCCAATCTTAATGTACGCACCAAATGTTATCCTTATAAGTGTATTATGTACTGAATAATCACTTTTTTTGTATTTTCGAACATATTCCATACATAAAAAGTGGGCGTGGCTATTGTCCGATTTCGCCCATTTTAAATAGCGCTCGAAAATGAGTGTAAAGGAACCTTCATACCAAATTTCATTGAGATATCTCAAAATTTACTCAAGTTATCTTGTTAACAGACGGACGGACGCACGAACGGACATGGCTTAGTCAATTTCTGTTCTCCTCCTGAACATTTTTATACATATGTCAATATCCACCTCGATCCGTTTATGCCGTTTCATACCACCGTTACGCGACTAAAGTTAATATACCTTGTGGGCGTAGCACTAAAAGGTGGAAAAGCGAACGCGGTGCAGCTTGAGGATAAATTCGGGGGACATGTTAATTAAAAACTTACAAAATAGTTGAAACTTTGTCAATTTTAAGCATTTAACATGATAATATAGAAAAGCGTTGAAATTGAAAAATTCACAATTCATGAGACATCTTTAAGTATACTAGGGAACGCCCAATGGTTGAAATTCAACCACTAAACTTTATTTTATTTTCATTATTTGCTGTACTTTTCACCTGCCTTTTTCCCTTAATTTCTCTGTCGTTCCTTTCCTCTAACATATTTTCGTTTTCCTTGATTTCTTCTTTTACTCTCTGCAGTCTCTATTTTGAATTTATTTCATTTTTTCCTTTCCGTACCCTTCCTTTCCTTTTCCTTCCCTTCCCTTCCATTCCCCTCCTTTCCTTTCCTTTACTTTTCTTTACTTTCCTTTCCATTCCCTTTCTTTCCTTTCCTAACCTTTACTATCTTTCCCTTCACTTTATTTTAATAAACTTTGTTTTATTTTTTTTTTTAATCTTATTTAATTTATTTTGTTTTACTTTATATCAATTTACACAAACCCAACTACAAATACAAATCAAGCTTCGGTGTTTAATACTCTTTATAAGTAATCATTTATTTTGTTTTTGTAAACACTGTTTGTAGGTAGCAGCAATGAAGTTTACATATTTGAAATTGCTTGATTATGTCTCCAACAAAGCAACTTTTCTTTCTCTCATTTTGCCGAGACTGGGCAGCGTAGCCAGTGATCAATGCAATAAAAACAACTAAAGCAAAAATGCACGACACGTTTACTCACACAACAGCTGCGCTGTAGTGCGAATGCTTGTTATTCATTGGTCCACTACCAACTCTTCGCATTCACAGTGAGAGCCGATCCCACGAGTAATACAAAGTCGTGCATGACATATTTACTCACACAACAGCGGCTCTATAGTGTGAATAAGTGAATGTGTAGTGGTGTGACTTTTATGTTAAATTTTTTATATTAAAATGATTTTTTGAATTTTTTTTATTTACGGATAAAAGTACACCTCAAAATTTCCTATCTATACATATATAATTTGTATACCTTAGAATTATAGTTTAGCAGAAAACGGTTCCACATTGCATTCATCTTGTCTATTTATATATAAGATTACCTGCCAGGTCGGGAAATGAGTTTAATTACAATACTAGCGATAATGCTTTTCAACTGTACTAAAGCTGAGGCGACAATGGATCCTGAAAAGCTTACTAGATAGAAGAGCTGTTCTTGGCGTTCGAGGATTGCCATGAGAAAACTGGTGAAGCAATAGCCACGTTAATACGGATATGTATTGTAAGGATATGTCGTGACAAGCCTACGATAACGGTTCAAACATGAGTTTAAAGTACAAAGGTGCGCAACGCATCATTCTAAATGAAAATCCTTATGCAGTTTTTCGACCTTGTGGAGCTCATACTCTCAATTTAGCTGGCGTCTATGCTGCCGAGTGTTGCCCTCGTGCAATCACATTTTTCGGAGTTATTCAGAAGAGTTACAATATTCTCAGCAGCAGTACACAACGTTTGGAAATTTTGAAAAAGTATGCACCCAATTCACTACACAGTTTTCCCATACAAGATGGTCAGCTAGGATTGATGCTGTCAGACCATTTGCTAATAATATCTCCGGGTTACTACGTGCTCTCGAAGAAATTCTGATACTCAATCTCACGGCAGAAACTCATCGTGACGTCAATGGTCTCTTGAAATATATGAGCAAATTTGAATATGTTTTGATGGCATCAATATGGTTTAAGATTCTTTCATGTATCAATGAATACAACCTCGTTCTGCAACAAAAAAGAGCTACTATTGATGTTGAGGTAAAAAGAACTGACTACTACAGAAGGGGAATTTAATTTGGAGGTGCCGAAAAGCTCGCCTTTGTCAGTTTGCTCTTTGAAAAATGATCTCAGTTCCTAATATATTCGATTGTTTGTTCAAAAATCAGCAGCTGATGGAATAAACTCAATTCCTGGATTGCAAAAGAAGATTTGGAGCCCCCTGACGGCTACAGGTCTCCTGCATCGGGCCCTAGAAGTTTGAATTTTCAACGCTCTTGGCTCCAAAAACATCAATGGCTAGCGTATTCGGCAATAGAAGACGGTGCATTTTGCAAATACTGTGTCTTATTTTGTGCTACATTGAGAGGAGTCGGTAATCAAACTGTGGGCCAGTTAGTTACCACACCATTAAAAAACTGGAAAAAAGCACTGGAAACTTTCGAAAAGCACAGTTCATTAGAATACCTGAAAAAATGTCTGTTGCAATGGTCTTTGAGAATGGGAATTGAAGAAGAATTTGCAACTGTCGAATCAAAAATTAGACTTTCTGAATGAAAGCAAACTACGCATGATTCCAATTATTGAAACAGTTATCCTGTGTGGCCGACAAGGACTTGCTCTCAGAGGTTCCAATGATACGGGAAGAAGTTCTGAAGACGAACCGGTGACGAATGATGGAGCTCTCTTAAGATATCGAGCCAAAACTGATGAGCAGTTGAAAAACCACTTGAGTGATTCACCAAAGAATGCTATGTACATAAGCAACAGTGTCCAGAATGAAATAATCAACATTTGTCACCACCTCATCATGTGCCACAACTACGATCGAGTGAACAAATCGAAGGGCTTTTCTTTTCTCGTAGATGACACGCCAGACATTGCAGGAGTAGAACAAAGTTCAATTGGCATTCGCTACTTGGATAAATGCGGCGAAAAGTTCATCATTCAGGAAGATTTTTTGTGTTTTATTCCTATCACCGATTTCACTGGAAAGGGAATAGGAACTGCTTGCCTTGATTTCCTAAAATCATCCGGATTGGATTGCACGTATTTCTTCGGGCAAGGATATGACGGTGCGAGAGAGCTTAGCGGAGAGTTCCAAGGGGCTCAAGTTGTTGTCAGAAAAATTTATCAGCTCGCGCTCTACTCCCATTGCGCTGCTCCTAACTTCAATTTGGCGGTAAGCTCTGCGTGCAATATAACGGGAATCAAAAATTATCTGGGAGCTCTTGGGAATATGCATTCCTTCTTCATTTATCCGAAACGCAAAAATGCCCTTCAGGATGCGATAAATGAAAATGAACATCTATCGGAAACTCGAGTGAAGCAATTGAAAAAATTTTGTAAAACCAGATGGGTAGAACAGCATGAGTCCGTCGCAACATATCTCCATTTGCAACCAGCAGTAATTCGTGCTCTTGAAGTGATTTCCACCAACTGGAAAGACCCAACGACTTCGTCTGGAGCTTTCCAACTGCTTTCAGCCATAAAACCCGCAAATTTCGAGATATCCATGCATATTTTGAGCTCACATTGTCTCTGAGTCGAGTACTTCAAGGAGAAAATCAAGATCTGGGAGAGGCTATCAAATTGGCTGATGCTGCGAAACAAATTTTGATGGAAAGAAGAGAAAACGCCAAGGGAGAGTTCAGACAAATTTTCAAAACCGTGAGCGAAATTAGCGAGCAATACGAAATTAAATTGCGAAAGCCAAGGATTGCGTCGAAACAGACCCAACGTTCTAACGTACAAACTGATTCAGTTGAAGATTATTTCCGTATAACAATCTACATACCGTATATTGATGCGTTTCTGACACAATTGCAAGATCGATTCTTGAATTACCGCAATATTTTATAAAATTTCGCTTGCCTTTTTCCCAACAAAATGAAAATTTTCGAAGAGTCCTGCGCTCAACTATTCCAATCATACTGTTCAATTTTGCACGACGACTCCCGTGACGTAATGCTTCGCGTTATGGCAGTTTTGCCTGTGACAACAGCGACGAATGAACGATACTTCTCAACTTTGCGACGACTAAAAACGTATTTGAGATCTACAATGTCTGAAGATCGTCTGAACGGCTTAGCCTCACTCAATGTACATCGCGATGTCAAAATCGATCCGCAAATAATTTTTAAAGAGTTTTTTTCAGTACGGCGGCCGCCGTGGTGTGAAGGTAGTGTTGCCGGCCTACCACACCGAAGGTCCATGGTTCGAGCCCTGGTACAGGTAACATCAAAAGTGATTTGAAAAAAGTTTTTCAAAACGGGGTCGCCCCTCGGCAGTGGTTTGGCAAACTCTCCGAGTGTACTTCTGCCATGACAGGCTTCTCAGCAAAAATCCGTCTCCTTTGTAGATGCCGTTCGGAGTCGGCAAAAAACTGTAGGTCCCACCAATTTGTAGGGAAAATTCAAATCGGCACACCACAAATTGGAAGAGAAGCTTGGCGCAAAAATCTCTTAGGAGGTTTATGATGATATACCTGTTGTATATCGCGCCATAGAGAGAGATAGAAAGAGTTGATTTATTAAATAATTGTAACTAAATATGACTTTTGACAATAAAATTTCCGTACTCCGAAAATAAAATTCTTATCTATTTTCATCGATTACGTAACTTGAGTAATGAGGGACACACTTTGTCAAAAGCTTTGCTGAAATCCGTATAAATAACTTCGGTGTGCAGATTTTTGCTAAAGCCATTTGAGACATGAAGCGTAAACTCAAGTTAATTTGTAACTGTGGACTTTCCCTTACTGAACCCGTGTTGGCAGTCAGCTATCAAAGTAGAGATCGGACCCGTAAGTTGATGTGTAACATCAAACAGTTTTGGGATGGCAGAAAGCTTTGCTATGCCACGATAGTTCTCTATAGAATACCTACTCCCGCTTTTATGCAGCGGTAGAAGAAACGATTCTTTCCACGCAGTTGGAAAAACACCACACTTTAGTGATAGATTGAACAAATTGGTAAGGGGTTGGTAAATATGGTTCGCACACTTTTTCAAGAAACATGTAGGAATCCGGGCCGTATTTAACAGATTCTTTTAAGGTAAATAAGAACATCTTTGGCGCATATAATTGGTGAATTAATTAAATTTGTCCCGTGTATCCTATAGCGATAATTTTGAAAGTTTGAATTGGTGACGGCAGAATAGTTAGAAGTGAAAAATTGCGCAAAGAAATTTGCGATATCTTGATTATCGCTAGATATAATGTCTTGATATTTCATGGCTGAAGGAAACCCTGATACTTTACGTTTAGAATTTACGAAGCGTAGTTCCGCCAGTGCTTGTGAATTAGGCCTAAACTAAAAGATTGATCTAGCCATAGAAAGAGGTTGATAAGGCGCACCCCGTGATTTCCAAAGTGTGGAGTAATAACAATAATGTGTATAGTTTTTATTTTATTTGAGAATTAAATTCATCAACAATCTTTAAGCATAAAATTTCATTTAAAGCAGTATTCTGAACTTGCTTATTTACTTGTGTGTGGCTTATAGCAGTTTTTAATTGTTGTAATTGCTTTTGTGCAACAATCTTTTTAAGACTTAATTTTTTATATAACATTCTTGCTTTCTTTAAATTAATAAAAACATCAATAAAAATGTTCTTCTAAAATTCAAAGATTTTTTTATGTTTGTAAAAGATGTTCATTTTTATGATGCGATCTTGTAAAAAATATTGTATTTCCTGAGCTGTTACGTTAGGTGATAGTTGTTGCAATAGTATTTATATATGATAACTGTAAATTGTATTTTTGTTTATAACACATTTGGGTATTTAGTTTTTGTTCTTTGGCCGTTTAAAATTCTCTTGATTTTTTTTTTCGTTGCTTAACAAATTGCTCTTGAGCGCAACACTTAAAACGTTTATGATTTTCAAGTGATTTACATACCTACTTAAAAGAAATACAACAACAAATTGTGCATTAAATAGGATTGCGCTTGCGATTTAGAATTAAATTTCTTTAAATAATTAAAATATTTTGCATAAATGGACTTTAATACAAAATAAAGTACAATCTCAATAAACTCAAGGCATATCAATATGTATGTACTTATGTAATGTGATGTAATATCAAAAATAATTTATATTTTTCCTGGTGTATCCTCAGGTGCTGGCAATTTCTCCCAGCTGGGCTCGACTCCCCATATTTCTCGAGCATATTCGATAATTGTGCGATCAGATGAGAACTTGCCGCTGGAGGCAATATTGTGGATGGCCATCTCCAACCATTTGGCTTGGTTCTGAAAAGGAGATGCAAGATATTTTATTAATAAACTTGTGTGACAGCAGTTGCATTAAAAAACATAAAAGAAACATTTAAGAAAGTTAAAGTTCGAGTGAAACGAACTGTAGTTGTGTGGTGCAAGACCAGGCTAGGGCGGCAGGCGATCTCATTTTCACTGGATGTACTCCACAACCATGATGTGACTTGCCATTCTATCATAAACTTCTCTGTAGTTATGAACGATCCAAATAAAAAAAAAACAAATTTAAATAATACCTGGGCGGTGCCACTCCCTTTCACATTTCTTGGGGGGAAAGTAAATATAAGTCGATATCAGAATGGTCGACGAAGGGGACGGAATGCGGACTTTGATATGTTGGTAGAAGAACAAAAACTACAATCTGGTGATGGTGAGTATCGCAGAGGATTTAATGGAAATTTCTATTGAACGATCGCCCTGCTTAAGGGACACGTTTATACAATTATGTGATCAAGACTAAAGTTATAGTAAACTAGTGGCAATGTTAGAGAGCTTGTTTTGCTAAATAATCGAAAACGGCTCGTGTAGGGAACAGACACTTCGCATTCTGAGCCAACATAAGTTATATCTGGGGTAAGTCTGTCACATTCATTGATCAAAGCAGCAGCTTCATTTGACCGGTAACGCAGTTATATATAGTCTGTGTCGATAAACATTTGTGTCACAGGCTTCATTGCTAACTGTATTTAGTGCGAAAACTAGCCTGAAACCAACAGATGCAATGTCTTTTTTCAGGGTTCAAATCAATACCAGCCGGGGCCCGGAAAGTAAACAATTCATTTTCAGTTGATGACTAAATGGAAATTATGGATTCGGGCGTGACTAATTAAACTTGCTTGTGCCGTAAAAAAAAACTTTTCGGGAGATCCTTAACTCCTGTGGCATGAACTGGTTGTCGTGCGAATGGTGGCGTATGAGTAATAGCGATTACTGTAGTCTGGAGAGACTCGCCGCACAGTGGGCTGAAATTAGCTGTTAGTTGACTTAAACACACATAAAAAATTTTAGTTTATAATAAAAAAAATTATGGTGTACTTTGATTATTATTACATGAGGTTTTTGTATATGTAAATTTTTCATAAAGTCTTTAACGCAAAGTTATAGCAAAATTTTCAAATTAAATGTATGGAAAATACAGGTGTTTTGGTTTTATAGCATTGACCATTATTTAAATAAAAATTATTGAAAACACAGCTTGTTTTTATTTGTATGTGTATGTGTTATCAAAAGTTTTATAACTTTTTGAAAGGTTTTAGGTTTTACGAAAACAAGTTATTTAATCAAAAACTATTACAGAAGATCATAGAATATGAAACATACATTTCAAGTCCTAAGTCCCACTTGCCAATTTCAATCAACTGCTCGCCGGTATCCATGAGGGTCATGCTTGAAGAAACTAGGGGGCCTATGGTTGGAATTACCCCGGAGCACCTTGTTCTGTGCATCCATCATTTACATGTATTACATTGGACGGAGGGTGAACGTTTAACGTAAATCTTCTTCCAGCAAACGCAGCAGATCCATTCTCTTGGTCCCGGGTTGGATTAAACACCCGCCTGGAGCAAGGGAGTTTTGATCAGCCCTGCTTCAAGGAGGGTAGAGAAACCCGAGTCATTCCGGTACGATAGAACCGGCTGTTGTGGGAATGTGGCATCATATTTTTTCACAATCTTATCCACACAGAGTCGATAAACTCCTTTGTCAGCTCTCGTCCGGTGAACGCCGTCCTACATGCACAAACTCTACCTGTTGCAGAAGAGGAACTTGAACTACCTAGGGAGACAAGGGTCATGCTGGCACAACTTCGTTCTGGATACTGTCTCCCCACCATACTAACCATCTGTTCATCTGCTCAACTGAGCCTACTCTTGTAACGGTAATTTCACTTTGGTCCAACCCTGTTGAAGCCGCGAGGTTTTTGGACTCCCGTTAGAAGAGCTTGATGACAATGTTGGGCAAGGGAGGTCATATTTTAGGCAGGTTCAATAGTCGCTACAACAACAACAACAGGGTCATGCTTCCCATACTCCCAAGTTTTCTTGTAATGCTTTCCTCATAAAGTGATCGCTAACAGCCATAGCGAAAATTCAGAGATTCCCAATATTACCTTATAAAGCCACTGAGTAACTCTGGCAACATCTGCTTGGTAGCACCATATAGCAACAAATATCTTCCCCACTTTTGGTACACAGACATTATAGAACCTTCCTTTTCGTAAACACGAGGAGTTATATCTTACTTGGATAGACCTTCTGTAAATAGCTAATGAATCAAAACTGCATCCGAGAGCTATAAGGACTTGATGCCTGCACAACGGATTAGGGGTTTGGAATATATACGCAGTAAGGCACGTTTGTTGTAATGTCGCTACTAAAATAAACTGTCGCAAGGTTCGAAGCGTAAAAAAATGGTTCCGGCTGCAGACGAGCCAGGTGTAAAAGGTGTTAGTACCGAAGTGTATAGCATTCTGGCAAAGGGTTTCCCACATACGCAACTCTAAAAAAACCTTTGGATACTGTTTTGTGTTGCTATAAACAAACACGGAGATAAATCACCGTCCGTTCGATCCAAAGATGCACCGGCAGAACCTTGACAACAGAGTTGGTAAGCTTCTGTGTCAACTCCCGCCTAGTAAGCGCCTTAATATAAACAAAAGGAATGCCGCAGTTGCAGAAAACACGATCTTCCCAGGGAGACTTGAGATCGAAACTGGCGTTAATAGCATGCTCCTTTTCAACTCATTCCGGGTTTATCCTAGAATGATCGCAGTTTCTGCATGGTTGTTAAAAAGTTCGCTGTGTGCTTTTACTACTGGGTATACAATTATTGTAAAAATTATTACAGTGACGAAAAAATTTCTGTTTCCAATCTTACCTGATAAGTCTTCGATACCAATTCTTGCGCCTTGATGTATGCTTCATAATCGGCCAATAAATAGTAGTGATCGTACTTCAACAAAATATCAGCAATATTCTTGAATTCATTTGGATTGTTTGGGCTAAAGAAGCCTCCCTGAATCTGGTCGATGCATTGTTTAATCTCAGGATTACGATTGTAGTAATCAGAGGCATTATAACCGCGTTTCTTCAACGCCTCAACTTCGTCTACAGTCATTCCAAAAATGAAAATGTTGTCATTGCCCATTTCTTCGGCCATCTCGACATTAGCGCCATCCAAAGTACCTATGGTCAGGGCGCCATTCAACATGAATTTCATGTTACCAGTACCGGAAGCCTCTGTACCTGCAGTGGATATTTGCTCCGATAAATCAGCAGCAGGCATAATCTTCTCAGCTAAAGTGACACGGTAATTCTCCAAAAAGATAACTTTCAGCTTATCACCCACAATGGGATCGTTGTTAACAACATTACCAACAGCGCAAATCAGCTTAATGATCTGCTTGGCGACATAGTAACCGGGTGCAGCTTTGCCACCAATCATAATTGTACGTGCCGTAAAGTTAGCGGTGGGATCTTTCTTGATGCGATTGTAAAGAGTGATGATGTGCAGGCAATTTAACAGTTGACGTTTGTACTCATGGATACGTTTGACTTGAATGTCAAACATGGACGCAGGATTCACTTTCACGCCATAATCTTTTTCCAAAATTTGTGTGAGTTTCAATTTGTTCTCTTGTTTCACGCGTGCAACATTGCGTTGGAAATTAGGATCTTTGGCCCATTTCTTCAGAGCTACCAACTGCTCCAAATGTACTGGCCACTCATCGCCAATCTTTTCGGCAATCAAGTCCGACAAACCGGGATTGCAGAGCAACAACCAACGACGTGGTGTAATACCATTAGTTTTGTTCCCAAACTTATGCGGTTCATATTCGTAAAAGAGGCGGAAGAGATCTTTTTTTAAAATTTCTGAATGAATAGCAGCTACACCATTCACAGCATGCGAACCCACAATAGACAAATGCGCCATATTAATGCGTTTCTCACCGTCCTCCTCCACCAAAGACATGCGGCGCATGCGCTCAAAATCTCCAGGATATTTCTTGGCCACACCCTCCATGAAGAGGAAGTTGATGTGATAGATGATTTGCAAATGACGTGGCAGAATCGACTCCAACAATGAAACGGACCAGCGTTCCAGAGCTTCGGGCAATACGGTGTGATTGGTATAGGCGCAGGTACGAATAGTTATATCCCAAGCAGTATCCCAATCCAAGCGCTCCTCATCAATGAGTATACGCATCAATTCGGGTATAGCTAAAGATGGATGAGTGTCATTCAGTTGGATGGCAACTTTATCGGGGAAATGATCGAAATGATGACGCACAGTTTCACGCGAACCAAATTTGGAAGCCTTATAACGGCGTACAATGTCATTTAAAGTGGCAGCGACCATGAAATATTCTTGCTTAAGACGCAATTCCTTGCCTTCGAAGAAGTTGTCATTAGGATAGAGTACGCGTGAGATGTTCTCAGCAAGATTGCGATCCAACACAGCTTGGATGTAGTCACCATCGTTGACTGGAATAAAAGATAACAAAACGTCCATAAAAATTATAAAAATTTAGTAGATTTTGTACTCACAGAATTTCAAATTGAAATCCACGGGACTCTTAGCAGACCACAAACGCAGCGTATTGACATGATTGTTGCCATAGCCAGGAATGGGATTATCGTAGGGCATAGCATAGACTACTTGCGTCTCCACCCATTTCTTACCCTCGGGCGTATCAATAACACGTCCATAGAAGTGTACTGGTTTCATGAATTCAGGACGCGCCTTTTCCCAAGGATTACCAAAGCGTAGCCAATCATCGGGTTCTTCCTGTTGTTCACCATTGATGATCTTTTGTGCAAATATACCGTATTCGTAACGTATGCCATAACCATAGGCCGCCAATCCAAGTGTAGCCATAGAATCCAAGAAACAGGCAGCCAAACGCCCTAAGCCACCATTTCCCAAACCAGCATCTTCTTCCATATCCTCCAAAGCTTCAATGTCCAGACCCAATTGATACATAGCCTCTTCACATTCACTTTCAATGCCCAAATTGATCATGGTGTTTTGTAATGAACGGCCCATATAGTACTCTAGAGATAAATAGTAGACGCGCTGAAGGGGAAAGAGAAAGAATTTTAGTAAATTTGAATTGGTATTTAGCTTTGTGGGTTTGTAGCAATTGAGTATTGCCTAGTTTTATCTAGCATCATCGGGCATTGCTGGAATTCTCGAGCAATGTCTAGCATCATTGACCATTGTCTAGTATCGCCAAGTATCGTTGAGTATTCTGTGTACGAAATTTAATAAAAAACAGGCATTTTGAAAACCACACATCCACAACAAAACATTCTTTTAGATTAAAAATGAATCTGACTCAGGATCAGATCATGGGTCAACTTTATATAAACCGAGAATCCACTAACTTTTAAATACTGTAGCATTCTCGAGCATGTTTCCAAAGTTTGGCCCGTACTCTTTAGTTCCATTGGAAAAAAAAAATTGTTCGCTTTCAAGTGATTCGTGCTATGTAGACATTTTTGAGAAGAACACATTCGTTGTTCAAATTCTATTTCGTTCTGTATTAAAAACCAAAAAAAAATTTCAATTAGAAGAATTTATTAATAAAAATAAAATAAAATAAAAAAATTAAAAATAATTGCCCCTGGACTTATGTTCGATCCTGCGACCGTACGCGTTATAGTCGAGATATTTATCACCTGCGCTACTGCGACTTGTACATCAGCGCTGTCTAATGCTCTACTAAAGCTTGTGTTTTTGTATTTTGCTTTGCGTTCAAAATTTGTGAAACAGTGAGGCCTACTAATATCGAATACTTTCTTTAGTAAATTCGAACGAACTACAGAGTAACGATGTGTATTAGAATCGAATTTTGCTTTCAAGTCGAATAGAACTACGTAGCAAGGGCCCTGGAATGTTTGCTGAATTTCATAAGGGTCGTAATGACAGTCCATAGGCACTCACATGAATTATGTTAAGCTTTCTGTAACAGCTGCGGTCCCCTCCTGCATTATAAGTTGTGTATTTGATTAATATAGCCATTGCGCTTAACCCTGCCATTGACTGAAGTATATGTTTGTTTTCCTATACTTACAGCCTGGGCTAAACATCGGGCGGTAAATAAAAGTCAAGACTAGTTTATAGTTAGCTCAATCCGAAGGTTGCTTGATTTACATATTTATTTATAGATTCCATGGGCTTGAATAAAAGAATTGGGATTTGAGTTGGGTACTAAAGCTTCTTGTACCAAGACAGTGAAGCAGTGCGACCTACTGTTTCATTAGTGATAGAAAAGTCTGTGGCCGAGTTTAGACGAAATTAGCTGTCTGATGCGTGACCGATAGTGTCTTATTTCTGTACAATAGGTTATTGGTAACAGAAGATGTGACTAATACAGAACGTTATCGAAAGCTGTCCGATGCTTACTCGCTATCGGTTAAATTTGGGGATCATATCGAGGTCAATATTACCAAAGACAAAATGTGTGTGACCAAATTTATTTTAAATTTGAACTTAATCAAAGCGCCTACTTCAATGTCTCGGAATTGCTCATTGCATATTAAAGGCTTTGTCAAACCGAGCACGTTTTAGTTAAGTGCATTCAAGCAGATTTGGAGTTTGTAATGACTTCGAAATCATTACAGTGATTCTAAAAAGGGATACTTTTATTTAAGGTTAGAAATTGAAGATTTAGTAACTAGGAAAACGGAGTGAACACTGTTCCGATTTTTTTTAACATAAAAAATTTATTTAACTATGGTATTCTGGAAGAAATTAAAAATTAATAATTGGCCTGTTCGGCTTTCACAATAAAAATTCAAACTGAATTCTCATTTTGAAAAGAGAAAAAAGCAATTAGAAATACCAAAATTTAACTCTATGAAGGAAGTGGACAAAGAAGAAATTGCCAATATTCTTGGGCACCTCTATAAAAAAACTTACAGAGAATTTTTTTCAACCCGAGCTTAGCTTTGATTATGAACTTGATGATATCTTTTCCAAAAAATATACCTTTAAAAATCTACTATGGAACTATGAATATAGGCTATGATTTATTTCAACATTTCAATCAATTAATGGGTAAGATTTTACCAATATATCAGATAGCCCTCATACAACCCTATTTCCGATAAAAGAGTTTTGGGCTCTATAACTTAGATTAAGATCGTCAAATTTTGTACAGTTTGCACTTAACGTGAATAAGCATCAGACACTCGAAACCGTGTTGCTTTTTCTTGAAAAGTCTTCTGCACAGCCGAAGACAGAACTCTTCTTACAACTTTAAATGAATAAATAGACCGAATGAGACGGTGGATTGGAGACACGGTATCTCCAACCATCTAGTTAATTATCAGGATTTCTAAGCACAACTTTAAATCAATAAATCGACCATTTCAATCACTATTATATTTGTATTGTCTTGTCTGTCTTTAATAAGTCGACCCCTTTGTGTTAATGTCGACTTAAAATAAATAAACAAAATAAATTCAAAAAGTGAAAAATTATTATTCTTGGCCTTGAGCTTGCTTCATGAATACTTGAAAATGTAAAGGCCGTAAATCAACAAAAATTGTTGGTTTAAAAAAGCAATAAAATAAATATAGGTTTGGAAAGTTCTAACTCCAACTTTAAGAATATATAAAGGTTTTTTGAAAAATGTTTCAAAATTTATGGGAAAATTCACTTGGAAAAAAAAATAATAATCTTCTCCCGTACAAAATGTATTGGAAAATTAAAAGAAAAACAGTGACCTCTTAGGTTTGAATTACAGCGCTTATTTTTTGCGAAGTTAAATTTCTTATCAATTACTAACTTTTGAGGAAATAAAAAAAATATAGAATTTTTTTTTTATCTACATATATTAACAATATTTTGTTCATGTCGAAATATATGCAATCCGAGTAAGAGGGTTGTTTCACTGGGAGGTTCTAAAGGACGTGTTTTCAATCCCCCCCAAGATTGCTAGTTCTTTTAAAACTAGTGTAAGGAGTTAAGCATTCAACTTATACAAAAGACGAAGTATCATTGAGCTGTGCCAAGAAAGAAAGGTTAGAAAAGGCTAAAATTCAGGAAAAAAGAAGGTAAAAAAATTCAGCATTTTTTTACGAAATCCATTTCAAAATTTTTATTTTGGTTTAAACTATTTGTATATAAAGCTGTAGACATAACTTAAAGCAACTATTCTTGTTTGAACACATATCAGGCACATTTTCTGACTAGGAATTCTTTCAAAGAAATACATACTATAGAAAAATCACTACAAACTAATTAATTTTATAATATTCTTCTTGTCTGATGAATCAGAAGAGCTGGACTCTGCGTAGAAAGTTTTAGATCATCGGTAATTTCAAAACCAGTGCAACATTTGGATAAGTGTTTTAACGAACATCTGACAGCGAGTTGAGCATTTTAATTTTTAATCTGTTTCTTAACTTAGTTTTTAAAATGTTCATGGCACTAAAAATTCGTTCAACCTCCAAAAAGTTAAATATGAATTCGAGCAGTTCTAAAAAAAAAGGGGGGGTGGTTCGTTTAATGAATTTTTATGTTCTCGGACTTCCGCCCAAAATTCAATGGTAGAAGTCACTCTTGTTCACTGTTTGGTTATTAGCTGTCGCCAATGCAGCTCAATCAATGCTACTTGACTTGGAGAATACCTAGGCTTTGAAAGTGAGAAAATACATCCGGCTTCATAACTTTCAAAGAATTATCAACTGAAAATAAAATTATATTTTGTAAAGAGTACATATTATCAGGTAGACAATGTCGCAATTGTGTTATCAACTTCATTGAAAATAGTTGACAATTTTCACGAATAATTTTCTGTATTTTGTCATCAATACTACCTTCATTTAACTTTAATTTTATATATTATCGAAGTTGTATTAAAAATATAGTGTTGGCACCACAAACGGTTTGGAGTAAAAAAAAGGCTAGAAAAAAGCCACCATAAACCAAAGTTATGAGGCTAAAAGACAAAAAAAAAGCTAAATCTAGCCTCGAAAAGGCTAACCTGGTCACACTGCGTGTCTCCAATCCACCCATTCGAATATTTAATTTATTTCAAGTTGTGAGTAAACAGGGTCTACAGAAATGTCGTTAATATAGGGCAATAATATTTATATATTTAATATCTATTTGGTATTATTTAATATCATCTGTAATAAGATTTCTTAAACAAATGGTGGCTAAGCAATTCTCCGCGTTCACCTATGTTGTACTCAAAATCGAAATATGACATACGGGCCCCCTTAATATTAATACTATGGCTACACATATAACCCCAACAATCATTTCTTAATTAAAGAACATACACACGGCCAAGAGCGCCTACATGTCCAATCTTAGATCCTGATCTATGTTTTAAAACTTAAATAAAACGTAAAAACTAAGCCAACCATTTTATTACCTTATCGAAACTGTGAGCACCCTGCGCTTGCGAATTATTCCGAAACTATTTATTAACATTATTAAATTATTTAAAGAAATAACTAAATATATAAAAACAAAATTTTTCTGTTATTTCATTTATAGAGGAATTTTAATTTGACAAGAAATCAAAATGATATTTTTCAGGCAAAACAAAAACCATACCTTTACCACCTGATAACTTGTCAATATTTCACCAGCTGATAAAATTGGGCCGTAGCTGTCTGTAAATTTTGTTTGTACATGACAATGGCGACGAAAAAGCAGAATAAAACTATCATTTAAAAAGGCTTTCTTCGAGGTTATGTTCATAAACTTTTAATAAGCGTAATTGTGAGGAACTATTTTAAATACCCAACAAACTTGTTAAGTCTACTTCAGAAAATTTTGTTTGTATTGCCCTAATATTCATGCTCCCCAGTCATAACCTATTTTTTTAACGATATACATAAATAAAAGCTTTTAAAATACTATTACTTAATCAGATATTTGTAAATACAAATGTATATATGTACTTAAATTCATAAACTTGAACACGATCCCACAATGTGATTGTGATACGACTCTCTTCTATGAGTTATCTTTTTTAGAGATTAAGTGAGCAGTATATAGCGTCATAATGTAGTAAAACGTATTCATACAAGACTCTATCAACAAATGTTTATAATTTAATTTCAACAAAAAAACTTTTTTCTGAATCGCTGATAACGATTTTATGCGCTCTTTTTTATTACATTAAGAGTAAAATGCGCATTCTTTTAAACTCTTAGTTCTCTTATTTTCGTCATAGGTTTAATTAAAACTAGAGCCGTTTACCAAAAGTTTGTGACTATAAGTTACTATGTATGTCTTACGCGATTTTTCAAATTCTATAAAATTAACATTTACATAGTTTGCACTTTATGACGTTAACCGAGATGTCACTGTGGAGAACTGTTGAAGTAGCGTATATATTTTCAATAAAAAGCTGATAATTTTCTTTACTAATGGATTCTACGAGATCAAATCAATCATTCATGTTTAAAAATACAGATATGTCCATAAATATTATCCATCCAGTTATCAACTTTTTTTATAACTTGACTTCATAAACTTTGAAATTCTGAGATCGACTTAAGCTACTTTGTTTTGTTGACACAAATTTTTACCATGCTACTCTTTCGGAAACTGCACCACCACCGCACAGTCTGAGTTTTAATTGCTTTATAATGCCAAAACTCAATTCTCTAAAATTGCATAACCGAGTTGAATGAGATTTTGTAAAAAGTTAAATGCTACATTAAAAGCTCCCCCACTTAGTTGTGCAACTGAATATAATAGTACAGGGTTGCCACTGTAGGGTTCTTCAACTAAGTTAATTATATTATTATTATTAAACTTTGATATTATTTTACTTTGAATTTTATTGTTTTAATATGTATAACAATTTTTTAATTTTCAATGTTGATTGATGCAATTTTAAAAATTTTCTTATTATATAAATTTTTAATTGTAGTATCTACTATTTAATTGTTGGAACTACCATTGAATTGTTATGTATTCCTTTATTTTAAATAATAACTATTTAAATTTACGTATATAGTATGAAGAAAACTAATTTGTATTCACAAGATGAAAAATTTATATAATAAGAAAATTTTTGAAATTGTATCAATCAACATTGAAAATTAAAAAATTGTTACACATATTAAAACAATAAAATTCAAAGGGAAATAATATCAAAGTTCAATAATAATAATATAATTAACTGTCTAAGCTTTATGGAGGGCGAGTAGATTTTTTTAAGTTAATTTATTGTATATTATTTTATTATTTGTTCAGAGAGTAGAACGGGGGGTGCGGAGCACATGTTGCATAGGGGGCAACCTTTGAGTAATGTATTATTTTGAATTATTAGTATTTTTTATTTGAGGTTTTTGTTCTATATAGAACGGGGGGTGCGGGGCACCTGTTACACCTTGTATGTATTAGTTGGGGGCGAGCACTATTGGCTCTGAGGCATTGCGCGGGGCTGGCTTCCTCATTTTCGCTGTGAAAAACCCCCGATTTGGGATTGCAAAGCATAAAGTATATCTTTGGAATATTTCATAAGCTGATTGCGAATTGCATGCAATGCAAATGAAATAACGAAAGAAATGAAATGAATACAGCTTATGTCGCTTAAACAATAACTTGAGTCGAAAAATATAATTTTTGCTACGCTGAAATGCTCTTTATTGATATTCTAAAAACTGTTGGATTTACATAAATCTTAGTGCTACTTATACTATTGAGATGCGACGGTTCTTATCGTGTTTACTGAAAGATGCGTAGCTTGTTATCTTGTTTGCTTATGAATGCGTCGGTTGATATCGTAGCTTTTTGGGTTTTTATTGTTTGTTGCAGTTATAGTGCTATATATAGTTCTATTCTTATAATGTTTGTTCGGTACAGTTCCTTACAAATCATATTGAGATAAATTCTGTTGTTTAGATGTTGTGTGTATTGCTATCATATAAGGTTATAGGTCTATCGGAATAACCGTTCGTCAACAACAATTATGTATGGATGTATGGATGCAGTGTATATATGTATGTGGTGTACAAACTTACATACATATGTAAGTGTGTACAGCGTCGCTATCTCCCGTCTGATTTAAAAATTTATTGGAAGAACCCAATATGGGTTTCAAACCATTAGTAATCTAACTTAGATTTTCTTCATCAAATATTTAAAAATAGTAATAAATCACTGAAGTTTTTATGAAAATAATGCATTTATAATCTGAAAACTTGCGACTATGTTAGAGAATTTACCATTTTAAAACCTAAAAGGCACAATTTTATAAAGTTTTATAACAACGGAGTGACATGATTATAAAAGACCATAGAGAATCTAAGGGTTTTCTAGCTCTGAAATTGACTTAGCTGCAATGCAGACATTAGACTCTCTTAACTCACCACCTTTCGCTTGCATTTTGTCTGTACCTGCACCTCTCCCTTTATCCTTCTTTTCCTACCCCTCTGCATCTTCCCTATACTCTTCATCTTTCTACCCACTTCCTCATCACTTTCATCTTTCTCATCATGCATCATGGAATTGCGCATATAAGCATCATGGAATTGCGCATTTTAAGGGGGTTCCAATATTAACTCGAAACATGAAGCCGACTGCTGATCATTCTCCACTTAGCTCTAGTAACCCAAACAGTTGCAGTCTATAAGGCCCAGTGCGGCAAAATACTACCCGATGGTTTAGGGGAAGGTTACATGCGTGGACAGTCTTTGACGAATTCGCTCCTTTTAGTACTAACCCAACGGTATGGTCGATTTGTTCGATACCGAGAAACCTTCGGATCGTACATTTAAGCGGCCTTTCACGAAAGGCATACCTACCGTGGCTATATCCTAAGCTCCACAGCCCACTGAATCAGGGACATCCTTGAAGTCGGAAAATTCAACACAAAAATCCAACGAATGACGCGAGATTGAAACACCGTTGCTAAATTTCTAGTGAAAGTACTCATCGAGACCAAAATAGGTTTCAGGCAAGGTGACTTCCTTATAGTACGATTTCTGCACTGGAGAAAGATATGTAATTGATGTTGTACGCTGATGATGTTAAAAAAATAATCGTTGAAGCATGTGCTAATTTTATTCGATTATAATCTCTTTAGACACTTGTCAGTGGCGTGTACAACTGCTGGCTAACAAACCCAACTCGCATGCTAACAAAACCAACTCGCATGACCGCGATAAGATTTTCCGGTACATATTGGGTGTTTTGGGGATTGTGTGAATTAAGGAAACAAATTTGGTTTTATTGATAACAAATATATTTGTCTTCTATCGTATCTCATTTTAAATCTTAACACTTTTTTATTCCTAAGCACTTAAAGCGATTAAAGAAAAGAAAAAAACAAATTGTTGATAAATTTCCGGGAAAATAAGGTATTGAAGATCGGCTATTAAGATTGCAGGATCTTATTGTATTTTATATTTTTTTGGAATGAAAATAACTACACGGCTAAAATTTGAGCTTACATTTTAAACTATTCGTCGGATTAAGCAATTTTTTAAACTTTTTTTGTAATAAATTCTAATTTTAAATTTCTTGTGGTTTAGATTTAAAACTGAACTGAAAAAAACGTCTACAATTTTTTTCATTTATTTCTGAAAGTTTTTTCAATTCATAGAATTTTTCTCTTAACAGTCTTGTGTGCGCCGTAGCTCAGTGGGTAGAGCAGACGACTCTGATGCGGGGAGCGTCGTTTCAAATCCTGGCAACTGATACACATTTTATTTATGTTTTTTTAATTGTTAAATTGTTTTTCATGCAACTTTCATAATGCATCATCTTAAGCCAGGACCGAAACTTTTATTCCTTTCAAAATAAAAGTCCAAAGCAAAAAGCTATTTCTGGAGTTTTGTTTTATTCGGTCAACCCGGCCTTCTACTTTTTTCTAGCCAACAATAAAAGTTAGGTTTGGTGAGATGTTGTTTAGGCATACAAATCCGTTAACAACTAACTTCAATGTTATATAACTTTTTTTTTTTTAATTTATAAGTAATTGGACTTTTATGCTGTCCTTCAAAAATAACTCGCCGAAGAAAACTTTTGTTGCCGGCGCGAAAAAATTAAAGTCCTAATTTTAAGTTAATGGGGTCTATCAGCTATTCCGGCGAAACTGCCGACGGGAGAAATGTAATAGATCATGAGAGAAATTAATCGCTTTAATCGGAATTTGCCTGTGAATTTCGATGAAGTCGATAAAGATCACAAAACTCTATTACAATTTTTTCCCGCACGCAGCTCCGCCAGAATAGCTGATGTACCCCATTGTCGCACTTTTTTCAAAGAAGTCACACATTTTCATTTTGACCAGGATATTGATCCTAAAAGTTCAGAAAAGTTAATAACTTTCTTCAGGGACACTATCCAACCCCGGACTTTTATAAGATTGAAACCAAAAAAATTTTATTTTTTCATCCCTGTCTTAAACACAATTTTTGTAAAAAAAATATTGCATTTATCAGGACCAAAGTGTAACAGTGAGCCAACTAGCAAAAATAAAAAAGGTAAACATGCTTATTTGACAATTTGTTTGTATGTATGAGTTAAAAATTTTCATCAAATGTCGTTTGTTTTAACCCGTATAAATTTTACTTTTTACTTTGAATTTAATTTCAATTTAGAAAAACAAAAGATATTGACATTGTATTAAAATAACTGCAATTTTATAAAATTTTCGTGAATATGTAGAAAAAGAAATTGCCAATAATTCGAGTTTCTTATATAAGAATGCTAATAGTTGGAAGTCGCATGAGGATCATCATTACCACCGACATCACATATTTGAGAAAAAATGCTAATCCAAACTAATTTTCTTCTTTAAGAGTGAACTGGAAATGCCTATGTCCTGACCAAGACAACCCATGTGTGACACTTGGCACAACTCACGCGATCAGTAGGTAGAATAACTGTCATTCAAATTTAGGGACTTCTTGAAAACATATGTACAAAATGCCGTGAGCAAGTTTCTGGTGACAAGAAAGTTTACTCGTTGAAGTGAAGATTCTGTGGTTGTTTCGGTTGTGGCTTAAGTTCGTTTCCCACATTCAAAAATACATTCAGGACAGAATCCGAAAAATAACGCTCAAACACAAACAGAGTAAGATCGGAAGGCAGGCATCCAAATACGAATGTCCTGTTAATATGATAGAATGGTTTATTTTCCTCACTACCGAATAGTATCTACTTATTTATTTGCTCTCTCTTGCATTTATCTACACTCATATATGTACATACATTGGTAGCCGGGTATTCCGGTATTTTGTATTAGTATTTTGATGCTATTAAAGATGAGAAGCATCATCCAATAACTCTCTAGAAACAGTGGATTAATACAGCCTTTTGCTTTAAAATTCATATAAAAAATTATGTGTGAGGTTTTGTACCGGTTGGTTCAAATCGGTTATTGACTTAAAGCATCAACACATACACATTTTCCATGTATTAATTTTCAAATAAGCATAGACGTCAGTACCTGGTCTACTGTATGTTGTGATCAGGACGATCAATTGAAAATTGACATGAGAAAACGATTGTTAGGTTGTTTTTGAATTAAATGTTAACTCCAGTTTTGTTGTCAGATTTAAATAAAAAAAAATCAAATATTAAGAAAATAAATGGAAAACTTTTAGTTGATAAAGAGGCTCATGCTACTTTAAGTAACGCAATCAAACAAACATGAGACCCAACCTCAATTTTGTCTTAACCAACCAAATTTTGAAAATCAGTAATCGAACAAGATATCGATAATTTTGTTTATTTTAAGCCACTGCACAGAATATCGAAATTGTATGACTTTAACCAAAACCGGAACCGATTAAAAACGTTTAATTTTTCGAAACCGAAACCATAACCGATTAAAACTGCTTTGTTTTTCGATATGAAAAAGTACGAACCGGTTCCAAAGAGTTTTGACTTTTTTTTAGTTCTTACTTTATTTTATGGACACATATTTTCTTTTACAAGGTACCCTGGCTAATTTCCATGGAAGATTGTCAAGCAAGGTTACAAAAGACGCGGTCAAATTAGTTAGTCAAGTTTTCTGAAGCGACTGTTAATGGTATTGTCTCATATTAATTTTTTGGTGACCTATAAGCTATTGAATTTATGGCAACCCCTTTTTCAAATTCCGATTCCCAGAAAAGCCTCAGGTTAAATTCGATGAATTTTTTATGACAGATAGATACATATACTCGTATATAGAGACGACTGAAAATTGGTATCGAAAAAAATGTAATACTTTTCTAATAAAAAAACAGACCTGTTAAATAATGATTCATTATTGTAATGATTACCGGTTTGATTAATTACTTTCTTAAGAATTCAAAAAAGTTGTTTTGATTACTTTTGATTATTTTTGGTTTTTTTTTTAGTTTTTTTTCTATTTTTAATATTTTTTAATATTGTTGTAAAAGCACGTAATAAACACATCACCAATACTGAAAAAAATCTTAAATAATCCAAAAAAAAAAAATACAAAATAATCAAAAATAATCGAAAGTAATCAAAACAACTGTGATTGTTGGTTTTTTGGTTTTTGTTCTGATTTTTTCTAATCGTAATCAATTAACAATTGCCTTTTCTGGAAAAACAATTAAAACAATAATTACCAATTAAGAAGCCGTAAAAATAATTGATTACTAACTACTAATAAAATTTAACAGGTCTATAAAAAAATATGTAAATTTCTAGAGTTTATTTTACATGGCATTAACATTATTTATTGTTATATTGGAGAAAATTCATGATTTTTGTAGGAAAAAAATTCTAAAAAATTAGACCTATTTGAAACTACTTGAATTTTACAGCTAAGTAATAAACTATATATATATATATATATAAATTTTTTGTTCACAGACTTGTGTTCGAATTTTTTTTTCAAACCGGAACCGGAACGAACCGAAATCGGAACCGAAATAAATATTGAAGAACGAAACCAAAACCGAAACGTATTACAAACTGACACCTAAGCGTCATTTGGAAATTGTTCATGCTTCTAAACTAAAAAACCTCCTGTAAAATTTTATTTTTGTTGATTACACTAAAATGGCTGTTAGGCCTCGATATCTAGTTTTAGTAACATATTTATAATCCTGAAATACCAGCATTGTACTTGAGGTATCCCGCAATTTCGGCAGTTAAAAAAGCACAAGATCCCGCAATTAGGCATTAGCAACGCTAATCCATACACATTTTTGCTAGTTTTTTCTAAAGGAACAACAACGCTTGAAATAGCTTAAAATTATGAATCATGAAGGAGTTTATTAGCTCAGCTTTTTTCAATTTTCACTGTTGCTAGAGGAATACCAATTAATTGTTTTGTTTTCAAACTAGTTACGACTTTGAAAACGAAAAATATTTTTGTTCAGCTGCCGAGCTCAAGCATTACTATAATTTTAGTTCTCGAAGGTAGCAGCTTATCAGCATTTTTAGTTTTTGCATGACCTACGCAAATATACAGTGAAACCTCCCTTGGGCGGACACTCAACGGCAGTAAATTTTCGTGCGCCCAACAGAAGTGTCCGCATAAGAGTGGGTAGGTATTTTATGAATCTTTTAATGCTCATCATTTTCTCATTTAAATAAAATATACTTAACATTGATCAAACAAGATATTTATTACTTTCAAACTTTATATATGTACGTACGAGTTTGTACATATGCATATACATATACACATCTCATTTACAAACAGTAATCACAAAAATCTATTTTAAAGAAATACGGGGAATCCCCTTTTTCATTTATATAAATAGTATGTACACAACCAATACGACGCTTTTAAATGTCTTTATAAATGTAACGAACGTTTCGTTGGCTCGTTTTATATTGTTATATAAACCTATATCTTGTCCGCCTATGAGGAGTTCGCGTTCACCTAAGAAACGTTTTGTTTGATTTGTAATGAAATGAAATCTCTTTGTCAATTGACAAGAGGCTCGCGTCCGCTCAATAGAGGTTTATGGTTCAGTTTTATAGCAAATGACTGTCCAAGGAAGGGAAATTTGTTCTAAAAATTGTATTTTAAACTTGGTGCATAAGAAAATGTCCGCCCAAAGGCGTTGTCCGTCTAATAGAGGTGTCTGTTAGGCGAGGTTTTTCTGTATTTAACTTTGTAATATGATCATCTAAATTTGCAACAAAATAATAAATATTGCTTAATACTGATAATGAATGTATGGGCTAATCTATTTAAACTTTCTCGTACTTTGATTATGAATACTAATTGGCAGGGAGTATGTAAAAACATGGATCCATTATCGCTTCTGTGCAGCTGTTTTCGTTATGCTAAATAACCTTCAATGATATGAGACACAATAATTAGTAGATTGGCAAGTCCTATTTAAAAATTAACTAAGTGTATAAAAAATACCCGGACCTTGATAATTTGAAATTAATACATATGTATGTATAGCAAAAAGACGCTACATACAGGAGTAGAGGTAAAGGGGATGCAATATTTTAAGTCAGAGCTCTAGTAATATATGTAATAAACGGGCAATGAATACTTGAAAATGTACAGGGCGTAAAATCAGCAAAAATTGTTGGTACAAAAAAGCAATTACAAAACCGAGAGCACGCGGTAAGGCAGTTCTGCTGATGATAAAGCAGATCTGCCAAAAAATCCATCATGATCACACTACTAACTGTCAGATGGCGGTAGTGGTTCATGCATATGGTAAAGAAGAATAGAATTAGGAGTTTAGATGACATCAAAACCAGCGTATTGTTAGCTTAATGGTTGGCAATGCGTGCCAAAATTTCTCTGATGAAGAAGGATAGCAGCTTCCGAAACGAATCTATAAGAAAAGGTATGGCGGTTGTCTCTAAAATTTTTCAAATTAAACAACTTTTATAAATTAATTAAAAAATGATTATTAAAAAATAAAAAACAATAATATTTTTCATAAAAATTAAAAAGTGAAAAATTATTAATCTTTGCCTTGGGCTCGTTTCATGAATATTTAAAAAGGCAGACTTTATTTTATATATCAAGATAGACTTCCAACAATATATCGGTGAACAAATCATTTAATTTCTTTGCATTAGTTATTGAGTGATGGTCGTACAAATATATAGATAGACGGACAAAAATTATAATAATTCAAGATTTGGCTCCTGTTGTTAAAACAAAGGTATGGAAGGGGGCCTTTACTTTATTTTAGTATGCAATTTTGGTCAAAGTTATAAAATAGATATCCAATTTTTATTATTTATTATTTTTATTATATTCCCCTTTAATTGGTGAAATCTGTACGCAGGTGTGCAAAGCAATTTTGAGTGATGTCAGTGCAAACATACAGATTTGGTTTCTGCTGTTCAGATCTACAAATAGAAAGAACATGATTATGCGAACAATTCATCCGAGGACAATAGAACGAAGTGAGAAAAGCTGTTAACAACAACAAGTGAGAAAAGCTCTAGAAAATCAAAGCGCCGGGAAATGAGGTATTACTAAACGAGCAATTCTCACATAGAGATGTAGAGTTACTGATGTCTACGAGCCAACTTGTATTCTTCTTCTTTCTTTAAATGGCTAGTCGTTTCTTCTTTCTGCCAACTTCGCTAATTGGAAGCACCATAATAATATCCAACAAAAGGCTGCCTCATATCCTTCCCGTATTAATATCCGACAATACCAGTTAAACCCTGTACTACCGAGTACGAAAAAAAACTGTTTTGAGATTTTTTGTCTGTATGTTTGAACGAGCATCACTCCGAGCCCGTTAATTAGAAATTAATGTAATTTCCAAGGAAATATTCTTAGATGTCCAACTTGAAGTTTAAGATCTATTTCACCTGAAGCAAGCAGAGCCTAGCTCCGCTAAACTCGTGAAGAAGAGCTTGTTTAGACACTTCATACGAGTCCTAGCCAGTGCGGGACATCTGCAGCTGCGACAGATGTCGACGGATGGGACCCCCATGCGTTCACCATGTATTCCCATCAAACAGTGTTCCATGAGTACTCCAATCGTGGCCTAGAGAGGGTCGCCTGAGGTTGACTGTGTGGACTGGGTACGTTTTCCACAGATATGGGTAATGTTTGCATGGGCACCTCGCATGTGCTTTCCAATGTCCATCTACAATAAGCTTTTTCCTCGAATTCATGAAGGAGCCAATGCTTACACATAGCAAGAGTAGGAGCAATACTCTTTTCCTGGTTCAAATTCCCCCAACAGCCGGTTCTCGTCATATTTTCCTTAGTTCACCTCCGACTGCAGTATATTGACACGGATGTGTAGTTTTTGGAGAGCAGCCAACGCGCATCCTCTTTTATGGCTGTAAATTCAGCCTAGAATACGCTGAAGTGGATCGGTAGCCTAATGCTTAAGGAAAACCATGCGGGAAGATAGAGCTAGATAGCTTTTGTTGGCGTTGATGGAAGCTCCTTCAATATCGAAAAAGATACGAAGAGTGAAGTCCTTGAAGGTAAGGCCTTTTTCTGAACTCCCTATTTGGGAATGAAATACTGAGATAAGGCGCTGTTGAACAAATTCTCAGATAGGCCGCTGTTTAAAAATATTTATATGAAATTATGAATAGGTTGATTTTTATTTAATTAAGGCTATCACAACTGAATTCAAAAATTCACTTATAGCATATTTATTTATGTGAAAAGTTTAACTAAACTGCATATACTATATACACTGATCCCGAATATAGTCCACCTACACAAAAAAAAAATATATTCGATTTAAGTTTTTAATTTTTTTACCTTCAACGACCCTTAGCAGAAAAGGTTGTACCCCTACGAACGGGTTCTATTGTAGAGGTCCTCCTTGAGTCCCTTAGAAATGGCTACACATATAAGAGACCAGGCTTTTATGAGCATATTTATTAGAAGGGAAAATTTTTTGCAGAACACACACACAGATATTTTTATACATATGACGAGTTAGTTATGACAAGAAAACCCTTACCTAAGAGAGGAAATCCCCACAATCCTCGCACATTTTTTTTTTTAATTTTACTTGTTGCCGTGGTGTTTATATAGGCTTTCCAAGTATTTCAATTTCGTTATTGGCTTTCTTTTGACATCGGACTCAACGTGTATAATCAGCTGCAATATGTTCATTAACCCTTCTCTTTCTATAAATATCAAATACAAATATAAAGTGATAAACCATGGAGACAGCATATATATATGTCTGCTGTAGGCATTCGATTGCTGCTAGCCATTTTGGCACATGCCGCTTGAGATGCTCTAATATTTTTTAGCCATTTTGGCACACGCCGCCACGGTTGCCGTTTGCCTAAAATTTTGCGTACCAAAATTCGTACCAAACCGAAAAAAACGTACCAAAATAATTTGCTAAGCAAACAATATAACATTTATTAAAACAATTTTAAGCAGTTCATCTGCTGACATAAATTTACACAGAAACGTGTATGTATAAATATAAAAAACAAAAAAAAAGCATAACATTTTATTCTTCTAAATATACCCTATAATGAGTTAAAGTAAATGAGTAAATTAAAATGTCCACAATTCCATTCATTTGCTTGCGCATATTCCCCCGATTATAAAACTTACCTATCCATCTTTATTTTTCCGCTTCAGAACTAAGACAAATATGATAATAATTTCAATTTAATAATCACTACTTGCTGGTGCTATTTTTTATCACAAACAAATAGTGGTACCTCTTTACGACTTTTTCTAAAAATATCAAAGCGACGTATAACAGAGAAAGACTCCTACGTATAAGTTGATACAAGTGGTACCACTTCACTTCTACTGCCAGTAAAGCAGGAGAGTGAAACAACACAACATTATGACAAAATAATTTTTTGTAGTCATTCAAATGAAGGTTTGATATTTGTAGCAGTGTCATCGGAGTTGCGTTGAAGTAAAAATGGTAAAAACGCACCAAATTTAGAAGTTGCGTACCAATGTACCCGACGAAAAAATGCGTACCAAAAATGGTATGTTTCGGACAAAACGGCAACCGTGCATACCGCATGCTCTCACATGTGTTAGTGTTAAACTTGTTTTAATTCAATTTTAGTGATTGCCAAAAAATTTGCTAAATTCAGGAGGGAAAAGCTTAAAGAAACTTTGGCATAAAATAATAAGCGGCTTGCCAATCGTAAAACGCTGCTCTCGTCCTACTACGAGATTGAAAATTTTCTTGTAAATTCTTTGCGTTGTATACTTCTCTCATACGCTCTTATGACAAAAGTGAGTCCATAAAATGTGGGTGCAAAAGCGTAAGAAATTACATAAAATGATTTGTACTGCGTGAAGAGCGAAGTACTTGAGATTTTTATTGCATGACATTCACTAAGGACAAATCTATAAAATTAGTATGCAATAATACATATCACCTACAGCATGAGGTGATATACACACAATAAATATATATTGTGTATGACAAATTGGAGCGAAATGATTAGCAGGCGAATGTGACTAGATACTCGTACATATGTATGTATATACCTATGTATGGATGTATATTATACAATATATATGTTAATACCCTGTAGGAAAATCAGTTAACTACAAGTCGATTATTAGTTCACTATTTTATACCTAGTAGTGCTACGCACACAAGGTATATTAACTTTAGTCGCCTAACGGCAGTACGTAACGGCATAAACGGATCGAGATAGATATTGACCTATATATATCAAAATGTTCAGGACGAAAAGATAAATTGATTAAGCCATGTCCGTCCGTCCGTCCGTCCGTGCGCCCGTCTGTGAACACGATAACTTGAGTAAATTTTGAGATATCTTAATGAAATTTGGTATGAGTTGATATTGTTCCTTGGCACTCATCTCCGACCGCTATTTAAAATCGGATGATAGCCACGCCCACTTTTTATGTATAGAATATCTTCGAAGACACAAAAAAAGTGATTACTCAGTACATAATACACCTATAAGGATCAAATTTGGTGAATACATTGAGATTGAGGCATAAAATAAAATTTTCAAGAAATTTTTGAAAATGGGCGTGGTACCGCCCACTTTTGATTAAGTCAAATTTAGAAATAATATTAATCATAAATCAAAAACCGTTTAAGATATCGAAACGAAATTTAGCACGCAGGTTTCCAGGTATGCAAGGAATGTTCCAGGAAAAAATGGAGCGGGATCGGTTAAGGTCTACGCCTACTTTAATATGAAAGATTTTGAAGAGGATCGTAGATATATTAAATAGCCAATAACTTTGCGTAAAATAGCTGTATATCATTTATATTTCCCGCTTAAGGTTTCCGTAAAAAAAGAAAGATCAGAACTTAAAATTTTCGAAAATGGGCGTGGCCCCGCCCCTTTTATAGTGGACTATTCCACAAAACTTTTGTCGAAACGAAATTTGGGGATATTGTTCTATATATAAAGGTAACTGTTTGCTGTAAAAATGGGCGAAATCGGTTAATGTCCACGCCCAGTTTTTTAACATAGTTCTGAAAAATTTGTTTGTAAAATTTAAAAAGCGATATTTCTACAACTAAGCAAGTTATATCAATCAGATTTTGCAAACATAATAAGCCTTTTAAGAAAAGCTCGGCCGCAAAAAAATTATGTCAATTTTAAAGAAGTAGGCGTGGCGTCGCCCACTTTTCAGCATAAAATGTTTGCTTTTTTCAAAGGCAACCGCTTACAATTCAATCTTGATATTTCAATGAAAATTGGTCAGCTGCTTCTCAGTAGTATGTGTTATACTCCTGCCAAAAATTAGCTAAATCGGGAAACACACAAGCAAAATATTCGGGCACGTAGTTAATAGCCCACTGCAATAGCAAGTTATATATCTTTTCTGATTGTCGTACCTTTCATAAACATTAAATGTATGTAAGTATGAGAACAAGAAGAGAAAAGTTCACTAAAATGATCAGCACGATGAGCGGAGTCGATTTAGCCATGCCCGTCTCTCCGTCCGTCAGTGTGTCTGTCCGTCTGGCTATTTGAACGCAAACTAGTCTCTCAGTTTTACAAAAGAAAGCTGAAATTCGTTGTTTGCTTTCGCCATTTTATAATATACTAGCATACCCGGTAGAAGTTGTTTTGACGTTTTGATACATAGAACACATCTATATATAAAATGTCATTAACTTGAACCAAATAAACTCCTAACTATACCGAACTGCAGTTTTATATAACCTGGGGGCTTTTCCAAAAGCTATATACAGACTGTGTCGTGCCCAGCGAACTCCTGAACCTATCGTGAAAGTTCAAGAGTACAACAAAACACAAAATATGTGGGCGTGGCACCGCCCACTTTTGAAAATTATGTAGATATTGACTAAGTGACACATATATCCAAATTTTATTAATTTAGACCAAACAACTTCGGAATTATGACGAATTGAAACTTTATATAGCCTGGGGGCGTGGCTCCGCCTACTTTTCCAAAACTATATATTGTCTATGCTGTACCCAGTGAACCCAAGTATATATTGTGAAAATTTCATAAAGATCGGTTGAGTTCTTTGGCGCCTACAAAAGACACCCTTTTTTATATCTATTTTTGTTACGCACACAAGGTATATTACTTCATTCGGCATAAACGAATCGAGATATATATTTATTAATGTTAATCAAAACGGTCAGGATAAGAAGTAAAATATCTGGGCAAGTAGTTAATACCCCACTGCAAAAGCGAAGTTGTATATCTTTTTGATTTTCATACCTTTCATGAGAAGAAAAAGAGAGAGCCCCATGAAAAAGTATTCTGAAATGATCATGAGGATGAGCTGAGTCGATGTGGGCATGTCCGTCTCTCGATACGTCTATCTGTCTGTCCGTCTGTCTGTTTGAACGCAAATACGAGCTGAAAGTATTAAAATAAACCTGCGTAAATTGGGTTGACATAATAGATCACTACTAGGTATATAATGTTCGGTTCCACCCGAACTTAGACTTCCTTTCTTGTTTCAGTTAGCTTTGTCTTTCCCTCAACTACTTTACATTGCTTTTAGCTGACTAATTTTACATGGCGATGGCGCCGAAGTAAGGGGTTTCTTAGCTGACCACAAGTTGACTACTTTTATGCTGACTTGTAGCCAGCTCAATAAAGGGCTATTTTTGGTACTTTTGATTCCTATACTTATTAGTTAATTAATATATAAATTGTATTGCTTTTTTATACCAACAATTTTTGTTGATTTTAAATACAATATGTTTAATGCGTGTTCATGTCTATCATGCATAAATATGTGGATGTCCTGCTCTCAAAATATGGTCAGAAACCAATTTCTTTAGCCACAACCATATTGAGGCATACACATTTTCAATGAAATCGAAATATGAAATGAAAATTTATTGATTCTATTGAAACAAAATTACACATAAAGAAATACAATTGGGTTTTTTATTAACAAGTATTTTTATCTGACTTTCAAGTGTTTAAGAAAATTGTATGTACAATTTTTCGATAGAACACTGAATGACTTTGAGACCAACTAATATTTAGACACAATAGTAGGCCACAGAATTCCCCACAGGGTACTGTATCGCTTATATATGTATATTTATCGATATTAAATTTATATATATATTAAAGCACTTTCGATTTTATTGAATCTTTTCTTTCACGCACGTGCTGCCACTGAGTCAAATAGAGTTTTTTTTAAATTAAATATGCAAAATTTAGAAACTAAATATATTCTTCTTATGCAGCATATTAGTAAAAAGTATAAAATACAAAAATAAAGTAGCCAAGCATTAGGCGCATTCTCATTGAAGCGAGTGTGAAAAGAATAATCGCTTTTTCATCGAATTAGCTTCAAGGCAATAACACAACTCGGCTATTTTAAGCACGGCTATTCACTACGCGACTTGGAACATAGTGTTGGACGGTGAAAATACTGCTGGGTTCTTAAAATGTACCAGAGAAATATTTTGACAGATTAAATTAGCGCAGCCAACTTCATTCAAACTGTGCTATGAAAATAAATAAACAAAGAAAAAGTAAACAAAAGCCCATTTCGTATGGTCCAACCCTGTAAATAATAATTAAAATTAACAAATTTAGTGAAAGGAAATCTTCCTGAACATTTATGATATGTTTCGTTAAAAAATCAGACTGGTATGTATGCAAAGGGCATAAACAAGAAAACGGCATTTCAAAAAGCCGACCCGGATCGGGGCCCACCCAAAGTTGCATACTATGCAAAAGTGCTGGGGATAACGTGGCCGGTGGTAGATCACATATGAATTATTTTTTAAAAGCGTGTCCCGCCCACCCAGCATGGTGTACTGGACAAAAGTTGTGTGTATAGAGTAGCCGATGCTGGATCTGCTATGGACTATTTTTTTTTAATTTCTATGGATGGATTTCGATATCTTTAATAGAATATCTAGCCGCTGTCGTGGAGGAAAACATCTTCGTAAGCATTATGACGAATCCGGCACCACATATTTTCGGCGTTTGATCCAAAAATGCTTAAACAGGCCCTCAACAACATCCACACAGAGTCGGCAAACTCCTTTGTACCGGCAGCCATATTGGCTACGCGTAGTGCAGAACCTGCTTACCCAATCCCAAAGCCTACAGAACATCTTGGAAGGGCGGTTTAATCTAACTACTGCTGTGGTTCTGTGCCATGGACATGGAGGTAGTTGCTTGGTTGGGCGTGGACCGTGATGCTCAGAATGAGCCTATAACGACAGAGCTTCACCACTAGGAAGAAAATCTAAAGTTTCTACCTTTCTCTTTTTGATAGTTAAAAGCTGCGTCTTTCCAAAAGGTGGCCTTTTAACACCTAAGCTTAATATAGAGCAAAGATGGCGATTTGAACCATCCGTAACAGGTGAACAGTAGGCATGAAATTTATGAACAACATGCTAGGCAGTGTTCAGAGAGTTGCCTGGGGTGAGATCACAGAGCGATTAGTAAAAGTTAAAGACTCCTATATTAAACCGAAAACTGACAACATCTGCAACAGAACAGTCTCTGATACAAACATTAAAATTCCTTTCGAAAAAGGACTGAAAAAATAGGGAGTTCAATCAGAAATTCGACATTTCAATTTTCACTATGCGGTTCAAAATGCCCTCCCAGAGAAGCCCTTTTCCATGTGTCCTCCGGACTCAACAAGTGCATTTTATCCAAATAATACGATAAGAATTTTGTCTGACAGGCAGGCGTGCATCTCGGGTCATATCACGAAAATATCAAGCCTAAGTAGTTGGTCAGTATAGACAGTGAATCATGAACCAGACAAGTCGACACATCGCTTCTTTAATATAGGTATCGTAACATACAAGGAAATGAAATGGCCCATAAGCCCGTTCGGCGTAGGGTTCGGGTCTTCAACGAAGGAAATCCTTGCACCCCTGAGATTTATCAGGGCCTGTATCTCTCTGTGGCTCTCCTACAATGAAGCACCTTTACCCGTTTCAAAGGGAATGGAAGACATATATTGGATTACAGGAAAACGAAATAGATGAGCTGCCTTGGCATCGATGGGTTTCTGAGGCCAAAGAAGCCCAGTAGACTTGTCAGGGCCATATCTTTCAGCTCTGCCTTGGAGACGCTAATAGTAAGTATACATAAATAAGTCTATATCTTTCTAGATTCGTTACCTGCAAGATGAATAAAATTTACATTCTTTGTGAGCTATGTTTAGCTGAGTATAGAGCTACCTGACTGCCACCTGATTAAAACCAAATTGATCTCGTCTTGCATCCCGGCAGGCATAACTCAAGCATACTCGGACCATCAAATAGCGCAGTAGTAATTTCGCAAAGTAACGCAAGGAATGTTTCTGGGGTTACAGCAACAACAACAATAACATAATTGCCCACTGGCTGGTGCTGGAAATCCACAATTTTTTTACTGGTTTGAAATACTGAAAATTTCCAGCTAATGTTGCTCATACGCCAAGGTGTGCCAATTTGAATTGTCAGGCTAAGGCTAGGTCGCTTGGAGCAATGGAAACTGTACATTTTTTTTCTTTAAAATTACTGAGCAATTGTACTATCTAATGGTTTAAGTTTGATCTAAAGTAGTCTTGGTTGTAAAACGATTTGAAATTTCGGTATAATTCGACCAGAATTTGCAGCAAGTCTTTATATCTTTCGTTGGCATTAAATGGTATAATAACTTTGTGGTGATTGGAAGAAGAAGTGCAGTATGTTTGCCTGTCTGTTTGAATAAATACTACCTCCTCAGTCTCAGAGATATTAAGCCAAAGCTTCGGAACCTACAAGATCGGACTGTAAGACTTAACAAATAGCGCCCACACAAGCGATTGTTCGGATCAACTGAGTTTGGACTATATAGTTTTCAATTAACGCGGTAAGAAGAATTGAGGAAATAGGAAATGAGCAAACTTTATGAACACACTAAAAGTCTTTGAGCTCGGCTAGTAGTTGGCATTCTCACACATGCAAACAATTCATTTCCTGAATGTGTGCTGACCGCAAGACTAGCGTAACCAATCCCAGACTAGAATAACCAATCCCGTGATACGGAAATACTCTGTTGTTGGAACATGGAAGAGTAAATGGTTCAATTGGAATTGAGGAGGGATGAATGTGCACCTATTTGCCACTAAATGCAGACGCTTACAACTAACATATATGTTTCCAAGTGCAAGTATATTAAACCCGATGCACAAACCGTTAATATAGCTTAATCTAAATACATAGCTACAGCGAAGAAAGTGGATCTTACAGTGAGCAAGGAATAGACGAAGAGAATTTAGAGCACGGGCGCCTTGGCAGCCAGTTGATAGTTACAAATTGGCAACCGTGAGGGACTTTGTCTATTCGGGAACCAGCGTTAATGCCGACAATATTGTCAGTCGAGAAATTCAATCGAGAATCACTCTTACCAACAAGTGCTACTTTGGAATGAGTAGACAACTGAGGACAGTGTCGAGGATGATGATATGGCCCTTGGAGTATTCGAGAGAAAATTTCTCCGTAAAATGTATGGTAATTCCCGGGATGCCAACAGCGAGTTTCGAAAAAAATTTAAGGACAAGGACTACGCTGTGTGGGTGATGTTATGCGAATCGACAAAAAAGCTTCAGACCAGAAAGTTGTTCTATGAACATCCGAGCTCGGCAGCAAAAGGAGGAAGCCTAGACTGATTTGGAAAAAACAGATGGAGTTTGACTTGAACTTGGTGTTTGCAATTGGCGTCAGTTATCAATGAAAAATGATGACTGGCGTACTTTGATACGCAACGGCAAGAATCGCCTAGCGCAAAATGATGAAGATGACATACGTACTTAACCTTCAATAAATGGAAGTAGGCTACCATACTACTAACTTTTGATGGAGATATGCTAAGTTAATTTGTGAACAAGAATAAAAAATACAAAAATACACTTAAAAAGGATACAAGATTTCAGCTATATGCGCCGACACTGCAGTGGTGCAGTGGAGTGCGTGTGCACAATCGTATAATGTGTACAGGACATTCGAATACATTTACTCAATGCAATTACAAAAAGACAAAAACTCTCAAGAGTAAATAGCTATTAATAACATCTACATAAGGAATTAAGTATGTATGTACATATATATTTTTAAAATAGATGCACATGTGCAAATAAAAGCAAATTATTATTTAAAATTTTTGGCAAGATACTATTCTGATTCAAATATGTATTTAAGACATACAAAGTTATAATTGTCGAGTGGTAGACAAATGGCGAGATTTTTGAAAAAGTCGCTGTCTACATATTTCCACAATATATCTGGAATGAGAGCTAAAGCCTGTTCTGTTTATGCTGCTACTTCTAGCGTAGAATTGTTAGTTCTTGTTGAGATGTGGCTATCTTTTAATTTTTTTGGTAATGCAATTTTTGATAATAAATTATGGAAAAGTCCAAATATTTTGGGGACGGGACTCACCCGCGGAGGAGGAGTTCTAATAGCTGTGAGAAAAGAGTTACACACCTCAGTGGTTCCTCTTCATATTACTGATAGCTTACGCGATCAAGTAATAATATGTGTAAAAGCTAAATCAGAAAGTATTTTTTCCAGTGTATCTTATATCCCACCAAGCAGCTCTGATAGGTTATACGAAGCCTACGTAAAAAATATCTTGCCTGTTTCGAGGACTTATTTTTATTCCCGCCCTTGTGTTTTATGCAATTTTAATTTAAATAAAATTATTTGGAGTTATCTTTTAGGCGAATACACTCTCATACCTACTAACATTAATCATAATAATGAAATGTACCTAGTTGATAGTTTTTATACCTTTCATGAACATGAAATGGTATTATAACTTTGGTCCGATGTTTGTAAGTATGAGAAGAAGAAGAGATAGACCCGCCAATAAGTATACTGAAATGATCAGGGCGATGAGCTGGGTCGATTTAGCCATGTCCGTCTGTCCGTCTGTCTGTTTGTACGCAAACTAGTCCCTCAGTTTTTGAGATATCTTGTTGAAATTTGGTATGAAGCCGCCATTTTGCATGAGATTAATCATTCGTCGGAATCAGCTAGATCGGAGCAATACAACGCATAACTCCCATACAATCGGTAGTTTCGATAAATGGGGTTTGGGCTATGTATCTTTAAATTATCAGTTTTGCAGAGTTTTTACTAATTGTGAGTAAGGATCGGACACTTAAAACCGTGATGCGTATTCATGAAAGGTATAAAGTCTTCGGCATAGTCGAAGACAGCCCTTTCCTTACTTGTTATAGTTTACAATAAGTACAAATGGATAATTTTGTAAATTCGCTAGAAAAAATATTAGATCTTAAATTTGTCAGCAGTGATAATTTTCTTAGATGATTGGAACATATCTTTTATTCAACCTATTCGTAAGAGTGGGAGTAAAGTTGATGTTTCAAACTATCGCCCAATATCAAAGATTCCTGTTATCTCGAAAGTTTTTGAAAAAACGGTGATGGTTAAATTATTATCTGCTGTAAGCGTTTTGTGTGCCCATATCAGCATAGTTTTGTTCTAGGACGATCTACGATTTCAAATCTTGCGGTTTTCTCTAACTACAGCATCTCGTAATTTATAGATGGTTGTCAAGTGGATTGCAATGCTTTTGATAGAGTATCTCTTAGAGCTCTACTGACTAAATTACAAAAGTTTGGTTTTCACTCCGCAATTTTATTCTGAATAATCTCTTACTTTACCAATAGGGTCAATTTTGTTGTTATAAATAATAGCAACTTCGAATATAACTCTGTGTAATATCCTTGGCCCCTTGTTTTTTATCCTTTTTATAAATGATGTGTGTAATTATCTTTTTCACGCTGATGACTTAAAAATCTTTTTAAAAATTAAGAATGAGTCCAATCTTCAATCTGAGCTAAATAATTTTAGTAATTGGTGCTGTAAAAATAAACTTACGCTCAATGCCAATAAATGTTACAGTATTACTACTCTAAATTAAGTAATAATTGCATGGCGACATATTACATCTCTAATATGCCATTAGTTAGGGTGAATAAAATACGGTATTCAGGCAATGAATCATCTTTCACATTTACGGAACATTTAAACTGTATAACTGCAAAGGCATACCCTTTAATGTCCTTTATTAAAAGAAATGGATCTGTTTCTATTTTATTTTATTGACAAAAATTAGCGCAATAAAGCCTACGATTTTTTATAGCACAACAAAAAAGGGGTCAAGTAAAAGTTACAGTATAAAGTAAATTTTAAACATATTTTTGTAAGTTTAACGAGCTCAAGACCAGTTGATAATAATTCTTAGTTAATTATTATTATTTTTGACTCGAGGAAAAATTGAAAGCAACAAACATATGCAGGCTATAGTTATAGTACTATTTCGAAAACAGCAACTGGTCTTGAGCTCGTTAAACTTAGAAAAATATGTAAAAATGAACGGACCATAAAACCAACAACAAAAATAAAAGTAAATTTTAAACTTTAAATATTTAACAAAATAACCTATAGAAGAAATACTATTAATAGGTTTCTACATCTCAAGAACAAAGCAAACCAAACAATTGTACGTAATAATGAAGTAAAGAGATAAAAATCCAAATAAAATAAAGTTGTTGGTAATGTTAGTCACCCCAAAATTAAAGGCTAGATGAGAAAACGGCCATAAGTATACATAGCAATTTTATGTAAGAACAATAATAGCAGACAGCGAAACTCTGAGAGGCACTAAGTTTAACTGAATATATGAGTACAACGTTCTTAAAATTTCCTCGGCTTGAACTGCTGCGTATGGAGTTAGGAATCGACTTCCACAAGCGAATGGCATTTACAAAGAAGAGCCTTGTGGAGTTTAGGTAGTTGTACCTAGTAATAATCAGGTCGGTAGCCCTTGATGATCTGGGAAAGACTATTTTCTCATAAAGATACCCTGGTGCTTTTTCCAGCAAAATACGAAAAAGGAATATGCAATTTCTTGCTTTGAGGTAATTAAACACATCCATACCAAGAAGACTAGTACTCCAACTAGATATATGGCCGTACCTAACCAACCCATAGACATATCGAGTTACTTGGTTAAACGCAAGTTCAATTTTGCGAGTTGACCAGGAGTCAAGCTCGCTATACACAAGCTCAGAATACGTTATTATTGGCATTACTAGCTGAAGGGCAAGCTTTTTCCCAACACCAATAGGAGTGTATGGCGCAGACATTCTCAGATTTTTAGTGTAAGATAAACTTTCCTCACAATAGAATTTACATGGTTAACGCATGTTAGTCCAAAGTTTATCAAATATCCAAGATTTGTAATTTTAGTTTATTTAGTTTATTTAATAGCTTTATATTCTATATACAGATGTGGGAGAGCATCTGTGCAGATGGGTTTTCTGTAAATAGGTAGAATAAAGGACTTATCACAATTCAGGCGAAGTCCATTATGCAAAGCCCAAGACGTAATGGACTGCAAAACCAGATTAAAGTCAGAGCACAGCTCGTTCACTCGCTCAAGAGGACTAGACATGTAGAGTTGAATGTCATCAGCGTATGCATGTACTTTTGCCATCCCACAATTCGAGAATACATCATTAATGACCCTTGGGGTACACCAGCAATCTAGTCTGTAAGATTTTTTGTAAAAGCATAGACTGAATTAAGAAATATACACCAAGCCGGTAAAAGCAGAAATAGATAACAACCCTGCTGTGTAATTGTTTGCAGCTGAGGTTCATTGATTGTCAATAATTGTTTACAATTCCTTGTGTCAAAGTCATGTCGAAAGTGATGAAACTTAAGGCTATGTATTGCTGCAAACTTTCTGGCGCTGATACCACGAAGTCAGCGCCTTGTCGGTATCAGCGCAATGTGTTAGCGCAATTGCGCTACAGATTTGGCGCCGCTCAATAGTGCTTTTTCATAGTATAAATTCTGATACAATTTTAGTGATGCGTTAGTTTAGCCGACATCACCAAAACCTGATACAAAAATTACACCTACAGAATAAAGCATTTGAAGTCGGAGTTAAACTTTATTCACCAATTGATAAGTAATGGGCAAAAAACAAAATTTTATTAATTACTTTTAAATGGTTTTAAATATTTATTCTCCGCAACGAGATTATGATTCCTGTGAGCTCCCAGGGAGCTGCCAGCTTTTCACTTACCTACTCCGATTTTTAGGATCTTTCGGCTTAGATTTATAACTTGCCTAAAGAAAAAGTCGAAAATCTTGAAATTGCTTTAAAAGTAAGCCTAAAAGTTCATACATGCTGCAGTTAAGTCCAGAGAAAATGTGCTTTAAACCTTTTTCAAGTCATAGAATTTTTCTCAAAACAGTTTTGTGTGAGCCGTAGCTCAGTACGTGGGTAATTTGAATTTGATGTGGAGCACGCTCTTCGAATCCTGCCAACACCATTTTGTTTTCTTTTTTAACGAGCGATATTAAATGTGTACCCTATGAGAATTTGGAAGGTTTTTTAAGACAAATTTTGGAACTTTTTTTGACTAAATTTTTCCTAATATTATGAAGAAAGAAGCCAGATTGGTGATATCTTAATTTGGAAGTTTTGAAAAATTTGTTTGGAACTTTTTCTTCATTCGTCAAAAAGCCTCATAAAGGAATTTCGAATTTTAATTATTCTGAAAGCGGACTAGTAGAATATTTATAATTATATAAATGCTATATATACGATATGAAAGCAAGTTTTTGATGGCTCATACATTCAAACTTTCAAAATGTTCATCTCTAAATATATTTTCGTTAGAGGCAAATGGCTAACATAGCTACCTACGTCAATAAGTTACTTTATCTCCTATATGGGTGTCCCATTTAAAACGGAATATTCATAATCAACAAAACAAAATGAACCCATACATTTGTCTTTATATATATATATGTTCTATGAGCAAGCTCAAGACCAATTGATAATAATTCTTGGTTAATTATTATTATTTTTGATTAGAGGAAAAATTTAAAGCAACAAACATATACAGGCTATAGTTATAGTACTATTTCGAAAACAGCCACGATTTCTCGTCAGACTAATTCGTATAGTTTTGCGATTTTCAGAGGATCTTGTAGAAATCGAACCCACTCACTCTGATTTCAAGCGCAGCTGCCTAACCCATAGGCTATGCTGCGTGTAGGTGTGCAAGCTGCTTAATTTAAGGTTTCCTCTAATTGTGGTTTGTTATCTTGCCAACGATATACACAATATTTTATATCCACAAGATCCTCTGAAAATATCAAAACTATACTAATTAGTCTGACGAGAAATCGTGGCTGTTTTCGAAATAGTACTATAACTATAGCCGTATATGTTTGTTGCTTTCAATTTTTCCTCTAATCAAAAATAATAATAATTAACCAAGAACTATTATCAACTGGTCTTGAGCTCATTGAACTTATAAAAATATGTCAAAATGAACAGACCATAAATCCAACAACTAAAATAAAAATTTTGAAATGGATTTCGTAAAAAAAATTCTGACTTTTTTAGCTTCTTTTTTTTCTTAATTTTAGCCTTTTCTAACCTTTTTTTTTGTCGATTTAGCCTCTTTTTTTCTATCAGCTGGTCACACTGGTCCTAATACTGAATTGTTTTCTTCTTCGCTCGTGTATGTATGTATCGACAGTTCTGGAGGGGTGTGCTGCTCATGATAGTGGAAACGTTGCAGTCGCTCAGACTGGTATGAAAAAGCCCACAAAGTTCTAGTTAATTAACTAGAATGTTTACTGACTAGTTTGGCAGTTGACTGCAGTCTATACTGGCGCTTATACATTAATTTGTCATACTGTAACGCAATGGAGGCAGAAACACTAGACAATGTGAAACTAACTATAATGTTAGCAAATGGTAATTTTTTTTCTTTGACCTACAATTTTTAAAGCGCCACGAAATGTCGAGAGGGTACCCAAAGAAGTGGTACCGTGTAAACAGATACAAGAGTTCCATGCATATTATAATCGCTGGATGACCACGCCCACTTTTTCATAAGAATTTTGTATAGAAATTCATACCATACTTAAATTTGCATTAGTCGAGAAAAATGAAAGATAAGCAACTGTCAGTAGGTATTGGTGATATTAAATAATTAATTTACTCAAAATCAAGCAAAAGTACAATTTTGGTCAACTAGGCCTGTGTCAAATAATTAACATGGAAAACAAAATTTCTCTTAATTTAGTTGGATTTGTTCTGAGCGATGTGTAGCTGCATCTGTAAACAAGTACATGCATACGTGTATGCATATGTATTTTTTTATTTACATGTATAAATAGTATATGCAATACATAGTTTTCTGAGTTCATATATTGCATTTACTCTATTTGTTTACTTTATTTTTTCGTTTATTTACTTTTCTATTAGTCGCTCGAAATTTGGCTGCACTTCGAAAAACTGTCATCGACGTCTGGTATATAATAGTTTGTTTGACACTTTTTTTCTATTTAAACAAACAACAAACGAATATTTAAAGACTGAAATATTTAAATAGGCGTCTTTGTTCAAAAAGTTAGGTTATGTGAGTCAATTTAAAAAGAAAACAAAACAAAAATTATTACAACATCAATGTGAATTAGCGAATCAAACAAACTGCAGTGGCATTCACTCTGTTTTTTAACAACATTTTAAATCGGTAATTTAGCTGATGGATACTTTTAAGTAGTAACTATTTTTATCGATATTGGTTCATCTATGATCAGCTGTTGTCGCTATATACATGATAAGTACTTTGATGTTAAATTAAATTGAAATGTCCTTTGTTAATGTGGTTAAACCTGTGTTAGTAAATGTCATATAATGAAATTATAGTAATAACTAGAGGGCTCGGCAGACTTTGTCTTGCCCATAAACTTACCTGAATGGATCTAGAAATATTGGCTATCCCTATCAATATCCCTATACCTATCTATATCCCTTTCCCTATCCCTACCCAATGCCTATCCCGCCCTTCTCCTTCATATACAATTACAAGGCTCGCAGAAGGCTTCATGCTTTCTTTCTCCCCTACTGACCTTTTTTCTTGAGGTGGTAGAGATTAACTGAGGGAGGTGGCACGCCTTCCTTCCTCCCATTTTTTCTTGATATGTTATGATTCACCTCATATAACTCTGTACCAGTGTTCTGCCACGAATAATTCCAGAGAAATGTAGTACGCAAAATGGTATTTTAATGTTAGGTGCCACTCCCACTTGTGCCTTCCTCTCCGTTTTTTTTGAGGTGTTAGAGATTAACTCCTTACCAATTTTCAATATTCCACCTTGAATACTTCCGGAGATATGCAATCAATTTTTAATATTCTACAATAAATACTTTCAGAGATATGCAGTACGGAAAATCTCACTTGTATGAGAGGTGTCAGGCCCACTTATCTCTTCCTTATTTTTTTTTTTTGAGGTTTTAAAGATTGGTTTCGTTTCGTTTAACTCCTTAACAATTTTCAATATTCTACCATGAATACTTCCGGAGATATGCGGTACGGAGAATATCATTTGTATGGGAGGTGTCACTCCCACTCCTTCCTTCCTTTCATTTTTTCTTGAGTTGTTAGAGGTTGATCACATTTAGCTCCTTATCAATTTTCAATATTCTACAATAAATACTTCCAGAGATATGCGGTTCGGAAAATTTGGTTTGTATGGGAGGTGCCAGCCCACTTGAATATACCAAAAATTTCATCAATATCGTTCCAGGCGTTTAGAAGGAGTTTAGTGACAACGGACGGACGCACAGCAGATTTATAAATATTAAGATAATTATTATTATACTATTGTAGTATCGAATTTGATCAAAGTTTCCAAGGAGACTAACTACCCAGTAGGGCCACTAAAAACAACAACAGCAATAAAAGATCCATATAGCAAATAGCCAAAATCTTTTGTGTAATTTTTTAACCCCTCAGCTCTGTGACTTATATCTCGTTTTTGTTTATAAACTACAATTTTTAATGAAAAATCTGGATTAACAACAAATGCTTTCCAATGCAGTCTCAAAAAATACGCCCTAAAGCTATGTATTTCGTCTCTCGTTCTGTACCGGTTACAAAAGCGGCAGTCGAAAGACAGTTAAAAGCATGATTCAAGAACTAGAAGGTTAGCTCACTAGTGACATATTTTGACAATTGCGGCCATCATGCTGCCTGAAAAATTGTCATTTACATTCTGGGTTGCCTTTATCGAAATTATGTAAAAATAGTAGTTAAAAATGTAATATTATACAAAATTTTAAATAAGTTGGTTTCAGAAAAAAGATTAATTTGCACTATTATTTAGATCGACTTTTGGGGGTGTAGTGTAGTCGTGGACGTTTAAAACTCAGGACACTCCGGTATGTAGCAATGGCAGCCTTAAAAATTTGTCCCTGCTAACTTATATACTTACTTAGGTCTATCGTGACTTCAAAGCTGTTTCTTATGTGATTCGAAGTCTTGTTTTTAACAAAAATTTACTACTATTCTCTGGGTTTTATAATAAGTCCTGGCTTAACTTATGTATAAAACAACAGTTTTAAGTCAACTTCTGTTTTAAGTTTGCATGAATAATAGGAGCCAATCCTATCCTATTGAAACTTATCACTTTACTATACACTTGGTAGACTATGTGCGTTTGTCTTTATGCTCTGAAAAGTTTCCAAAAAATATGCATCTTGTCAATTTGTCATTATTATTAAAAAACATAGTCCTATTGTCACAATTTGTCAGATGCACGAATGTGCAATTATTCAGATTTTGAGTTGATAAGTTTACTGTATTAGCCATTGAAGGTTCTAGGTTTGACAAAAATCCCTGGTATCAGGCTTACACCGAAACCACAATATTTTGCGGTCCATGTAAACCGAATGAGCGGAAATCAAACTTTTAATCTTGTTTTACCAACATTTTCATTTTAGCATATCCATGATTCTGGCATAAGGGCGAAGTGCGTACATATTTTGTTTACAGATACGTATGCACATATATATTTATTTTAATTTTTGTTTGAGCAGTGACGGTTTTTTATTGTTTTTTAATTGATTATAGAAAATTAACAACGATTTAAACAGTGATAGTATGGGATGACATGTTTTGATGTTGTATTTAGTTGACCTTAAAAAATGTATTACTACTAATTTCCCATTTTTATGATTTTTTTTCTACCATTTCCTCGACAAATGAAAACAATACTCCTACTTTTTTTTCGTTCGCAACAGAGACCCAGAAAATGGAAGTGTCAAAAGTAAACGTCAGCTAGGGAGCTAACCTTGTTGTAATTGAATCATGGTTAAAAGTTTTTGATACGTTTCATTGTTTTTGATTATTTTTTGCTATTGTTACAGACAAACATAAGCACATACACAGCGCTCACACAGAACGACGAACTGTAGAGTTGTTGACAAGTAAAAACATCCCAACAAGCAAAGTAAACTTAAAATAATTCTTTAAAAACCTTTCTGAAATAAATATTAAGCTTGCAAAATTCCCATTTTTCGTTTATAAAACGTTTGAAACAAAGCGTTTTGTAATTAAATAGGCACGCTAATTAAACGCTAATTTATGTAAGCCTATAAACAATTTTCACAAAAAGCTTTTTGTAAATGCTTTTTCTGAAACAGATTATGGAAGTGGTTAAGAAGAAGCCATGAATTTTGCTTTTGTGTCGTGATTCTCATGTGAAATCTTTTCTGCAAAGAATAAGAAATATTTTAAGTTGAAAAGAAAAAAAACCGACAAATAGTTTTTTCTGAATTTTTGGAAACATTTGTATTTCACTTTTAAAATGAAATGTTTGATAATAGTTTTTTCTTGAAGTTTATAAAAAGTTTACTTTAAACTTTCAAATAAATGAAATTGTAGCAAGTTTACTTTAAATTATTTTTAAAAGCATTTACAGAAATGCTTGTGGGATGCAATTAATGCCGCATTGCTCATATTCGCCCGATTTATCGCCCATAAATTTTTTCTATTTCGACATATCAAAAATAAAATGCGTGATGAGCGTTTTTCATCGCTTGAAGAGGTCGTTGAAGCATTTAAATCTCGCTGAGAGTGGTAAAATTGTTTTGAAAATTGCTTTCATCGGATGCAAAAGTGTACAGATCTTAAAGAGTATTTTGAGAAGCAACAACTTTTGCAGCGCCCCTCGTTTTTGTATGTATATATTTATAAGGGGCTTAATCTCTTTAAAATAACACTTACTTTTGGATCCTTCTCATAGTACATCTGCTGGGTGCGTATCCAACGGCCCACCATGTTATCGCGCACAGCGTTGGCCAATGCAAAATAATAGTCGCGCATCGTGGCCACATTGCGATCCTTTACCAGTGTATAATGCAAGTGGCGATTGAAATTTTTCTTCACCAATGTGACGTTGCCGACCTCGGCAATACCGCGCACACTAATTTGCTTACGGCGATCCTCATCTGTTTGCGGCTTCGACATGATTGCACAATTTAATTTCGCTCTTTTTTTTCAGTGCACTTTTGCAGCAAAAATTTTATTTTCAATTAATACGTAACTTTTGCTTCCTATCTTTAACTTCGAATGCACTTCAAGTTTCTACCTTTTTTTTAAATAAAAAGGCAATTATCTGATCCTAGATCAGCAGCACACCGTACCGCACCGCAAAAGATGGCAATTAAAATTTTTTATTTAATTGGACGACAACCACAGATGACAATGAACGACAACCGTTTGCAACGAGCTCTGGAGTACTTCTCAGCGCAACGCTTTTGCTTTGGCTATAACTCACTGGCACCCCAAAAAAACGTATTTCGTATTTCTTACAGTGCTCTAATAAACATTTATTTATTGTTTTTACGCTCTCTTTTTAGCTCACTCTAATTAACTAACACTCTTCGTGCATGCTCTTTCAACTCAATTACTAAAGCTTAACAACATACACACGTCTATTTATTTGTTTAGAACTTTCGCATTTATAAAATAAAAATGTTTTCAACCATACGCATACCCTCCAATTGCTTCAATCTTAGCAATATACTCAACAAATAAGTATTGCTTAGTAACTCCCTCACGGTCCCTTTGAATTACAGTTGCACTAATATCAACCACTCTGCTCGATTCTCTTCAATAATCAAAAAAATTCATCGGTCACCTTGGCAGAAGGTCATACATGCGTATACAGTTGCCGCACAAACGAGCGGCAAAGCATATTTGTAAACACACACAGATGTATGTACAGTTAATCTATGGAATCGGTTGTTATTCTTCCTCAATATGCAAAGAGTACGAAGTCTAACGCTGGAGTACCCCTATTCATGATCTGGAGACCGCTCTCCCAATTAAAAGCGAAAGTACTTTAAATGATTTCATTATTTGTTTTTGTTGTCTTTTAGAGCACATTTAAGTCGATAAGTATATATATATGTACATATGTGCTTGACATCTAAGCACCGTTGCTTTAGCTGTCAAAAACAGCTGTGTGTAATCATTGAGTTCTCCGATAGATAGCGCCAACGTCAAATCATGATATTTTCAAAAAGCTTTTAGTAGCGTTGTATTTAAGAAAAAATAAGTAAGGAAGTCTAACTTCGAGTGGAACCGAACATTAAATACCTAGTAGTGATCTATTATGGCATCCCAATTTATGCAGGTATATTTTAACTCTTTTTAGTTCGAATTATAAGGCCAGCTGATTGTTTCCAATAAAAACACTTCTGTTATGAGTTTTAAGGTGTAAATTAATTTTAAAAAAATATTAAGGTATGGCGCGATATACAACAGTTATATCATCATAAGCCTCCTAAGAGATTTTTGCGCCGAGCTTCCCTTCCAATATGTGGTGTGCCGGTCTGAGTTTTTCCTACAAATTGGCGGGACCTATAGATTTTTGCCGACTTCAAGCGGCATCTACAAAGAAGATGAATTTTTGCGGAGAAGCCTTCCATGGCAGAAAGACACTGGGAGAGTTTGCCAAACCACTGCCGAGGGGCGGCCCCGTTTTGAAAAACTTTTTCAAACCACTTTTGATGTTACCAGTCCTAGGACTCCACCTTGGACCTGCGGTGTGGTAGGCCGGCAACACTACCGCCACACCACGGCGGCCGCCATTAATTTATTTGTATATAAATAGCTTCCCTACAACAACTGCTAACCACATTTTTTCAAAATACCAATCCATGCACATTTTATGTTTGAAAAATTTCCGTTCAAATAGATAGACGGAGAGACGGACATGGCTAAATCAACTCAGCTCATCGTCCTTATTATTTCAGTTTGCTTATTGATGGGCCCATCTCTTCTTCTTCTCATACCTACAAACATTTTATGTTCATTAAAGGCATGATAATCAGAAAAGGTATATAGCTTCCCTATTGCAGTGGGGTATTAACTTGTCCGGATATTCTACTTGTGCGTTCTCCAATTTCCCTAATTTTTGGTACGAGTATACTACTTACCATTGAGAAGCAGATAACGAATTTTCATTGAAATACCTATTTGAAATTACAAGCAATCGCCTTTGAAAAGAGCAGAATTTTTATGCTGAAAAGTAGGCGGCGCCACGAAAGAACTATGTTAAAAAACTGGGTGTGGCTGTTGACCGATTTCGCATTTTTATAACAAACATTTATATATTGAACATTTCCGCCAAATATCGTTTCGATAAATCAATTTTTGCCGGAGTTATGGCATAAAAAGTTGTGTGGAATAATCCACTATAAAAGGGGCGGGGCCACGCCCATTTTCAAAAATTTATATTTTTCGACTTTCTTCATTCACGGACACTTTGAAAGTGAAATAGAAATCATATCAAGCTTTTGTAGGCAAAGTTAGTGCCTATTAAATATATCTATGATCCTTTTCAAAATCTTTCACATAAAAGTGGGTGTGGTTCTTAACCGATTTCGCCCATTTTTTTCAATTCGATATCTTAAACGGTTTTTTAATTTATGATTAATATTATTTTTAAACTTGACTTAATCAAAAGTCACTCCCATTTTCAAAAATTTCTTGAAAAATTTATTTTCTGCCTTAACATTAATGTACACAGTATATTTTATCCTTATAAGTGTATTATGTACTGAATAATCAATTTTTTTGTATTTTCGAAAATATTCTATAAATAAAAAGTAGGCGTGGCTATCATCTGATTGGGCCCATTTTAAATAGCGATCGGAGATGAGTGGCAAGGAACCTGCATATCAAATTTCATTAAGATATCTCAAAATTTACTCAAGTTATCGTGATCAAAGACGGACGGACGGACGGAAGGACATGGCTTAATGAATTTCTCTTTTCGTCCTGAAGATTTTGATATATATATGTCAATATCTATCTCGATACGTTTATGCCGTTACATACCACAGTTACGCGACTAAAGTTAATATACCTTGTGTGCGTACCACTACTAGGTATAATAAAAATGCTTCGCAGCGTTTATGAATCCCTGCCTTTTGGCGACGGAGAGTATCGAGGTAGATTTATTATTGAGCTGTAAGCAGCCATAGACACACATACTTCGAAGGAGAAAACAATTGCGGCTCCTGTGGCTAGGCCATGTTATGAGAATGGAAGAAGCTGCTCCACCAGATAAGGTAATTTTATGGTCATCCACTGCAGGGAGTAGATCAAGAGGCCGACCATCACCTAAAGTGAAGAATGATTTCAGATCCCTAGCGCCAAGAATCCAATGAAGAATTACTCTTTCAAACAATTGCTATTTCGGATCGAGTAGGCAATTACGACGCAAAGTGCTATCTCTACGACCAAACTAACACTCTCTAATTCACTTATCGTACTCGTCCTGCTGTATGCAGCAGAAGCTTGGACCCTGACAACATTTTGTAAGACCGCTTTGGGAGTATTCGAGGGAAAGGTTCTTCGAGTTGGAACGGCAAGTATCGAACAAGATTTAATGATGAGCTATATGCAAACACCGACAGGTGGTAGCAGAGGAAGAGGCATACCACTACTCCTATTGAAGGAAACCACCTTTCCTATTGAAGGAGACCACCTCTCCTATTGGAGACCGATTTTGCGATCACGTGGTGTTTCTACAAGGTGGCGCAAAAGTAATCCTCCTATCAGAAAATGCTATAAATTTTGCGACTGGCGCCTAAAGTCAGTTCTGTTTTGACATTTGTGTAGTAAACACATGCGAAATACACGTTAATAAACAATGTTACGCTACACTGCTCCAGAACGCGGAATATTGCTGACTATTTATTTGGCCAATAATCGGTCGGGGCCTAACGGTTATTGTGAATGGTGAGCAATGATCAACGAGCAATGATCAACGAGTTCATTTTGCCGCAAATTGATGAATTGGGATTGGAAAACATGTGGTTCCAACAAGACGGCGCAACAGCACACACTGCACGTGCCACAGCCGATATGCTGAACATCGGAAGCTTACTTTTGTGCCACCTTGTATGAGGCCCCAGTTGGCAGAAAAAGAAACTGCTGGCGAACTATGTTGGCTGGCCAAAAACAGTTTAGACGGTTAAGCGCCATTTAAAGAAGAAGTACCAAAGAAAGCCAGTCATTCCTTTTAGCGATATCTAACGCCAAATAGAAAGACCACGGGAGGACGAGGCATTAGCCACCTGTTTTTCCCCCATCTCAATCAGGGCCCCTCCTCTGCTGGCGAATTAGGGTGACTATAGAAACATTTCCCGCCCTGCAGCTGTTTTGTTCATTCGGATAACGTGCCTCACCCACCTAACACGTCAAGCTGTAATTCTCGAAACTATGATCATATCTGCGTAGAGCTCCCGCTGCTTAGCGTTCAATTTCCTTCGAAACTCAACCTTGGCTTCCCGGAAAATGCCATAACTCTTTCGAAACCCTTTTCGAATATGACAAGGTTTCGATTTTGATACTGTCAATGATTCCGAGCCGTACATTAGGACAGGTATGATAAGAGACTAATATACCGTGGTATTTATCCGTCCACAGAAATTTACTTGTTTATTGCCAACTCCGTCAAAAGCGGACGTTGCCGGTGCTAACGCTGCTTCCCAAGGCGACGAAGTCTCTTACAGTTTCAAAGTTTTTACTATAAACAGTCACAGTGGCTGTCAAGGGCTAGGTGCGTCGATTCTTTAACTAATGGCAGCAAATACATCGTCTTGTCTTCGTTCACGGGAAGACCAACTTTTTCCGATCTATCTCCAATTCAGATAAGGTAGAACTTGTAACAGTTCGCCTGTTTGAATTATCTTCTCAGAAACAAGTCACAAAAACGGATTGGGAGTCAACATATCTGATGCCTCATTCACTGCTTTCAAATGATTAGGATAGGTATTTTACAGTCCTGATGATATTGCTGATTTGATATTAACAAAGTGGCGGTAAACGTTGATTCGCTCAACATTTGTCTTATCTGCGATTTCACGTATCGTGACGATCTGGTCGATAGTAGACCAAGTCTGAAGCCGCACATAAAAGGCCCAAAAAACTTGTCGACGATGGGCTTCAGTCTTTAGTACAATTCGCTAGATAGAGCCTTGCATGCTATATTAAGATGCCAGTTTTCGCGTCAGTTGTTGGGATTGGCGAGATCGCCTTTCTTGTGGATTGGCGGGGTGCAATAGCGCCTTGTGAAATAAGCCCTTTAAGGCCTTATTACACTATTGAAAGTGAAATAAGGCCTTTATTTCAAAAAAGGCTTTATTACACTTTGAAAGAGAAATAAAGCCTTTATAAAAATTTACCCAATTGTGCAATAAAGCCTTATTTTTTTTTTTATTAAACATAAGTGACAACCAACTACTGATATGATTGGGGTTATCACGAAGATTTGATTTCCGGCTGTGCGTCCGCCCCCGCCCCCATCCGCGTCCGCCGGTTCGTGCGTCCGCGCACATCCGCGCCGACGCCCGCGCCCACGGCCATCCACCGGACCATTTTCACGATTTTAAATAAATAATTGAAGAATTTTTATTTTATTTATTGTGATCAAAATTGTACTATTTTACACTAAATAGAACACATTTTTCTTAAAAACTAAACAACATATAATTATTTCATCCTTGGGTAATACTTTCCATCCAACGTCAAGTGTTAATACACGTCCAAAAATCTAGGTAGAGGTATCAATAGACGCGTCTTCACCTCCGTAACAATAATCTGGAGGGGGAAATCCGATATTTTGTAGAATTTTGCGAGATATTTGCAGTTGAAGTTCACAATTTTTCTGTCATTTTCATGTGGTTGTTGTAATCACAAATTACCCTGTGAGAAAAGAGTGGGAAACGTGGCACGCGGAAGGACATCACCGTGGCGGTAGCCACGGCTATGGCACACACCCGGAGTTGGAATGGCGTAGCCCAGGGTTATTTTTTGAAGCGCGGCCGAAGGCCGCCTACGCGGAATGGTGTTCTGCACATAAAAAACGTGGATCGGGCCTCCGTAACAATAATCCGAAGGGGGAAAAGCAATATTTTGTTTGTGTGAAAAGTTATTAGTGAAAAACCGAAAATTGACCCGGGTCAGATCCCCAATTCGGGGCCCGATCCACGTTTTTTATGTGCAGAACACCTTTCCGCGTAAACGGCCTTAGGCCGCGCTTCAAAAAATAACCCTGGGCTACGTCATTCCAACTCCGGGTGTGTGCCATAGCCGTGGCTACCGCCACGGGGATGTCCTTCCGCGTGCCACGTTCCCACTCAAAATAAACGAAAGAAAGTTAGCCAAAAATGTTTTTGGCTTCTTGAACAATGGTCCGACACACTGGACATAAAGTTGACACAGAATTCCTTTTTTTTCCGCGTCCAATTTTTCATAACAATCACTGCAAATCTTAAAATGACTACATGGCAATAACAATATATTTCTTTGTTTTTCATAACAAATAATGCATGTCAAAGTATTTTCAATGGTGCAAGGCAGGACAGATGGTAAGGTATCAATTATTGGATCAACCTCATCATTCTCAACACCTGTCGTCGTCGTTATATTATCCTGTTCCAGAATCGCGTTCAAAGACACCTCATTATATAAGTTATAACTTAACTGGCTAAGACAGTCGTTCAGACTGAAATTTGTGTGTAACTATTCAATAAAATACAAAAAGAATTAGAATATTATTGTTTCATTAAAAAAAATGAAAGGGCAATAAGGCCTTTAAGGCTTTATTTCTCTTTCGAAATGTAATTAAGCCTTTTTTGGAATAAAGGCCTTATTTCACTTTCAATAGTGTAATAAGGCCTTAAAGGCTTTATTTCACAAGGCGCTATTGCACCCTGCCTGTGGATTGCGGCAGGTAGGCCGAATTCCCCCCCTTTTAATCTCTTTTTTTCGGTGTTTTTTTTTTTGAGGGGGTTTTTACCATACTCACCTCATCATGGTGGGATTTCTTTACCATCGTTAGATATTGGGATATCACCTACACCCGAAGTTGATAAATTACTACGCTATGGCTCAAAAGTGAACACTTAAGAATCAGGTTTTCAGTTTGCTTTATATATTAAACTTACCTATATATATTTATAAAAATCGTTTATTTTTGGACCACAAATCAAGTAACAAAAACAATATATGGGCTAAACAATATTTTTCTTTAGTTAAAAATAGGTATGGTGTTTTCTTTTGAACTCAGTGAATTTTTCTCCGATCTTATCGCGAGTTTTATTTTCACCCGCAAAGATTCAGTATCATTAATAAAGAAATGTACCTTAGCATTTTGTATAAAAACTTACCAGTTGCGATTGTTACAGACGGCAGGAGTTTAAATGAAAAACGCACAAAAATATTGTGAACAATACGATTTGTATAGTTTTAATATCTGATGGGGATGGATAAACTTGATTAATTACATTAAATTTGAGGAATGTAGTAAAGAGCTTACTTATTGTGCATTCAATGGCTTCTTTCCAATAGAAAGAGCCGGAAGTGCACGAACAAGATGGCTACCAATTTAGCCGAGTTGCTCAGAGCGTACATAGTTAGAATAACAGAATTTAAGGAAGTAGGTAACTCGGTACAAATACGTTATGCATGAAATTACTAAATCTAACTTTTATCAGTAACAGCGATGGTCCAAATGGCCTTTGGTGATGGGCAACGATCCAAAGCACTCATCGAAACTGGCTCGAAATTGGCACGATAGTAAGTCATTCTTCACAATGACAGGACCAGCCCAAAACCCAGATCTGAATCCAATAGAAAATGTCTAGTTTATTGTGAAACCACGATTGGGAAGCACCTCAACCCGTATTAAAGATCTTTGGGATAGATTTCAGAACATTAGGGCTGATATCTCTATAGAGACATGCCTCAACCTGATTAAAATCATGTAGGCACACGAATTTCGATACGAAACGAATTGAAACGACGCAAAGTGAATTATGATTTTCTATAGCAAACGAAAATACTATTTTTTTAAGAAAATAAAATTGAACAATGTTAAGATTTAAAAACATAAGTTATGTAACCCAACAAGCAAAGTTAACTTAAAATAAATTTTTAAAAAGCTTTCCAAAATAACTATTCACCCCTTTATACATAAAAAATTAAATTGGTTTATAAAGATTTTTCAAATGATATCTCTACAAATGTTGAACTATAAGATCTTTATAAACCTTTTTTTTATGAATATGGGCGTAAGCTTACCAAATTCTGTTTTTTTCGTTTATAAAACGTTTGAAAACAATCGTTTTATAATCAAAACGCCACGTTTTTTATAAATGTTTTTTCTGAAACTTTATTCAAATGATATTTTTTCTATTATTTAGCTATTGCGATAAAATAAATAAAAAAGTTGTAGCCATACATTGAATGCTGCAACTTAAACCAATTATTAGCAGATTGCGGAAGTAGTTAAGATGCAGTCATGATTTTTGCTTTTTCGTCATCATTTTCATGTAAAATCTGTTAGGAAAAGAATTGGAAATATTTTAAGTTGAAAAGAAAAAAACTGACAAATATTTTTTCTGAATATTTATAAAACGTTTACTTTAAACCAGACCTGTTAAATTTGATTAGTAATAAGTAATCAATTAATTAGACGGCTTTTTTAATTGGTAATGATTATTTTAATTGTTTTTCAAGAAAATGCAATTATTAATTGATTACGATTAGAATAAATCAAAAATAATAAAAAAAAAAATTACACATCAACAATACGGAAAAATCAAAAGTATTCAAAACAATTTTTTTTTTATTATTGTTCATTTTTTTTAATTACAGTAAAAATCCAGATTTTTTGTTAATTTTTTTATTAATTGAAAAATAATCATTAAAAATTTTAAGTAATTGGTAATCAATCAGAAATGGATTCTCAAGAAAGGAATTAATCAAACCGGTAATCATTAGGATTAGTAATCATTATTTAACAGGTCTGGTTTAAGCTTTCAAATAAATTAAAAGTAAAAAAGCTTACATATCGCTTATTGCAGCAAGTTTGCTTTAAATTATTTTTAAAAACATTTACAGAAATGCTTGTTGGGAAAATTTTATTACATAGATACATACAGGGTGGCTAATGAAAGCCGCTACCAAAAAAAAATTAAATAACTTTTTTTCTATTTAATGAATCTGGTAAATTTTTTTTTATTTTGCAGATTGACTTTTACATTTAACAAAAATGGATAACTGGAGTCCGTAGTTTCGGTTCAAAGAGAGTATAGGCGCACGTTTGGCGGCAATCCTCCGAGCAGATGGACCATAATAAGACTTGTAAACAATTTTGCCGAGCATGGGACAGTCAACAGAAGACCTTACCATCGAAACCCTTCAGTTCGAACGGAGGAAACAATCGCTGCTGTAGCTGCTGCCATACAAAACAATCCACGTGTTTCGACAAGAAGCTTATCTGCTCAAATGGGTGTAAGCAGACAGTCATTACAGTCAATTATTCACAAAGATTTGGACTTATTCCCATATAAAATTCAAATGGCCAACAAACTGAACGCTGCAGACTTGCCGATTCGCTTGGAATTTTTCCAGAAGATGCTTCAAATGGTGGAAGAGGATGGAAACATGTTGAACTGTCTTTTCATGTCTTACGAGGCCCATTTCGATTTAAACGGCAACATAACCAAACAAAATTGTCGAATATGGAGTGCTTCCAACCCACAGATACTCCATGAGACGGAATTGCATCCACTTCGTGTCACAGTGTGGTGTGCAGTTTCATCACGCTGCATTGTCGGACCCTACTTCTTCGAAGAAAACGGTCACACCGTTACGGTTACTGGATACCGTTACTTGAGCATGTTGAGAGAGTTTTTCTATCCAGAATTACGCCGAATGAGAATTTCTTTCAACTCTGTGTGGTCTCAGCAAGATGGTGCAGCTCCTCATATAGCCCAACCTGTTATGACAGAATAGCGACGAAAATTTCCCAATAAGCTGATATCCAGAAACTCCACATTCCGTTGGCCACCCAGGTCGCCTGACCTTACTGCACCTGACTTTTTCTTGTGGGGTTATTGCAAACAGGAAGTCTTCAAAGCAAAACCAACAAATTTGCATGAACTAAGGCAATCCATTCGAGAAACAATTGCGGCTATTCCTGTCACAACTCTCCAAGCAGTAATGAACAACTTTTTGGTAAGATGCCGCACATGCATCGACGAGCAGGGGGGGCATTTAAATTCCATTATTTTTAAAACTAATTATGCTATATTTAATAAAATTTAATGAGCTTTAACATGAATAAAAGAAAAATGAATTCCATACACTGAAAAAAAAATTATTTGAGTTTCTTAATGTAGCAAAATTCATCAGCCACCCTGTACATATATATAATACTTCTATGTTGCTAGCATCCTATGCCCTCAGTGTGTTTTGAAATCAAAATCAAAGAGAGACAGCGAAACTCAATTTTTGAAATTGTATTGTATACGTGTATTTTTTTTTGCTAACGCTTTTCCAAGCGGGGTCGCCACTCTTTTAGTGTTTTTTTATCCTGGAGAGGTTCTTTCGAAATTCCATCTGGCTTAGCAGCAACCGTTCGGGGTTAAAACATGTGGGACTACATTTTATTTTTAGAAAAGAATTAGAAACATCAAATACAACCAAACTTCAATTGGAGAAAAGAAATGCACATCTTTAATTTTCTCCGAGGTATATTGCGCCAAATTACTAATATTTTCTTCAACATCGGCAAAGCGACGTAAAGCCGGTGGGTTTTTTCGTAAAATTTTTTAATCTATCTATATAAGCTTGAACCGCTCCTGTAACGATTTGACTTTTCGGTATACAGGGTGGCTAATGAAAGCCGCTACCAAAAAAAAATTAAATAACTTTTTTTCAATTTAATGAATCTGGTTAATTTTTTTTTTATTTTGCAGATTGACTTTTACATTTAACAAAAATGGATAACTGGGACACTGAAACAAGAATTTGGATTGTCCGCCGCTATCACGCACTGGAGTCCGTAGTTTCGGTTCAAAGAGAGTATAGGCGCACGTTTGGCGGCAATCCTCCGAGCAGATGGACCATAATAAGACTTGTAAACAATTTTGCCGAGCATGGGACAGTCAACAGAAGACCTTACCATCGAACCCCTTCAGTTCGAACGGAGGAAACAATCGCTGCTGTAGCTGCTGCCATACAAAACAATCCACGTGTTTCGACAAGAAGCTTATCTGCTCAAATGGGTGTAAGCAGACAGTCATTACAGTCAATTATGCACAAAGATTTGGACTTATTCCCATATAAAATTCAAATGGCCAACAAACTGAACGCTGCAGACTTGCCGATTCGCTTGGAATTTTGCCAGAAGATGCTTCAAATGGTGGAAGAGGATGGAAACATGTTGAACTGTCTTTTCATGTCTGACGAGGCCCATTTCGATTTAAACGGCAACATAAACAAACAAAATTGTCGAATATGGAGTGCTTCCAACCCACAGATACTCCATGAGACGGAATTGCATCCACTTCGTGTCACAGTGTGGTGTGCAGTTTCATCACGCTGCATTGTCGGGCCCTACTTCTTCGAAGAAAACGGTCACACCGTTACGGTTACTGGAGACCGTTACTTGAGCATGTTGAGATAGTTTTTCTATCCAGAATTACGCCGAATGAGAATTTCTTTCAACTCTGTGTGGTTTCAGCAAGATGGTGCAGCTCCTCATATAGCCCAACCTGTTATGACAGAATTGCGACGAAAATTTCCCAATAAGCTGATATCCAGAAACTCCACATTCCGTTGGCCACCCAGGTCGCCTGACCTTACTGCACCTGACTTTTTCTTGTGGGGTTATTGCAAACAGGAAGTCTTCAAAGCAAAACCAACAAATTTGAATGAACTAAGGCAATCCATTCGAGAAACAATTGCGGCTATTCCTGTCTCAACTCTCCAAGCAGTAATGAACAACTTTTTGGTAAGATGCCGCACATGCATCAACGAGCAGGGGGGGCATTTAAATTCCATTATTTTTAAAACTAATTAAGCTATATTTAATAAAATTTAATGAGCTTTAACATGAATAAAAGAAAAATGAATTCCATACACTGAAAAAAAAATTATTTGAGTTTCTTAATGTAGCAAAATTCATCAGCCACCCTGTACATCTAAGTTGTTAACAATTACATATGTATGGATAGTTATGTCCAAACTGCAGTGCCGTCGATCAACAAAGCTTTCAAAAAAATTAATTATAATATAGAAAAATTTGTTTAAAAATGACACCAACACAAATGCCAACCATGTATTCACACTATAGAGCTAGAGCCGTAGTTGTGTGAGTACACATGTCATGCAAGTTATTGTATTACTCGTGTGATCGGCTCTCACTGTGAGTTCTAGGAATTGGTAGTGGACCAATGAAAAGCAAGTATTCGCACTATAGAGCCGCTGTTGGGTGAGTAAACGTGTCATGCATTTTTGCTTTAGTTGTTGTCACTTTGTTGTGATGGTACTCAAAAGTACACCTGCTGCTTTTTGGGAGCATTTTGAGAGTACTCTCGCATAGGTCCTCCATGGAGAATCCAGAAGCAAAGAAATGGAGTACTCCGAGATGGAGTAGGTGAGCCAATCCTAGGACATTGCCATGTAAATTGTACCATCTCTTTTATATGAAGGAGGGCACTCCTACGGAGTATTTCCGTTTTTTTCAGGGATTAAGCCAGCAAAATCTTGAGCAAATATGTAAACTTCATTGATGATACAAACAGTATTTACAAAAACAAAACAATTATTCGTAAAGAGTACTCAGCACCGTAGTTTTGTTTTTGTATTTTTTTTGGTTAGGTTTTTGTGAATTGAAATAAAATAAAATACAATACGGAAAGGAAATAATAAAATAGAAAACAACAAAAAAAATTTAAATCGAGACTCCAGAGAGAAGAGGAAATCAAAGAAAACGAAAATATACTAAAGGAAAGAAACAGCAGAGAAAGAAAGGGAAAGAAGGCGAATGAGATAAGTAGAAAGTAATTAAAATGAAATAAACCAGAACCATTCGATATTAAAAGGTATTATATTTAACCAAAGCTTATGGCTGCCGGTTTTAAGTGTTCACTTTTGCATATTCATTAAATTTGTTTTTATTTTTAAAGTACGAATTTTATTTAAAAATTGGTTAATATTATGCAAAACAACATAACTGCAACAAATCCTAATAGTTTTTTTTTCAACCAATAAATATTCTCGTATGCAAGTAAGTAAGTATGTTGCAAGTGTGAGTTGTAAAGCAGCTATTGAAATTGCTCCTCACCAATATCTAAAAATTTATTAAAAACTGATTTACTGCTTCTATGTATTATGTATTTTTGTTTAATTTTTAGCTTAAATAATTTTCTTACGAAAAAAAGGCATTATGCTACACCGTGCAGTGTATTTATGTATGTATGTGTGTACTCATTTTTACATTTAAAAAGCAAAGTATATATTTACTAATTAAATTTGTGTCTTTTCCGTTTAAAATGTGTTGTTGTTTTTGTTTCTTAATAATTCCAAAAAAAAGCGGTTTGTATATTTTATTTTGTTTTGAATATGCATACATATATTTAATTTCTAATGTGTTAAGTGTTAGTTATGAATGACGGACTCAAAGCGTTCGCACACAAACATAAGGAATTTGCATGACACACTCACGTGATTCAAGCACTTTCATGAATGATTGAGTGAATTAATTTTGTCTGATGTGTAAGTGAAATCAAAATTTTTTGTTTAAATGAACGTTAGGGTGAAGCGAAAAAAAAATGTCTACTCTTAATTGCAGAGTTTGAAGCTTCTAAAACTTATTTGGAAAAACAGAAAGTTTTAAGAAAATATTTTAAAAACATATTTAAAAAGGAGTTGAAAATAATAAAAAATTTATGAAATATGAATATGAAGGTAAATTAAAATTACTATGTAAAACCGAAAATATTTGATAAAATGGTTGTATAAAACAAATGATAGAGAAAAATTATAAAAAAAAAATTTTCTTTCAAAAAATTTATTTTAAAAATGCGATAAATGTTTACACAAACCGAGTATTGAAAAATTAAATATTAAAAAAAAAATTTTGATTATAAGAAAAAATAAAATAACAACAAAAAATAACACAAAAACGTTTATATACAACAAATATTGAAAACTTTGTTGCTGATACATACAGGCATGATTTTAAAAAAATTAGAATGAATCAAACTTTTCAAGAAAATTTATTTTCAATAAGCCAGAAGCCCTCCTGGACACAAATTGACTGATGTGCGTGGGCGACCAAAAAAATTCAAATGAAATATTTTGTTTACTAAATCGCATTTGCTCACCGCAGCTTCACGTTCACGCAGAGGTGTATGGAGGACCAAAATCAGAAGTTGTTTCGTTATAGATCACCTCCAAAAAAAAAAGGTTTGGTGAGATATTTGTAAATTAAATTCTGATTCGATGGCAGAATAAGTTTAAAAATCACGCTATGGCAAAGAAAATTCAACACATTTTCAGCTGAGATAGAGCCAGACCTGTTAAATAATAATTACTAATCGTAATGATTACCGGTTTGATTAGCCACTTTCTTAAGAATAAGTTTAATGATTGATTACCATTACTTTCAACTTTTAATCCAATTAAACTTTTTTCCAATTAATTAAAAAAATAATCAAAAAAAAATCATGATTTTTTACGATTATAAAAAAAATAAAAAAAAAAAACGAAAAAGTCGTGTTGATTACTTTTGATATTTTTTTTTATTTTTTGATAATTTTTGATTGTTATAGAAGCAAATAAATATACACATCAACAACACTGAAACACTTAAAATAATCAAAAATAACCAAAAGTAATCAATACAACTTTTTTTGATTATTTTTTTTTTTTTTTTAAGGTAATCAATTAATTACATTTTCTGGAAAACCCATTAAAATAATCATTACCAATTAAAAAAAACCGTCTAATCAATTGATTACTAATCAAATTTAACGAATTGAAAATTCTGGAAACCAAAAGTTATTTGTATTCCATTTAATAAGGGTTTTGCGTTCGTCCGGAAATTTTTGTATTTGAATTTCGATATTTTTTTACTTTTATTTCAATCTTTGATGTTGGTCTTTACTTCAGACGACATTAAATTTTTTTTTTTTAAGTCCAGGTATACGACTATTAAACTGCGGGTTAGGGGTTTAGAATGTGCCCGAGGTAGGCATACCGGTCGTAAGAGGCGACTAATATGCACAAAGGTAATGGTGAAACTCGATGGTTGATCTACGGATATGATGCCTCTCACCTCTCATTACCCATCCTATCCTTCCTTACGGAAGGAGGGGTGACATGACCTAGAAGGTTTCACTGGTCATAAATCGCTACCACGACAGTCGGACAGTACCGCAAGGTAGAACCGGAGCGTACCGGGTTCAAATCCGGCCAAGGACTGTTAATTCGACAACGCTCCCTAAAACCTTCGCGGAGTGTTTTTGTCGTTACCACAACAGCAGCTACAACTATTAACTATTAGAACGAACATCGACACTGATGATGGCACAACGCCGAAACCGGTTTGTCTCAAAACCAAATTTGACGAGGGATGACGAAAAATCGTTCCAATATACATCAACAACTATTAAACTTCTTTATGTCTTCGCTCCACCCTAGTAAACATATGCATTATTACTATTTTTAAAATATTTACCACTGCGTATCCAAAAACTGCAGGAAAAATGAAAACAAAATCAAAATTTGGACAATCGAAATATTTTTTATTATATTTATATGATAATCATTGGAATTTATATGCAATTCTGGTTCATTAATTTTGTTGTTTGTTATTAATCAATTATTTTTATTTAGCTAAAATTATCAATAGGTATGTATGTTTTTATATGCGCCTCGCTTCGTAAAATTTTGGTACATAAATTTTTTAATAGAAAATAAACGCTTTGTGTCCGCTTCTCACATATACATTTCGAAACTCACATACTAAAGCAAATTTTCGTTTAGATTTTTTTGCTTTTATTTCAAATATTTGTATTGTTTTTTTATTTAATATTTCGTTAACATCTGCGCGCTAACCAAGAGTGACATAATGTATAATTAGGTATTCAACGAAAAAAATAAAATAAAATTAAAAACAGTCCATTCGCGTGGTAATTAAATTAATAGGCATTTTTAGTTCGTGCAATAAATTTTTTTCAATTTGTTTTTTTGTTTCTTTTTTAACTAGCATTTAACAGTTTATATATATAAAATATATCTTTTAAAAAAACATTTACATATTTATAATCAAAAATTAATAATATAAGCATTATTACAAAGAACTATTGAGGATAGATATATATAGTATAACAAGTTATTTACGCCGAATATATATAGTTGTATTTATTGTAGGCATTTAATTACAATTATTTTGATGTCATTGTATAATATATAGTTAATAGATAAATCATTAGCAAATAAAAACAAAATGTCACGCATTGTAATCAATGTCATTTGGTGCATTTAAAAATTATAAAACAAAAGCTAATAAATTCACATAATTAAAACAAAAAATGTAGTTAAGTGGCGCGTACAAGTGAAGCACATACCCCGCTCCACTGCGCTTTAACTACTACTAAGCATAGAATTTATTATTTATTTTAATTTTAATTTGTTTGCTTTTTCCTTTTGTCATTTTATAAGTGAATTTTTAGCTGATTTTCTGCTTTAAGGTTTTCGTTTTTTCAATTTTAGGTGTATTTTTATTTTGTGTTGAATTTCGTTTTATGTTAATTGCTGTTATATGTTTGAATGCATTTTTTTAAATTTAATTAAATTTTCTTCATTTTCTATACTTCCACGGCGTTTACACATCTCTTTGCTGTTCATTTGTTGTTGTTTTGTTGAAAAAGTATTCGCTCTCACGCATTAGCTTTTGGTGTATGTAAGTTTTTTGTTTTTAAAGTGAGTGTATGCGCCGCCCTTCTTCCCACATTTTAAAGTGTTGGTTTCTGCTTAAGTTTTAGTTAATGCAAATGACAATAATTAAATTGTTGCTGCTATAATTTAGCATATTTATTATGTGTAAGTGCTCTATTTGTCTTTCTCTGATTCTGCAGCGATTGGTTTCTTGCCAATTGGAATGGCAGCCTTGATTCTGTAACGAAAAAAGAAAATTATTGAAGTTAATAAAAAAAAAATTATTTTTTTTGTATATCACACTCAGCCTCAGAGGCAAAAAAAAGAAAACTCGCAGTAAGCATTTTAAGATCCGGCATAATTTGCTTTACAGGTGCATCGGAAGGCTATTAACAACTTCAACACAGAGTCGATAAGTTCTTTCTTCTTCATCCCTCGCGTTGAATCCCGTCACACAGCCACAAGCATCACCTGTGGCTGCAGAAGAACCAGGTCTTTCTAGGGAAACACAGTGACTTTAGTTTAACTTTGGTCGGGAAATTGTTATAGGTTCTACTTTATCCAAACTAAGCCCGGACATTAGAAATGTATACCCGCCAGTCACTAAGCTGGACAATTCGATCACCCTGAGTGTAGTTGATAGCATCAATCCTTGTTGTTGTTATTGTAACGACAGATGGGTAATGAGAGGTGAGAGGCATCATATCCGTAGATCAACCATCGAGTTGCACGTCATTACCTTTGTGCATATTAGTCGCATCTTACGACCGGTATGCCTAGCTGGGGCATATTCTAAACCCCTAACTCGCAGGGGGGCATCAATCCTTCGAACAAAATATGTGGTGACATGGCGCCGACGTGCGATCGGCTAGGGACATGACGTGGACAATAGTGATCTTCCACTTTGACTAAGGGCTTGGGTGTGGCTGTCCACTTATTGCAAGAAAACCCTTCCGACTAACAACTGGAGAGTATTAAAAGTATAGAAACCATGGCTGGTTTTCTGGAGCAAGATGTAGAGTAGAAAATATGATCGGATCCGATGTTAATTCTTAGCACCTAATTTGGTGCTGTTCAAGGGCCAACGACAGATAGAAGTCACTTTTTGGCTTTATTTCAAACTATGGCTTTCATGCATTCAACCTAGTTGGGATATATATGTTGTCAGGAGCTCGAGGTCAGTCGAATTCCAAAGTTCGGTCACGGGAATGGGAGCTTATATGAATGGGGCTCAAAATAAGTGGAAAGCAAAACTGCATCCCAGATTATATGCAGTCACATTTCTAGACCCGATCGGGAGCATGCGAGGTAGGGGCTTTGGAAATAAGCTGCCTACTTTCTGTCAGCTTCTGAAGCGGTGAAACTAGCGTCATTCTGGATATTTGTTGAAGCTAAGCGCAGAGCTGAACTATTAAGGTTTACTAAAGCTCTTCTCTGTAAGGTGACAAGAGTGTTAAGAGAGCAGTGCTCGCTGAAAGTCAATGCGAAAGATACCCGAGAAAATCGAGTTCGAGTAGCTAGAAAATATTCTTCAACGAGTCCCAATAAACCCTCATCCTATAAAACGTGTGTATTTCCAATATCACATACTCCTTTTTTAGAATGAATCCAGCATGCTTTGAAAGTAGCAGCTTATGTTCCTAGTCCGACTGCCCACTGTTATCCAGACTAAACCGCGACACCAATTGTATGCGCGGCATACGTACCATATGATGCATATAATCCTTTTGACTGCTCAACAGAGCATACTCTTCTGGCAGCAAAGTCGTTATGGTCCAAAGGTATGAGAACTCCAAGTATTGTTGATAACAATACAAAGGATAAAATTGCACCAAACGAACGCATAAAAGCTTTCTTCAAAACTAGTTCGAAGTGTTATTTTTTGGGTTTTTAGTTTTTCTAGTTTCCGACTTACTTTTCAGAGATTTCTGTCAATTTGCTTCGGACCAAATCCAAATATGTGTCAATTGATTGTTTGTTGTTTTCGTACACTTTTGGCAAGGTAAATAGTGAGACAAAGGCTGTGTAGAGAAAATGAATGAGTTAGTTTGGTTATTTTTTTTTCTTTTTGTAATATTCTATACTCACCCAAAATAACCAGAGTCATGCCATTGAACCAACCGCCAATGTAAGTCATTACCCACAGTATGACACCAAATTTAATTGAGTCAACCAAATCTTCCACAAGGAACAATCGTCGTAGCTCAGCTACGAATCCATTCACATGTGCCACCGCAACGCCAGCAATATTTTGTACCTTCTCTTGTGATAGTGTCATATCGAAATCGAGGTATTCTCTGTAAGACAGAAGGATTTTTGTTAATTCAAAATTTTTTTTGTAAATACTTTAGACAATGTATAAACTACGAAACTAAACAATTTAGAAGGGCAATTAAATGTCGGTTGGCGATCACATGCGGTGACTTTATCTTATTGGAAGAAGAGAGCTCTGCCATCCAGTTCCTCCCACAAAGCAACGTTCAATCAGTACTCGAAATACAGGGTGTTTTTTTTACAGGTTTGTTTTTCGAATAGAGATAAAACTGGCATTTTGTGGTCAAATCTGGCAACTCTAATGTCATTTATGTTCAGTTTGGTTTGCCATTTCATCATGAACAGGTTGACAAAAGAACAACGCTTGCAAATCGTGCAAATTTATTTCGAAAATAATGGTTCAGTTCGCGAAGTTTACCGTCCATTTTATGGTCGACATAATCGTCCATCAGAGCAATTAATTCGGTTAACCATGGATCGTTTTCGCACTACGTTTACTCTATGTGATAATACGCATCCGCAGAGACGTCGAACAGTGCGCACCGAAGAAACAATTGCCGCTGTAGAGCAAAGTGTTGAAGAGGACCCGAATGAATCGATTCGCCACCGTGCACAGCAATTGGAGCTTTGTCCATCAACTTTATGGAAGATTTTGCGCAAAGATCTTGGCTTGCGGCCTTACAAGATCCAGCTTGTGCAAGAATTAAAGCCGCGAGACCATGCAATGCGTCGTGATTTTGGTGTATGAGCCGAAAATGAGATTGATTTCGATGCTGATTTTCATCGCAAAATTTTGTTCAGTGATGAGGCTCATTTTTGGTTGAATGGCTACGTCAACAAGCAAAATTGCCGCATTTGGAGTGAAGAGAATCCACATGAGACCCTTGAAACGCCATTACATCCACAAAAACTGACTGTTTGGTGTGCTCTATGGGCTGGTGGAGTCATTGGGCCATACTTCTTCCGCAATAATGCTGGAGAGGCAGCTACCGTTAATGGAGACCGGTAGCCATGATAACCGACTATTTTGTTCCCGAATTGGATGGCATGAATGTGGATGAGTTGTGGTTCCAACAAGACGGCGCTACATGCCACACAGCGCACGTCACAATCGATTTATTGAAGGAAACATTCGATGAGCGCATAATTTCGCGGAATGGACCTGTCAATTGGCCACCAAGGTCGTGTGATTTGACACCATTGGATTATTTTCTTTGAGGATATGTGAAGTCGCTCGTCTACACCAACAAACCAGAAACGTTAGGGGAATTGGAAGCCAACATTCGTGGCGTTATTGCCGACATACGGCCCCATATGCTCGAAAAAGTGGTTGAAAATTGGACCTGTAGAATTGGCTTTATTCGAGCCAGCCGCGGCGGCCACATGCCCGAAATCATATTTAAACTTTAATGGCATAAAATTATCCTTCCAATAAAGCCAAATTGATGGACCTTAAAACGATTTTCTTGTGTTTTATTTCAGTTCGAAGTTCTATACCCCTAAAAAAAACACCCTTTACAATCAAGCCGGAACAAGTTTGCGCTTCTTCTGCAAAATGATGATTTTTACATGGTTTGATCACTGAAGCCACTTTTCCACCCTAACCCAGCATCGGGGTTACGAACAAGACGCCCTAAATATTCTTGAACAGTCTTGACACATTTTTTGAGCTAACTTTTAGGTTCCCGAGGGTTTTTTTAATGCCTACTGGGAGAGATCTTGAACACTTTTTACATACCATGTTTATACGACAGTTACTAGGGCGCTTAAGACTGTTCGAATAACTAGCTTAATCGAAAATTCGAATTTTCGATTTTAGTACGATTTCTAATTGAATTGCAGTAGACGATTGGTTGACTTTTTTAGATTATTAGAATAACAGCCAAGCAGCAATTATTTGAATTCTATTAAAAACCTACATTTATTCATGGAAATTGAATTTCGTACAAAAATACCAAAATTCTTCTGATTCGTGATATCTAATATTAAACTATTTTTCTTTGAAAATGAGTGCGAAAAGAATAAGTTTGATGTATACGGTATTGTTATGAAATTTCTTACTGCTAAATTACTCATTTAACCCAACTACCTATATTATATCACCATACCTATTAAATTTACATTAGAATTGAGTAATTAATTGACTTGATGGTTCTTTCAATCAATAACGATTAGTTTAATTGTTTTGAAAAATTACTAATTGATTATCATTGGAAGAAAATAAAACAAACAAAAAAATTGAAAAAATTATAAAAAATAAATTTAAAAAAATAATAAAAAATAACATAATAAAAAACAGCATAATAAGACAAATAACATATTAAAAAAATTTTAAATATACAAAAGTAATCAAAAATAATCAAAAGTAATCCAAGATTATCAAAAATAATCAAAAGTAATCATAAATAATCCGAAATAATTAAAATTTTTTTATATTTTGTGATTATTTCTGATTGTTTTGCCGTATGTACTTATGTTTGTCTACTACAATACCAAAAAATAATTGATTGTTTTTGATTATTTCTGATTTTGTTTTTTTTGATAATCACAAAAAATACAATTTTTTTTGAAAATAATCATTAAAAATGGAAAATAATGGATAATCAATCATTAGCAGGCTTTACCAAAAAATAATCAATCAAACCGGTAATCATTAAGATTAGTAATCATTACTTAATAGGTATGAATACAACCCTGTGCAAACACCGCTATTTCTCTACCTTTAGGTGAGTCAAACGACGCCTAATAGTTAACCACTGCGGGTTAGGGGTTTAGAATATGCCCGAGGTAGGCATAGCGGTCGTAAGAGGCGACTAATATCCACAAAGGTAATGACGTGCAACTCGATGGTTGATCTACGGATATGATGCCTCTCACCTCTCATTACCCATCTCACCTTCCTTACGGAAGGAGGGGTGACATGACCTAGAAGGTTCCACTGGTCATACCAAATCTACCATGACAGTCGGGCAGTACCGCATGGGAGTACCGGAGCGTACCGGATTCATATCCGGTCAAGGACTGTCAGTTCGACAGCAACCCCCAAAAACCTTCGGGGAATGTTTTTGTCGTTACAACAACGCCTAATAGTTTTCCAAGTTAAGGTTAGGTCAACTGTTACAACAACAACATGATGCCAAAATATATACATAAGATATTATACATACATATCTATTTTACTTACTTGAAGGGATGACCCTCAGGTGTCTTCTGTATGGCTTGCATTACTGATTTATAGATTCTGAAGGATACTGTGCCAGCTAATGTCAACAATGAGAGGTATGCAAATACGCTTATCACGGAAAAGCATGAAATAGCGAGCAGAATGACAAGGCCAGCACCAAAGAAAATACCAGATTTCTTCACATCTCGCCAGTAAATTAGGGACTCCACTGTAATAAAAGAAGAAGAGATTTTTATAAGAAACGTTTTGAGGAAATAGGGTATGAGATTTGTAGGACAACAATTTTAAAAGACAATATTGTCTACTACATATCATATTTAGACTTCTTGAAAGCAATCGTGGTGTCTTTCAATATCAAAAACAAACAGCCTACTTTAGAAAATTGCTTAGCCCCAAATTTTAAACCTTCAAACGTAGCATACCAAATCAGTCTAAAAACGTAAATATAAGTATAAGTGTAGTTTTGTTGATTTCCCGCTAGGGTGGAGAGTTGTTATATATTGGCGATTTTCCCTCATTCCTCATAAGTTGTCGAATTTGGTTTTCAGACGGTATTGTGTCATCTTCAGTGTCATTTTACGGTCTGATTTGTTTTGATTTTCTTGTGTTTATAGTTGTTAGTAACCGGCCCAGTGATTCGTCTATCTCAATCTTTAATGTGTATGATGCTGCAAACTGGTATTTGTTAAAAGATATATAGGTTTGAAAAGGGCTGGCCATCCATCACAGGTTGAATGTGTCCATCGTGTTGTTCGTGCATATTGAAAACTTCTATCAAGTACCAGGATTCATATTATGGAATAACAGTGTTCTCTTGATAAATACTAGAAGCCTATATGATCCAGGCGACTTGCAGCTTCAAACAGCAACTGTTAATAGTTGGAACCTTGAGAGAGTTCAGTACAGGAACACAAAACATACTCAGTTGTCTCCTTCTAAGCCCCGCACGGGAACTATATGCATGTGATACCAGTAAGTGCGCCCAGCATGAGTCTACAGCTCCCGCTTTTTAGCGACTTTTTAATGACCTAATATCATACGATTTGCACATGACCCCGCACTTTTTCAAGATATCTTTTTGAATTGAAAAGGTGAAAAACTCAACCACCGATTTCAGACTTATAAGGTATTATTACAAATGTGATTTATGGGCCTTGTAAATTCTGGTAAAATTACCTTATTGAATCCCTAGTATATCGCTAGAGCAGTGATGTTTAACTCGAATGCCGATTTGCGGATACGAAGCCTTTCGAACATCACTGTCAATCTCACGCTTTCTGTACTGTTAACTAGAGTTGGTCATTTGCGTTCAATTTAAAGATCGAATGAGCTAGTTATTTTTTCAAAAGTGAACTAGGTCGTTCAGTCGTTCAATACTAAGTTTTCTTTTCAATCCGTTTGTATATCTATGAGCACAGGAAACAAAAAACCGATGGTTGGAAACTCGGGTAGGAGTTAACCGTTCGGTAAGTAAAATTTATTGTGGTAATAAAAGCCAATGTCAACTAACTTAAGCTGCTTTTCCAAACCCATATTGAGTTGGGTTGACACAGCAAATTTAGTTCGCCGCCACAGGAACATTTGAACTACTTACGTTAGCGTCATACACAAAGATGATTCAACATTGCCAATCACTGAACGTGGTTGAAAACATTTGAACGATGTAGTTCTTCCGTTCACTGAACTGAGTCGCTCAACCGAGCTAGTCCGTTCGCGAACTACTCAATTCTACTGTTAACTTCAAACTTGGTTTAGGTAAAACATTAATCACTTCCCGCGGCAGTCATGTTAATACCAGAAGGTGCTACTACCGAATCTATATCCGGTAAAGGACAGGGTGAATCTGTCGTTAAATCTTCGGGGGGTTTTTTGACGTCACGAACAAGAGTTTTCTGAGTTTATCTTCTTGAAATCATATTCACATAAACAACTTTTAGTTACGAAAACTTGATTGTAAGTGGTTTTAATTTATTTTTGTAATATTTGAACCGGAGTCTTAGAATATGCAACACATTATAAGACATCGAAGCACCCTAATATACCTATATTGACTTAGGCACATGTGTTAAAAAAAAAAAAACTAAATAAATATAATAAAAACAGATGCTATGGCCATACAAAGATACATACATCCATACACAAGGCTTCACCAACGCACACTACATTCCACAGCAACAGATGAAAATGTTGAATAAAAATATCTTAAGGAGAATGTAAATAATTATGCAATACAATTTTCGCATAATTTTTTCTCAAGCGATGCTCGCACTATGTAAATTATCATTTCACTTGCTATAACTAATTACAATTTATTGAATTGGCAAACGTATAGAACATGAAAGCTTAACAAACTAAGCAACAAAAGTTCGCCAACAAAATGAAATAAACACTAAAGTGCAAAAAAACTAAAGGAAAACATATAGATAATAAAATAATTAATAAAATATATATAGTTTATTATTTACATTTAGACATTTTGATGTTTTGAATTTCAACTTCACTTCCGGCGTATATAGTTTTTTTGGAACGTTTATTAAATGCTTTTTCAACCTAACCAACAAATTTATAATTTAGTATAAAAAAAAATGTTTGTGCGCGCAGAGCACACGACGATACTAAGTAATGAACTAAATAGGCAGACAAAAGATATACGAAATTTGTATGTCTGAAATGAAGCAAAAACGTTTTACTGCCCACTTAATAGAAGATAGAAATCATTTTTCAAATACAAAAGAGCAAATTTTGTACACCCAGATGCGTACAATTTTATCTGCGCCTTAAAGCAATAGCGATTGATGTAGACTAGCAGACCCAACAGACACGTTGCTTTAGACGAAAAGTTACATCTTTTTTCTACGTCTTTATTAGACCCTTGATATTCATCTTTCTCTTCCCTTTACCCCTCTCTTAGCCGACGACTTAGCTCAGGTCACTTTTTCTGATTTTTTGAAGGGATTGACGAAAACTAAGCTTAGCGCTACTTTTGCAAGACCCACACAGCATTTGGATGAAAAAGTTTTGAAAATATCGGCACTTGATTGTATTTTGATTATTTTTAGCGACTAAATACTGAGTTTTTATTAAATTGAAATTGCGGTATGATCAAGTATGATTTCTTTTGATGATTACAAACTTTTCATCATCTTGAAATCACTTTTCGCGTTCAATTTTGAACAATTCAGGTGATAAAATTCGGAATTAACATAAAATTGAACAAGGGGAATAATCAAATAAGTACCCTTTTAAAGATAAAAAACTTACAATTATTTTTATATCATGTTTTCAAATTTTAGTTGATCACTTCTTGTCACTAAATACTTGGGCGTCATAAATTTGAATAATATGGAGAATGAAATATGTTAATTTTTGTTGATAAAAAACCTGATAATCCTTTTTTTATCACGTTTTTGAATCACATTTTATTACTTCTAAAAACTAAATACTTATAAAATAAAATTGAATATAATGTATAATAAAATATGTTCAGCTTTGATTAAAAAAAATGTTTAAATCACAATAGCTGTAAGACCATACTTCAGAATGGCGGCATACGTGAGCAATTGGCTGGAAATACCGGTTGGTTCAGTTATGAATTATTACGCCTTTAAAAAGTTGGACAGTTTCAAAAAAGTTATTGTGACTTAATTCCACGCCTGATAACAATGTATTTTGTACCTTATAAAATTATACTTTACAATAAAATTTTAATTTTTCTCCATTTCACCACATTTTTTTTATCATGCAATTCAGAAAAGTTAAAATATAAAAAATTTACTGAACGTCCGTTGAACCATCTGCTTATAGAATATGTCTCAACATAATAGCTTCCGCACTGCTTCTAAACCATTTTCCCATTCTTCAAATAACCATTTAGATATGTTATGACCGTGACCGTCTTTCGTACTAAACTACATTTAACTTTGTTCGAAATAGTACTAAAAATTGTCTAAAAATTAAACATAAAATTCATTTATTATCTTAAAAAAATTATATCAAATAAAAAAATGTTACAAAAAAAAGAGACGAAACTAATTTTAAAGCCCATCATAATATTGCATTCATTTTAGTTATAAAATTGTATTATATATGATCAAAAACTAACTATAAAGTATTCATAAAAATAATCAATTATGGTTCTAAAAACAAATTAAAAGTGATCACAAAATTATTGTGAAAAGCAGTCAAATGTTATCACAAAAAAAATTTAATATGGCCTTCGGCAATGACATCAAATACGGCGGGAAATGTTTTAAAAGCGTTCAAAAATATTAATCATTAATGATTATTCATGGATAGTCATATTTAGGGTACACTTTTCCTCCGACGATACATTAATATTCGATTCAAAAATGTTTTTAATCATCTAAAGAATCATATTTGAATATTCTTTCTTTCAAAATTTTCAAAAAATTCTGGCTTATATCACTTTACTTTGGAAATATGGCGAAGAGCGAAGAAAAAAAAACTAACTAATGCTGCATTATATGAGAGCAAGGAGGCTTAGGTGTTGAAATCTAAATTTTACAAGAAAATTTGATTTATGATAAAAGCAAGCAAAACTAAAACGCTCAAGAACCATCTATTGCAATAACAGTCACGTTTTGGTATCTCTATCTGTTTTTTCTTTGTGTGCAATTGATATCACCCACAACTGGGTATATAATTTCTAATTCCACACGAACTTAGCTTAGTTAATTTATAAATGAAACACAGCAGCAAAACAGGGCAAACTGAAATTGTTATTTTGGCAGTAAATATTTAGTCGTAGTAAAAGAGAGCGCATTAGAATCAGTAATACGCAACAGAGAGCGAGAGAGTGGTTAAAAATTGAAAAAGTGTGCCGAAGTAAAATAGAATTCACACGAATGAGGAAACATTTTTTTATTAAAATAAACGCGCTTTTTGGCGCATTTCAAGCTAAAGAGATGAAGGGGTAATTTGGATATATTGAAGAATGTAGGCGGTTAGTTTGCTACGAAACGCTAAACAGATGAGCGTTTGCTTTTGAGTTTTATCTATAGTAACCAAGAATAAATAATCTCATTGGCCGGCAAGGCAAACTCAGTGACTAACAATAAATTTATGGTCAAAAGCAATTAATATAGCGAAAATGGGAAATTAGAAATGAGGGAAAAATGTGAATATGAGAATATATGAACAGTTATATGGTCCCAATGTACATTACAATTCAAACGGAAGTAAGCAAATTTTTTCGTTTTCTTTAGCTAATGCAATTTTGCTAAGAAAATCACCATCGTGGCAATGGTTGAACAAAACTATTCGTACTATGACTTGGAGATGGCACAAACCCACCTAACACATATAGTAGCTGAAACGGAGGTTCGACTCATTTTGTTTCTTAACCCTTTTCACTCTCCAGGAACACTATTGTCCCACGATAAGTATGTAAATTCCTAAAGCTCTTTTATATAATTTAAAGTGGCATAAAAAAGTCCTTTAGTTTAAGGGTCGATTATGATTTCCTGTTTTAAAATAGTTTTTCTTTTTTTTTCTCATTAATTTGTCTATAAACACGTGCGTGGTATATACGTTAAAAAATCCCATTGGGACACAAATGTCCCGAATCGAAGTTTCCTTTCCCACATACTTACTGACTTATTTCAAATTTATAGGTCGAATTAGCCTAGGCTTAGACTTAACTTTTTTTTTACACTTGACTTGAAACCCCTACGTCTAACAAATGAGCAGCACTTGTACGTAGTTACCCAGAACTTAACTAAGAAACTTGAAAAACTACACATTTTTGGTTAAGTTAAGTTTCTAAGTTCAAAGAGAGACGTGAGAGAACTGTGCTACCATATAACTTTTTTTAATATTTTTAATAAAATTTCTTTATATATATTTATATATGGCATACTAAATTTTTGGATAAATAAAATTCATAGGAAAGTCAAAATAAAAAAAAATTTCAAAAAGATGACACGTTGAATAATTGACTCTCATTTCTTTTATAAACTAAGTCAAGTCAAGTTATTCTAAATCTAGGCTGATTCGGCTATAAGGGCCTTTCATAAAAGACGGCTTTCATGAAAGTGGCCCTAAAAATTCAAATCACATTTTGCAAAAGTCGAATCTAAAGGCTTAAAGAGATTTGCCAACCACCAAATTAGAGATGAACCACAATGTTACAACTTCGTTTCTAAGCGCAAGCCGGGTCCGTTATTATGGACCTTAGAGGAATAATGACTACAAACTGCCGAATGCTGAGCCTAGGGCCATAACAATTCTTTATAAATGTTTACCTAAGGCCAAAGTGAATTGAGCTGGCGCCTGTTGGCCGATGAAGTAGACTAATAAATCCGACATTCCATTGTGACTTGAATTAGTTTGTAGAGCAAAAGGGCTCACCTGATATTTCCATTGTAGACCAATAACTCTGGAGACAAAGGGGTAAGGAACTAGGGCAAGAAGTATTTGGGTATTTCCATGTCAAATCGGCAGATAGTTTGAATCAGAACTGTTAAATTTGATTAGTAATTAGTAATCAATTAATTAGACGGCCTTTTTAATGGGTAATGATTATTTTAATTGTTTTTAAAGAAAAGGCAAGTAATAGTTGATTACGATTAGAAAAATCAAATAAAAATCAAAAATAATCAGAAAAACTTGTTTTGATTACTTTCAATTATAAAATAATCAAAAAAAGTTGTTTTGATTACTTTCGATTATTTTTGAAAAAAATAATCAAAAACCAAATAAAATAAAAAAAAATAAAAAGCAAAAACAACTTTTTTGATTATTTTGGTTTTTTTAATAATCGTTAAAAATTATCATGCTTTTTTGATAATTTTTTTAATAATTGAAAAATAATCATTAAAAATTTAAAGTAATTGGTAATCAATCATTAAAAGGATTCTCAACAAAATAATTAATCAAACCGGTAATCATTACGATTAGTAATCATTATTTAACAGGTCTGGTTTGAAGTGAGAGTTGGAGAGTTTCCTTTTATCACAAAACGAAGTTCTGGCAAAGAACAATATTTTTTTTTTTCAAAAGTTATGCAAATTCAAAATTTCATAAAAACAAAAAAACACCCTTCTGAAAATTTCGAGATATCTTTAGATATATGAGAGTTATAATATAAAAATAATTGAGTCCAAATTTAATAGCGAACTTTAGTTTTTTCGATTTTAAAAAAATTAAAAATTTTCTAAAATAAAAAATTTTAAATATTTTCCAAAAATATTTTGTGTATGCCTCTAAGGCACTATCATAGCCAAAGTTTTTTTTAAATGCACTAGTTTTAGAAATACTGGAAAAAATATATTACAAAACAAGAAAAAAGAGAAATTTCCAATTTGCATATTTTTGGAAAAAAATTTTAATTTAAATTTCTTTTATTTGACAGAACTACGTTTCATGATAAAAGGAAACTCCCCACCAAATCTCATTCAAATCAAAAGTGCTGGATTCCAACTAGCTGACGATTTGACATGGAAAGACCAAATTGCTGTCAACGGATAAGGATCGGCACACCTGGCAGACACGGCACTGTTTAGAAGCACAAATTTGTTTCTGATGGGGACTTGGCCTATTTGTGAACCAAGCTTTATAGCGAAAATGATATCTGCTGAGATATTCAACAAATAATCATTATTCTACCTTGGACTGAATAGCAAATTGAGAAGCAAAGTTCTTTGTCTATGAAGTAAAGTTCTCTCTCTATGAACAAGGCCCTTTTAGTCTAACATCATGCCTGTTCTGTTGGATGGCTTTGGAGCAAAATTTAAGTTACCCACCGGATTTAGTGCCCAAATGCCGATCGCCTTGGAAACGCACTCGACGAACAGGATTTCTTAAATACTCTGTACCGCTCATCACTCTAGTTAATACGGCAGTGGAAACATACTGAAAGATGAGGCGATGAGCACGCTACCCCTCAGGCGATCACTAAAAAGCATTTCGTATTGCATTATGTACAACGAATTCATTTCACAACTCATAAACTTAACTAGTTAGCCGCTACGAATAGGTGATAACTTTGCTCAATAATCTCACTATTGTAGTTGTTACTAAGTAGCTGAATTAAAAAATTTGAGGTGTCACGATGACGTCGACCATAAGCGTGTTTGAGTACCATGCATGCGTGGCAATCAAAATTGAAATCCAAAAAAGAAATCAAATTTAAATAAGCTGAAAATTTATTTTAGGAAGAATAAATAACAAAAAGAAAACTGACAAAGAGAATAATAGGAAAAAGACATGGAAGAAATGCAAATAATTATGGGCGAAAGATAACGAATTCTTGTGGCAAGAAGAGAGTGAGCGCAGAGAGCAGAGAAAGAATGGAGTATTTAGTAGGTGCAACAAAAACAACAACATAGGTAGCACTTGAAGTGAACGTGGTTTTTTGTTGGTTTGGTTTTTTTTTTTTTGTTAACAAACTTGTCTGTGTGTTTGTGAAACGATCCACGGTGAGTGGGGGCCACGTTGACAATATCAAAACCACTGCACCGCACAACAACAATTTGAGCACTGCAATTTAGATATTTTTTTTGTTGTCTGTCCAAACGCAAATTAATTTCTATTATAAAACATACTTGTTTTATAAATGTTTACTTAAATAGAAAGTTGTTCTTGACTAATAAAAAAAAAAAAAAATATTCCACGCAGCAAAGCAATTTTCATACCTGGTCCACGTTCGGGTAATTTTGTGATATTTCCATTTGAGTTGGTGCGTGCATAGCGTTTATTACCAGCAGCCATTGTTGTTTATTTTTGTTTTTATAAGGATATATTAAATGTAGGGAGGAAGGAGCTTGCTGGCGAGTTAATAAAGCTCTAACACTTTTATGGGTTTTTCTGCTGCTTAATGCACGCCTTTTGGGGACAACGTATGTATGTATTTGTGGCGCCAGTGAGGTTAGTCAGTAGCAGGAAGTTGCGTGTTTTAAACTAATATAAATTACAACTCCAACAACTTTTTTTTCTATTATTTACACCAGTGGTATAAGCATATACTCTTTTTTTATTTTCAAAACAAAAGTTATAATTAATACGCTCACAAAACTCAATCGTAACGATTCTGCAGACCGTCAAACGATTTTTTAACACCAACGTACAATTGAAGACTAAACCAAACAAATTTTGCTGGCAAATGTTGTACGTCGTCGTATTAGTCGGCGGCCCAATAGCACGTAAACTGCTGAACGCTAAAGAAATTCGAAACTAAACTCAATCCAAAGCCGAAGTAAAAGACACAAAAACAATAACAAGAAAAAAATACAAAAAGTTGCTGTTTGTGCTGCCAGCTTGTTTGCTTGTGTGGTATTCGTAAGCGCGCTACGTCTGCTTCTTTAGCTGCTTAACCCCCCACCCGGCGCACGATGCCGCACAGTGGTTTAAGTTGTATTGATATTTGAATATAAAGGGGCCAACTTTGAAGTAGAGGACTTGTTTTTTGTTTGAGGTTCGAGTTTGTCAAACTTTTTTTATCTCTTTGATTCGCAAAGATGCTCTCTACAAAAGCTGGAATTTTTTGTTTTTGAAATATCGACAAAAGGTCAGTAAATAAATCATCTCTTATTCCCTTAGAGTCAATAAATGTCTTTATAAAATAACAAACCAAAGGATTTCTTTATTAATATAGGATATGTTTTTAGGATTCGATGTTTCTTTAATTCTGATAAAAAAGAAAAAATAAAAATAAATAGAGGCTTCTTATATTAGAGCAAACGTTGTTCGGGCTCAGGAACTATTTCCAGTGTAGCTGTAGTCACTCTATCTCACTTTTGGTTTGTACTCTTACTCTTCCCTTAGCTTTCCCTCTTTCTATACCCTTGTCTTCCAATATCTCTATCTTCCTCTACCTACTTTATCGACGCCACTTCACCTATCGAGTGACTCCTTTAAGTTAAAATACTTCTTTCAACCAATTTTATCTATAATTAACATAAGGGAACGTAAGGGATCAAAACATTTTGGGGACTGCGGTTATAATAATAATAATAATAATAATAATTCCCAACGGATTACCCACCATATCCCGCCCGACCGGCGCGAGGGGCGCATCCGCATAACGCGCGGATTATTCGTTCGTGCCGAGTCGTTGAAAGGCTTTGGTTTGTTAATCGTCGAGATCTAAAACTGCTCAGCTACAGAGAAAACCTCATCAGCCAAGTAAAGTAGATATAGGAAAGATTATACATTAAGAAATAACTAGTTAACAGAATAAAATTATTGTTAGAAGTTAATATAGAAGTCAAAGAATAAGAAACAATTAGTAGCTATGAATTTAGGATAGAAAGAATTGATTTTTTTATGCTGAAAAGCGAGTCTGAAATATCAAATCTAACAGAAAGAGAGTTATAATCTTGACACAAACAGCGAAAAGGCTCATTTAACTGAAAATTGGTTCGGCACTGTTTTAAGACTAGAGGTTTAAAATGCCTTGAAGGACGAGACGGTACATTGAAGTTCACTTCACTTAGAAGAAATGGGCTGGATAGTGAACCATTTAGCAATTTAATCATAAAAATAATTCCAAGCATTTCCCTCCGACTAGAAAGTGTGTGCAGATTAATGAGTTTTAAACGATTCGTATAGGGTGGCAGATTGTACAAGGGATCCCAATGAAAATCTCTTAAGGCAAATAGTAAAAATTGTTTTTGAACTGATTCAAGGCGATCTACATGAACCTGGTAACGCGGGTTCCAAATTATAGAACCGTATTCAAGTATCGGTCTGACTAATGTAGTGAAGAGGGCTTTAGTTACATAAGGGTCGCTAAATTCTTTAGACCATCGTTTAACGAATGCTAGGACACCTCTAGCCTTATTGACTGTTGTGTTAATATGGCGGTTGAAACTGAGTTTATAGTCCATAGCAACCCCCAGGTCAACAAAATCATACACTTGCTCAAGACTATAATTTTTAATTGTATAGGAAGCCGGCTGAGAAATTCCACGCGAAAAACCCATGTGTTTACATTTTTAAAAGTTAAGTGGCATATAATTTAAATCGCACCAAGTAACAAGTGTATCTAGATCTGATTGTAGCTCATTTCTATCTTCAAAAGACGCGAATGACATGAAAAGCTTTACGTCGTCGGCATACATTAACATTTTTGAAGATTTTATTATTGTAGAAATATCATTTATAAACAACAAGAACAGAATCGGGCCAAGATGGCTTCCTTGAGGAACCCCCGAAGAGACATAAATGACATCGGATACTAAATTTTTAAACATTACTCTTTGTGTCCTGTCACTAAGGTAAGAAGAGATCCAGCAATTGAGACCCGGCTGGAAGCCCAACTTTTATAAGCACATTTCCAGACATTTTTCAATTAAAAGTTTTGTAAGCTACAAAATTGTTTTATCGGCGGCTGAGTGGAAGACCACAACATCAGCCAGTTCGAAAACACAAAATATTTTTAAAGAATGCGCTCTCTAATAATTCTGCTAAAAGATACCCTAATTCAAAATATGTCTCAAAAACGCCCCATATCAGCTGAAAACTTATTGAGTTAAAGCTTTCATCGAGTGATTTCCGAGGTAGCGCATATTTACATAAAATTTAAAAATATTCTGAGGGGCGTTCCTTAAGCAAAATGACAGATTGGGTGTTTTCGAACTAGCAGCCGGGATTGGGTTGGAAAAAATTTGGGATTCCCTATTTATTCCTGGAATTTACAAATTCTGGATAGATATAACTGTTATTTGATTGCAAATATTTTAAAAGTCGGGAAATAACTTTCAAGTTATATTTAATTGGTTTCCTGGTTCAAATGAAGTTCGTTACCTTGGGTTTCCTTTGTTTAAGAAACTGTTGTCCTGTTCCAAGTAGAAACGGGTATTTAGACAAGTTATAATTCTTGTCAGTCAGTAAGTTAGTCATCTTGACACGTCGTTTCAAGCTAAATGCTCACTTTTATAAGAAGTTTGTTTCAGAAATTTATAAAGCATAGTACTTTACAAAACTAGACTTGTTAAAGAATGATTAATAATCGTAATGGTAACCGGGATCCATAATTATTATTTTTTTTTTTGAAAATCCATTTAATGATTGATTACCATTATTTTCAGTTTTTAATAATTATTTTCTATGTAATTAAAAAAATTTTAGGAAAAAATCATGATTTTTTTAGATTTAAAAGAAAAATCAAAAGTAGCTGTTTTGATTACTTTTGATTATTTTTGATTTGCTTTTTAGTATTGTTGCAGAAGCACATAAATTCAACAATATTAAAAAAAATCAAAAATAATTGAAAATAATCAAAAATATCCAAAAGTAATCAAAACCACTTTTGTTGATTATTTTGATCAACAAAAATCAAAAATAATCAAAAGTAATCAAACAATTTTTTTTTGATTATTTTTGACTATTTTTAATTTTTTCTAATCGTAATCAAATTATAATTCAGAAAACGAGTACAAAGAAAATTGACTCCTATGAATTTATGAAAGGAGAGGCAAGCATAATTTGGCGTGCCGCTACCATATCCAACATGAGCTTCAAGCATCTAATCGTAAATATGAGTCGGTTGTTACAAAAATTTTTTGAAATCGGCTTTTTAGGATAAGATTTCGGTTTGCTTTGGACCCGGTTTTTGCATTTGTAAGACATGAAAACATCCGATTTATGAAAGTTAAGTATTCTTTCTGACTCGATTCTGTGCAATCAGAACTTCAAGACTCATATACTGTATAAGCGTAAGTTTAGGTATTTTGAGTTAACTTCACTTTTTTCGGATTCATTCCCTATTTCGCTTTTCTCTTGACTTCATCGTTAATATTGCAACATGTTGATATATCAACGCAAACGTAGAAACAAGTTTTGAGTTAAAATATAGTCTTGTTCAAACGCATAACACACTTCTCACTCCCTTGCTGTATTGGTATTTGCTTACTTAAACTTGAAAACAAAAAAAGAAACGCGTACGTGTTCCGAAGTGGATACACTTCACACTGCACAAGTTTACAGCGGGAGAATGAGGGAGCAACACGTATGGATTGTGTGATGTCTCGTTTGAGTAGAAAGGTATCAACTAATTATTTTGGTTGTTGTCGTATTTACAGTGGGATCGAATAGCGCTTTGGTTTAAAAATCTTAGGGTGGGAAGTGTTCAAGCTTGGAGTAGAAAGTTGTAAGAATGTGTAAGAAAACATGCACTGGAACATTTTTTTTTTAGATTAATTTTTATATTTAATTTTCAAGAAATAAAATATATACCCTTGAAGAGTTCTTAAAAGCCAAGTAATTGGTGTTTGAATTATCTAAGTCGGTGTAGTATATCGTTTGTTATAAAATTTGAAACAGAAAGGCCAAAAATTTTTAATTGACGGCAAAACCACATACAATTTTTTTTTTTTTTTGCAAAGATCAAGGAAGGTAATATTTTGTGTTGTCCATAGCTACTCAGTAATACTATTATTGATCACTTATTGATCTGCTTGAGAAATTCTTACCTCTACCCAAAATTCTTACCCTAACAAAAACATTCTTATTTCCATCCAAGCAACAGCGTCTCTTAAATTCTTTTGAAAAGAAATCTTTAACCAAACCAACATAAAATTAATTATAACTATAAAATTTAAAAATTGCCTGCCAAAAAACACTACAATCAATTGAGTGTAAATCTTTAAGTAGTACATCCTACATACAGTGATTGCCACTCAAAATGGCCCACTTGGATATTCCAATATGTTTCGAAAACTTCTTCAACTAAAATTCCAGATTCAAGGAAAAACTACCAAAATTCGAGAACTTTAAAATTTGAGCAAAGAATTTCAAAATAATTTCCGAGTATGCAGTTTCGTAGCCTATTAAATTCTAGTCTCACGAAGTGCAAGTCTCAAGAATTACTGTCCTATGCTAAAGATTAGTATGACAGAAAAATCTATATTTTTATATGAAATTCACAATTAAGTCTTAGCCGTAGAAGTTTTCGTAATATATTAAAAGAACCAACTGGGTCATTTTGAGTGGCACTCAATGAATGTATATATGGATTTAATAAATTCTACTCAGAGTAAGACACTACATTCACAGCACATACTCGTACGCTCAGCAGCGTTGTGCCAAAAACAAAATTTGTCATTCTTTTGCTCACTTAACAAATTTAGAGTTATGAAGTAACCGCGTGACCTCATAGTAAACACTGCGTCAAACTAGTAGAAATACTTGTATACATAGTAGATGGGTACACCCGTGGTCAAATAAACGTTACCAAAACTATTATTCTTAAAGTCGGGGAGAATATGTATGTACTATAAGTACATATTGTGGGTGACACTGCAAATCCTTTGGCTGTTTTGCAAATACAAGTTGCTTAATTTTAAGACGAATAGTGACTTTATGTACAAAGTTTCTAACAATATTGTTTCTTTGAATACTTTTCCAAACGAACATGTAGTTTTCTTGAGAATAAATGAATAGATCTTGAAGGCAGGAGTCGTACAGGAAAGGCAATCATACAAGGTGGCGCAAAAGTAAGCTTCCGATGTTCAGCATATCGGTTGTGGCACGTGCAGTGTGTGCTGTTGCACCGTCTTGTTGGAACCACATGTTTTCCAATCCCAATTCATCAAGTTGCGGCAAAAAGAACTCGTTGATCATTGCTCTGTAGCGCTCACCATTCACAGTAACCGTTTGGCCCCGACCGATTATTGGTCAAATAAATAGTCAGCAATATTCCGCGTTCTAGAGCGGTGTAGCGTAACATTGTTTATTAACGTGTATTTCGCATGTGTTTACTACACAAATGTCAAAACAGAACTGACTTTAGGGGCCAATCGCAAAATTTATAGCATTTTCTGATAGGAGGATTACTTTTGCGCCACCCTGTATAAGCGGCCTTAAATATTAATTGAGAATTCCTCGAAGAAAACTTTTTCATTTCAAGTTTGACAACTTTTTTACAAAAAAATTTATATAAAAAAAAACTTCGATAAAAAGTTAAAGTATTCCATAGAATTCCACTGTCCTAAATAGGATTAAATAGATTCAATGTTAATGTTTCGCCACGAATTCATAATCTAAACTGTACAATTTTATTTTCAGAAGAGTTTGCACCTGCTGGAATGCACTTTTTTATTCAGTTTCAGTTACTGTTGGCCTTCAAAGCTCTTAAAAATTGTCAGTAACGTTTATAGGCCCTGTTGAATTGAATTTTATTTATTTATAATGAAAGTAATTGCTGGCGTATGCCGATGAAATTGACATCAATGGTTTAAATAACCGCGCCGTAAGTTCTGCCTACTCCAAATTGGAGAAAGAAGCGAAAAAAGTGGGTTTGGAGGTGAACGAGGAGGGCAAAACGAAGTACCTTCTGTCATGATGCAAAGAGTCAGCGCATTCGCGCCTTGGCACCCACGTCACTGTTGACAGCCATAAGTTTGAAATAGTAAAGGACTTCGTTGACCTGGGAACCAGCATTAACACCAAGAATAATGTCAGCTTAGAAATCCAGCGAAGAATTACCCTTGCCAATAAATGTTGCTTTGGACTGAGTAGGCAATTGAGAAGCAAAGTCCTCTCTCGATGAACAAAAACCACGCTCTACAAGTCGCTCATAATACCCGTCCTGCAATATGGAGCAGAAGCATGAACGATGACAGCCGGAGATGAGTCGGCCCTTGGAGAATTTGAGAGAAAGGTTCTTCGAAGGATTTATGGGCCTCTACGCGAAACCGACGGTGTTTACCGAAGAAGATTTAATGAGAGGAAGAGGCCCCCACTCCGTTGGAAAAACTAAGTGGAGAACAATCTGCGACCCCTTGGCGCTTCTAATTGGCGTCAATTGGCAAAGGATAGTCAGGTGGCGCGCTTTGTTGGAAGGCCCAAATCTTTTAGACGGTTAAACAAAAAGCTATTAAGAGCTGTTGACCTATATATGTATGTATAACGAAAGCATTGATTGCATTGAAGGCAAACGTAACTTTTATCTGTCCACAAGTGTGTAAACCAATATGTACATTAGGCTGCCGCTCTAAAAATAAAAAAACTTTTTACCAAAGGAATAATAAAATTGCATACGTATCTAACTCCAGTTAAATTATGTTGTGAGCTGAAAACGCCAAAACCGGTTTTTTAGAAAACCAAATTTGACAAGGGATGACGGAAAATCCTTCCAATATACATCAACTTTCCACCCTGTCAGAAAATCAAGAAAGACATAAAATAAGGCTGTCTGAGATGATGAATTTATGTTCATGACATGTGAGATTCGAGCATGGAAATTTCAGATGAGAAATTGCTTGTTGTTTGCACCTTTCTGATTATACCCCACCAAATTTTACCTGAACTTAGCGTGCCACACGATATTTTCCAAACAAAAATCTCTGCAAAATTTTTTTTGTTTCCCGGCTAATTTATGGCAAATTCTTATATTGGCAACTTAAAAAATAATAAAAAGGAAGCGGAAGAGTTAAATGAAGAGGATAGGGAGTAAGCAGAGGTGGAAAAGGTGAAGGGAGGAGGGATTTGGTGCAATGTTTTTATACCTTTCATGAACATAAATGGTATTATAACTTTGGTCCGATGTTTGTAAGTATGAGAAGAAGAAGAAATAGACCCACCAATAAGCATACCAAAATGAACAGGGCGACGAGCTGAGTCGATTTAGCCATGTCCGTCTGTCCGTCTGTCTGTTTGTACGCAAACTAGTCCCTCAGTTTTTGAGATATCTTGTTGAAATTTGGTATGGAGCCGCCATTTTGCATGAGATTAATCATTTGTCGGAATCAGCAAGATCAGAGCAATACAACGCATAGCTCCCATATAATCGATAGTTGCGATAAATGGGTTTTGGGCTTTAAATTTTCCAAACAAAAAGCTAGGAATGTAAAGTTTTACAGGTTTGGTACTTTTTAGATATGTAATGTGTGTAGTGAAAATCAGCCAGATCGGACCAACATAACATATAGCTCCCATGCAATCGATTGTTCCGATAAATGGGGTTTGGGATAGCTATCTTTAAATGATCAGTTTTGCAGAGTTTTTACTAATTGTAAGTAAGGATCGGACACTTAAAACCGTGATGCGTATTCATGAAAGGTATAGTCTTCGGCACAGTCGAAGACAGCGCTTTCCTTGCTTGTTAAATTTTAAAATCCTGTGAAAATTTGAAAAAACCCCTTGCAAATCACCAAATTTCAATGAAAAAAAAAAAAATTTTTTTATGCATCAAAATTAAGGCACTGTAATGTACAGATATGCGGGCAACAATAGCAAAGGTGATACAGCAAGTTTCTCCACCGCATTGCGGCGACGTGTCAATGCGATGCCACTTCAAAGGGTATATGCTCGTGTTGCCATTTGCGTTTATATGGTGGACGCATGGCATACCCATACAGGTAGATTATATCGTCTCACAGCTGATTAGATTTTTTTCATTTTAATTTTAGATAAACTGTCAAACTTGCCTGCAATCGGTTTGTTTACATTTTAACATGTGCTGTGTTGTTCTGATGTTTTAGAGAAGCAATTTCCAATATGGCCGCCGTGCTATTACCTGTTTTACTATGCCATGGGTGGACGTAATTTGTGCTGTTGATTATTTGTTGTGGTTCTGAGTGTTTAAAAAATCTCTACAAAATGGGTGGGTGGGGTTTGTAAGATTTTTAAGTCAGCTTTCAGACTCATCAACTATTGAATTCAGTTCTCCTACAGCGTAATCTTTTATTTTGCTATCTGTCGCATTCTCTTCTAACGTGAGAGCTAACAGTTAATACACAAGAGTACGAATTTATTCCACTTGTTGGAAAGTCTGAAAACGCTCTAATGTATGAAACACAATTAAAAATGAGTGCAACTATATGTGAAATTGGCAAGAAAACAAGTTGGGAGAGAACCAAATGTAATGTGGTGAGGTCGCTCGTTAATACTTTTTTGACGTTGTAACTGCTATTAAAATAATTAGCGAAATGAGTAACTGCTGCTTGGATACTCAGCGGCCAAAATCGCCCAAGACGCTAAGCGTCAATAAATGATGAGTAACTGCTGCTTTATATATTACAGAATTCAATTAAACAGCGGGAATCTCACTAATCCTGTAATAATGAGATCATAATTGTAGGTTTACAGAGAGGATTTGTATAGACACTTCGATGGTCAAGCGATGAAACCTCAATTCTTGCGTTACTACAGTGGTGGACGCACTAAAATAATCCTGGAAGGGGTCTCATATCTTCAAAATCTTTTGGTGGAATTTTCACACTTTCGAAGATAACAACACATACGCGAAGGTCAGATTTCCTTCAGGGAAGTTTTTTAGAAGAATTTCTACGTTAAAAACATATACAGCAGCAACGTTAAAATGAGGTCCATATTTCAGGAGTGATCTCCAGCAAATCATTTGTGAAGAAATAATTCAATTCCATTTATTAGTCTTTTAATGATAAGCATACAGCCATACATGCAGATAGACACACAGAAATTAAAAGAATTGTTGTATTGACCTGAGAGCTTTAATTAAGACTACTGATATGCAATTTTACGTAATATATACAAATGTGTTTAGACGTCAGTCTGTTCCGATATCACTTTATATAGAAAAATATTTAATGCCACCTTTTTTTGTCATCACTGTGTAGGTCTAAAATAAAATATTTCCGTACGGTAGCACTGATACTAAACTTTAAGTTGGGGATCTAGCAATACATGCGTGAAAATCGCATTCAAATCTATACACCGGTTTTTGATTGATGCGTGAAAAAAATTACAAACAGGCAGACGAAAAATATAAGAACTATTGTTTTGGTTTCTGTTACTCTAATAAATAGCTCTTTATGCATTTTTATTTAATTTATATAATATACAGAAATCGGTCTCCTGTAGATTTATTATGTTACTACATGGAGGGCCAGGCGGACGTTATACTGGCCAAAAAAATTCACTCTTCCACATCTGAATTAATTGCGTGTTTCCCTTTGCATTTATCCTTTTCTATTCTATGCTCCATCTTCCTCTTTCGCCCTCTTCCGCTCTTTCATGTCGTTTTTTTCTGGTTCTCCCTCTGCCTATCGATATCACTGTCCCTATCCCTAACCCCCTTTCCCTATCCATTTCCCTTTCCTTATCCCTATCCTTATTTCGCTCCCTATCCCAGACCTGTTAAATTTGATTAGTAATTAGTAATCAAATAATTACACGGTCTTTTTTTAATGGTAATGATTACTTTAATTGCTTTTCAGGAAAAGGCAATTATTAATTGATTGGGCTTAGAGAAAACCTAAAAAAAATTTTAAAAAATCTAAAATAATCAAAAAAAAAAGTTGGTTTGATTACTTTTGATTGTTTCAGATATATTTTTGATTATGTTTAATTTTTTTTATGATTGTTGATGTGTATATTTATGTTTCCACAACAAAACTGAAAAAATTTAAAATAACCAAAAATAGTCAAAAGTAATCAAAGCAACTTTTTTTTGATAATTTTTGATTTTTTTAATAATAGTAAAAAATCGTGATTTTTTTTAATTAACTGGCAAATGCTCATTAAAAATGTAAAGTAATCGTAATCATGCATCAAATTGATTCTTAAGATAATAATTCATCCAACCGGTAATCATTACAATTAGTAATCATTATTTAACAGGTTTGCCCTATCCATATCCCTATTCCTATCACTATCCCTATTGTACCAATAATACTTTCAGAGATATGCAGGACAAAGAATATCGTTCGGTTGTGAGCTGTACCACCTTCTTCCTCCCCTTCCTCCCCTTTTTTATGACGCTTTAGAGATTAATCTCATTCAATACTTCCGGAGATGGGAGGTGTCACGCTCTCCTAAAATATTTTCAATCCCACTTGAGTACACACTTGAGTCGTCAATATCGGCCCAGGCGTTTAGAAGGAGTTTAGTGACAACGGACTCACAGAAGATTTTTATATACAAAGATTTAAAGCTGATCAGTGAAGCATTTGCACTCTCGATGACTTCTTGGTGGCATTGTCAGCAAACCGTCCACGCTTCCATAGCTGGCTAGGTCATGTAAAGCGAATAGATCAAAACGCTCTGGCCTATAAGTTTTTCCTTTAGTCAGCCACCGAAGGAAGAAGAGCTCCACTGCGTCGTTAAAACAGGTAGAGGACTTGAACTCCCTTGTTGCCTTCAATAGACGTCAGCTAATGATAAGAAAGAAGAAGACTGTTGTCTTTTGTTGGAAATAATCTTCAGTAATTTATACGCAGCAGTTCTAAAAATGTCTGCCTAGCACTACCCAGCAAAAATCGAGTGACCGAAAATGGCGCACAACAACAAAAATTCCACTTTCCTCCTTTAGACACGAACACATACATACAAAAATATGCTTAACTTATAAGTGCGAGCAGTATGCACATCACATAAATAGGTACAATATGAAGTGGAACGGTCAAAAGATTGCCCGATGCTCTTAAGAATTTTACTGAAGGTTTCACGCTGTTTCGCAGTCGCAGTGCGCGTCTTTTTACCAGTAAATTTTCTAGTATACTTTTTGCTGGGTAGTTAGTATATTTGTTTTCACATATACGACATACATATGTACATAAATGAGCCGTGCGCTGAAGACTGGCCGGCCGCAACTAGAACGGTCAATGAACGTGGACAACTGATGTACTTGTACTATTGTAATGATTACTGCTGACAATGCTAAAAATACTAAATGCACAAGGTACGAATGCTTTACATACTAGTATACTATATGGGAGGTTATTGGCAGCAAGTTGTTCTTATCTCGTGGAAAATTCTTCATGTTAAACCTTCTGCACTTTTAGTTATAAGCAATTCGGATGTATTTCAAGAGCTTTTGCAGTCATACATACCCTCACTGGTAATAAAGTAGGTGCGTAAATTAAAATAGGAAGGGAGTCTTACAGACAGAATATTCAATCTCAACATATCCGTAACACATCCCATCGGGAGTACCAGCGAACCTGTAGTACGAGGTTCCCCGATTAAAACATCCGCCCGAAACCATTGGGGAATTTTAACGATGAGCTGTACGTGCTTTAGTGCAACGAATTAAAACTCGTTTAAGGCCCACTTAATGATGATATTTTTGATTTTAAATTTATATTATTTAAGTTTTTATTTTTATATGAAATAATTACACTAGAACTGCCTGTATTGGCAATCATCAAATCTATACTATAATAAGACTCTAGAAAAGTCGTGTCTGTACATTGAATATTTCTTTGAAAAAATTACTGAAGGTGACTTAGGGAATGTTGTAGAGTTCATCTGAACACCTTTTAGAATTCTTTTTGTCTGTTTATCGGTTTGTCTGCTGGTAAAAATTAAAGCGTGACTGTACAATTTTTGATTACTTTTTTGTCAATTTCACCTAAATTGAAAACCAATTTCGAGCATAGATACAGTGACGTACCGAAAAAATTTAACTAATTTAATTTTTTGAACTTTTCCATCCATCCACACATTTTTAATAAAACTCTAGAAAAGTTGTGTCTCCACACGATCGACGCCGGGTACCTTGCTAGTTTGTAATAAATTTTCTTAACTTTGATTTAAGTTGAAGTTTGTAGCATTACCCATAACTGTAATTACGTTTTTACATATTATTGTGGTATTCAGTTCATATAAATATGGTCATTTAGTATTTGTTTGTGCGCAATTTTGCCTTTTGAAATTTTCTCATAATGACATCATACTATAATCAAGCACGTCGTGTCTATAGAGCTTGCCTAGATTTTTAGGGTGGATTCGAAATTGGGGAATGGATTGCTTATATAGGTACATATGAACATATAAGCGAGCAATAAAAATAGACGCAAATTGCGCATACTTAAATTGAGCAATTTTTTGTATGCTACTCGTATCTACTATCCTCTTCCTAACTTTTTTGCTAACTGGCAATGTATAAATGGATGTCTACAGCTGTCAACATAAAAATGTGAACAGAATTTATTGACAAGCTCGACAGTTGTCATGATACATTGTAATTATACCTAGTAGTGCTACGCACACAAGGTATATTAACTTTAGTCGCCTAACGGCAGTACGTAACGGCATAAACGGATCGAGATAGATATGGACTTATGTATATCAAAATGTTCAGGACGAAAAGAGAAATTGATTAAGCCATGTCCGTCCGTCCGTCCGTCTGGGAACACGATAACTTGAGTAAATTTTGAGATATCTTAATTAAATTTGGTATGCGGGTTCCTTGGCACTCATCTCCGAGCGCTATTTAAAATGGGCGAAATCGGACCATAGCCACGCCCACTTTTTATATATAGAATATTTTCAAAAACACAAAAAAAGTGATTGCTCAGTACATAATACACCTATAAGGATAAAATTTGGTGACTACATTGAGATTGAGGCATAAAATAAATGTTTCAAGAAATTTTTGAAAATTGTGTCCTTAAACGAAGAAAGTCGAAAAATATAAATTTTTGAAAACGGAAGTGGCCCCGCCCCTTTTATAGTGGATTATTCCACAAAACTTTTTATGCCATAACTCCGGCAAACATTGATTTATCGAAACGATATTTGGCGAAAATGTTGAACATATAAAGGTTTGTTGTAAAAATGGGCGAAATCGGTCATCGGCCACGCCCAGTTTTTTAACATATGTAGTAACACGGCGGCCGCTTGGTGTGAAGGTAGTGTTGCCGGCCTACCACACCGAAGGTCCATGGTTCGAGCCCTGGTACAGGTAACATCAAAAGTGATTTGAAAAAATTTTTTCAAAACGGGGTCGCCCCGCGGCAGTGGTTTGGCAAACTCTCCGAGTGTATTTCTGCCATGACAGGCTTCTCAGCAAAAATTCGTCTCCTTTGTAGATGCCGTTCGGAGTCGGCAAAAAACTGTAGGTCCCACCAATTTGTAGGGAAAATTCAAATCGGCACACATCACAAATTGGAAGAGAAGCTTGGCGCAAAAATCTCTTAGGAGGTTTATGATGATATACCTGTTGTATATCGCGCCATAGAGAGAGAGAGAGTTCTGAAAAATTTGTTTGTAAAATGTAAAACGCGATATTTCTAATAAGCTTTTTAAGCTAAACTCGACCGCAAAAAATTTTGTGGATTTTGAGGAAGTAGGCATGGCGCCACCCACTTTTCAGCATAAAAGTTCTGATATTTTCAAAGACGATTGCTTGTAATTTCAACTAGATATTTCAATGAAAATTGGTCAGCTGCTTCTCAATAGTATGTCTATACTCCTGCCAAAAATTATGCAAATCGTATAACGCACAAGTACAATATCCGGGCAAGTTGTTAATACCCCACTGCAATAGGGAATTTATATACCTTTTTTTGATTTTCATACCTTTATTGAACATGTAATGTTTGTAGGTATGAGAAGAAGAAGAGATGGGCACATCAATAAGTAAACTGAAATGACTAGGCCGATGAGCTGAATCGATTTAGCCATGTCCGCTTCCCCGTCCGTCTGTCTATTTGAACACAAATTTTCCAAACATAAAATGTGCATGTATTGGTATTTTCAAATTTTCAAAAATATATGGTTAGCAGTTGTTGGTAGGTAAGCTACTTATATACAAATAAATTAATGGCGGCCGACGTGGTGTGGCGGTAGTGTTGACGGCCTACCACACCGAAGGTCCAAGGTTCGAGTCCTGGGACAGGTAACATCAAAAGTGGTTTGAAAAAGTTTTTCAAAACAGGGTCGCCCCTCGGCAGTGGTTTGGCAAACTCTCCGAGTGTCTTTCTGCCATTGAAGGCTTCTTAGCAAAAATGCATATCCTTTGTGGATGCTGTTCGGAGTCGGCAAAAATCTATAGGTCCGGCCAATTTGTAGGAAAAAAATTCAAAACGGCACACCACAAATTGGAAGGGAAGCTCGGCGCAAAAATCTCTTAGGAGGCTTATGATGATATACCTGTTGTATATCGCGCCATACCTTAACATTTTTTTTTTAATTAATTTATCCTTCAAAACTCATAACAGAGGTGTTTTTATTGGAAACAATCAGCTGGCTTTATAATACGAGTTGGAAAGTATTAAAATAGACCTGCTTAATTGGTATGCCATAATAGATCACTACTAGGTATATAATGTTCGGTTCCACCCGAACTTGGACTTCCTTACTGGTTTTGAATTACAACCGATAGAGCCATATCTGGTATCAACACCTATCAACAAGATATCTTAACAAAATATCGATTACCCGTATATCGCTACGAAGTCAAGGCGGTCTCGTGAAAGTAGCTTTTCTCAAGAGTATTGTCTCTGACATCAAAATCTAGCCGAATTAAAGGAAAACTTTCAAGGCCCTGTTAACGCTAACCATCGGCTAATTTAGCAGCTAATCGTATGGTTAGCGCTAATCGAAAATTCTGAAAACGACCCTAAGCATTTAACCTAATTGCCAATTAATCAAATCTGAAATTGCCAGCGATCTGAGAAATTCAAAGTACTCCAATCGCTAAAGAGATAAAATCTCGAATTGCCAACGATCCGAGAAAGTAAAAATTTTCGAATCGCTAATGATAAGTGAATCACCTGGGAAACCGGATTGGACGATCTATTGCCACGAAGTATTGCAGTGATAATATTGCCAGAGAAAGCGAGATAGCCGCAAATCTATTTTGTTTATTGTGTCTTCTTCTGTGTCTGACATATTTTTAGGCGCAAGCTCACATACAAACAACAGCAAAAGCACCGAACTCTGTGCTGATATTGTAAGCAAAGTCAAAAACTAAAGGCTTGCTTTGTGCAGTACAGCTGCAAAAATATCGATATTGTTATCAATACATTGAGTATTCGCTTTCTTGTGGCTGATGTCGTTTTTTTTCGCTTGATATTGTGTATTTTCGGTCAAAAAAGGCTGAATTTTTCAGATAAATAGAAATTCAATTTCTGACTCTAAGGCCCGGTTTTTCAGTCCTTGGTTAAGCTCAGTTTAAACTAAGTATGCTTAAACTCGGCATAAATTTAAACTCCAGTTAAACTGCAGAGCGGTTTTTCAGTGTGAGTTTAAGGCCGCTTTTAATATTTGCTTTTTATACGGCAACATTGGTTTTTTCTTTGTCTAGATACGGCAACAGATAATATTTGTATACATATTCAACGCCATTGCCTCTCCTCAGTATTGTAATAGTTAGCATTTCGCCAATTTCTGCATCACTATAATCACTTTCGTCAGATGATATATCCCGTATTTAATTAAATATAAAAATATCGTCCTTTCTTAATTGCGTTCAGCTTATTGTTTCACAACCAAAACCATCAAATATGCAAAACAGCTGACAGGTTAACTAGAGTTTAACCCTGCCGAATTGACCGCTTAAACTCCGTTTAAACTTCGTTTAAAGTTGACTGAAAAACTGCGTAACAAGTTTAAGCTTAGTTTAACTGACAAATTGAGTTAAACTTGTACTGAAAAACCGGGCCTAATAATTTGATTTCAACTTATGACTCTAAATATCTTTTTGCTGTGACATTCCTATGCCTATTTCATTGTATTTAAATATTTCGTACTGCATTGTTTTTCTAGCCCGAGTGTATATTGCTTCTACATCTGGCGATTTATTGTTTGATGACATAATTTGACTATTTGCCAAATAAATATGTACTTATTATTTACACAAATAATTCTGATTTGATTATTCATGACTCTAATAATCCACTAAGCTTAACTTAAAATTCATCCAATTTGTTGCCACTTTACTTCACTTCAAGTTAAGTGCTGCTATTTTTCGGAACACAACTCTATTGCTCTAATACCATATTTCGACTTCTCCGATAGTTAAAATTCGATGAATTCATGTTCTGGTAAACTTCTTTCGGTAACATTTCTAGAATTTTATTAATTTTCATATGTCACCTATACAATAATAATAATAATAAGTATTCCCAACGATTAACCCAATGTACGGTTTTTGTTTTCTTTTTGTATTTTAATACTAGACTTCGCTTTTTTCAAAAACAGAGACTTTGTGGATAAAACATTTTTTCCATCAAAAATCTCAATTGTTAAGTTTATTCGGGAGAACTTATTATTTATTATTACCGTTCCAACGAATTCGAAAGTTTGATATACATATGTATGTATATATTGTGACTGAAAAAATTCCGAACACTTGGGAACAGATAAAGAAAGAAAATATCGTATTTTCTTACTAATAACTATTTCACTCAGAATAAAGACAAAAAACTGACTGAGAATTTTTTTTAAGCATGGATTGTTAGCTATAGGTGTTCCATTAAAAAACTGATTGATTTCATGTTAAAGTTACTTGTAGCATTTTGACATAACAAGCTAATCTTAAATAAGACTTCATTTTGACTATCAGTCTTTTACAAGGTAAATATTTACTTTAAAAGGCTCTTATCTCAACTTTACTGTTTACAGTTGAGAATGAAATACATACAGCATACGCCGGCATATATTTTTATATCAAGCAATAACGAAAATACCACATATTCGCTCACGACTGTACCTAACCATTCACTTGCAACGTGTTGCGATCAAACTTGTCAGGAACTCGCAGTCGGTTAAATCGTGTTGCTCAGTGAGGGTTGCCAACGACCAATTTTTTACCTACCAAAAAACATCTTAAAACCTACAAACCTACTTCAAGATAATAGTTTCGGCTTAACATATAAAAAATATAAAATTAATCTTTTATGTCATACAAAAACCCTCCACATGGAAATCGCAGAGTTTAAGCTAATTTACTAATTTTTGCGAGAAACAAAAAAAGTTTAACAAGTTGGCTTCCAGTGTATCACCGGTGATCACAAGAAAAAAACTACCCCCAGCTGCCAAGTACAAAGGTACATGTTGTACTCATAGTTATAGCGGGTATTTATTTTGTGCCACGAATAAAAGTCGTGCTCATTACTCACCTGGCTATATTTTTATGCTGTGATCGCTGGTGAGCTTCAAATTTTATTTTGAAAGAGTTATTCTTATTTTTAGGGTTCGAAGCGTGATTACCGGTGATGCATTGGCACCTGATCTTCTGTCGTGACCACGGGTGTCAAATATTTACCCAAAGTGTTTAACTTCATTTTAAGTTTCGACAAAGGCACGCCGATTGAAGAAAGGTCACTAGCAAAACATATAAATGAGAAACATGTACAAAGGGTTCTACCAGACCTGTTACATTTGATTAGTAATGAATTAATTCGACGGATTTCTTAATTGGTAATGATTATTTTAATTATTTTTCAAGAAACGTCAATTATTAATTGATCACGATTAGAAAAATTAAAAAAAAACCAAAAAAAATGAATTTATTAAAAAAAAAAAATTTACTGTCAAAAAAATCAAAAATAATAAAAAAAAAAGTTGTTTTGAATATTTTTGACTTTTTTTTTGATTATTAAAAATTTTTTTTAGTATTGTTGATGTGCTTCTGCAACAATACTGAAAAAAATCAAAAATAATCCAAGAAATCGAAAAAATCAAAAAAAATCAGAAGTAATCAAAAGAACTTTTTTTTTTGATTATTTTTGTTTTATTTTATTATTATATATAATTAATTGAAAAATAATCATTAAAAATTGAAAGTAATTGGTAATAAATCCTTAAATGGATTCTTAAGAAAGTAATTAATCAAACCGGTAATCAATACGATTAGTAGTCATTACTTAACAGGTCTGGTTCTTACGAAACATGAACATTTACATATCAAGAAATTGCGGAAAAGGTAAAAATTTATACAAAAAATTCACTATTTGAGTGTAAATCAGATGAACAAAGTTTGTAGCACTTATGTGTATTGAATGATGAATCTCATAAATAAGGGCGAACGCGTGTGGCGATTAGAGACTTCGAGAGCCCTCAACAGATATTTGTGAAATTTTAACATGGTCACTGCCTACAGCACAGGCTGTATAGAGTTTTGGAAAAGTGGCCATCTCCAGGTAATACAGATATATATATTACGGCAACGCTTTCGATGAAACCAAAGCTTACGGCTTTCTCTGAGTATACCACTCAAGCTTCAATAAACAATTTTTACTCGTTTTCGCTAGCCCAATGAAAATGGAAAATGGTAAACCAACCCAACAAAAATTTTAACTTTTTATTGTTGCTGTTTCCGACAGGGTAAGAATATGAGTTCTTCTGGAACGATTTTCCGTCATCCCTTGTCAATTTTGGTTTGGAGACAAAGCGGTTTCGGTGTTGTGCCATCATCAGTGTCCTTCTTCGTTCTGTTGCGTTCGTGTTTGTCTGCTTTTATAGTTTTTCGCTGTGATGTGCCGTTTATTTAGGTACGTTTTGTATGTGCGGCAAGTAGCTCGTAGTTTGTGTGTGTGTACGAATGCGATCGTTAAGTTAGTGTTCGGTTTGTAGTCCTTCGTTCTGCTGTCGTTTATTTAAAATTTTTAAAGCTTATTTCCTTAAGTTTATTTTTAATTAAAATAGGAAAATTTAAGTGGAATACAAATTTTTTCGTTGTCAGATCTCATTAAAATCCGAGTAAAAAAATTATTTTTCATTTAAATTTCTTTCGTGAAACAGGCTGTAAATCTACTGAAACGTGTCGGTTAAAAGAGAAGTGTTTTTTTTTTCTAAGTAAGTCACCCTACTGTAACATAAACGAAAAAAAAACCCAAATTTGGTATGACATTACCAAAATGTCAGCCCTGACCTTAATGTGCGCACAAAATTCATAAGAGAGCGCATAAATGTGCGACGAAACAACAAAACAGATTAAGTGAAAATTTGCTGCAACAAAATAAAGAGAACATATGTACGAACATCAGCAAATCACATTGAAACCGTAAAAAGGTGGAACAGCTGACCTGCACCTGCCTATTGTGTTGAGTAGACAAGGGAAGACACAATAAAGATTGCTTTATGACAGGGTTGCACTAGGTAAAGAGAGATTGAATTTTTTGAAACCTTGAAATTTATTAATATTACAAATATGTAAATTGCAGAGTAGTTTAAGATAATTTCGGCAATGCTCTGTACTTACAAGATTCACGATTAAGCGGCAAATCTCTCAATTCGGAGAGTGTTTGTAATAAATCTTGTACGTGTTCCATGGCAGTTTAGCTGTGTTGTTTTGTTTGTTTTTACTTTTCAATGTCTCTTATTACACTTTCACTTTATAAACTTATTAACTCGATTATGAATTCGTTGATTCACGTCGTCTTGGCACCAATTAAAATAAAACTAAAAAAACACACAAATTTTTTTATTAAAATTTAAACGTAATTTTATTTAAACTTGTTTTTGCATTAATAACGTTCTTAATAAATTCAGCTACGAAGAAAGACTGATATTTAAAAACTGAAAGTAAGAATCATGCTTGCTTTAAGCCAGATAACAAATTTCACTGAAAACGACAAGCTGCGGTAGCGATACCGAGCGCATTTCCATTATCAATTTCGCCATTAGGGCGTGAAGATAAACACCGATGTCGGGCCGTTGTAGGCAATGCAAAGTGCAAACGTTAATCACATTTTGTCACAAAAACAACAATAACAAAAAAATTTTAGTGATATCGTCGTAAGTGACGTCGTAGCCAATATTGTTGAAATTGATCGCGTGCGATTGATTGAGAAATGGGTTGAACTTTGGGTTAAGGGCGCGTAATTTATTACATAATAAAACTTTATTTAGCTGTATTGACTGTATTTAGAAGTATTGCTGATGAAATTTTAGTTTAAAATATCAAAATTTTATTTGAAACAAAAAACAAATATTTTGTTGTTGGTTTTACGGTCTGCAATATGCAAAAAAAAAATATTTGAAAATCTTAAACACTTCACTTTTAGTATTGCTTGAAGTATGCGTAAAAAAATATTTGAGCGTGCACTTTCGTTTAAAATTGTGTCAGACTGAAAGGGCAGTGGTGAAAGGATTCGCTTGGCTCGTTCTATATTAAAACAGCAAGTACACACTATTTGCTGTTCAGCATAAAAATAATAAAAACTGTATGAAGTAAACAGTGACACGCATTCAAAATGAGACAGTTATATTTTACAATATTTTTCGAATTACATTTCTTCACTTCTATACTACAAATGTTGTAAACCGCAAGCAATTAAAATGACCAAAGAAAATTTAGTACTGCTTTTTATTAAAAAATTAAATTTTCACACTTAGAAAAACTGTTTTCAGACTTCTAGCGTAACGAGTTTTACTTGTCATTTTAACACTTTTGCTGAATATTTTAGAAAATCGTTATGATGTTTCGGAGCACATTGAAAATATTGATATTTGTACAAAATTTTATGCTACTTTTTGAATTTTGTCTTAAAATGTTTTGGCAAATTTTGAATTATTTCATATTTTTAGTTGACATTTTTTTCCGATTTCAGCACTTCTTATAAATGTTTGTCGAAAATATTTTAGAACGGCTTTTTGTAAAAACTTTATTAATATTTTAGGAAAATCTTTAGTCTGCATTCGCTGGCCAAATTGTTTAGTATAATTTTTTGCTGAAACTTGAAAGTTTTGTTATAATGACTGAAATTATTGTATGTTTTAGTTTTGGAAAAGTTTTTAATTTTTTTATCTTTCTAGTATGAAGCTTCTTTGTAATTTCCGTACATTTTTAGAAAATCTTTACGGTGGTTTCCAATGTCACAAAGTTGAATAGTAGTTTTTGGAAAATCTCTATTGTAATTTTGTAGGCCACCGAATTTCGTACTAATTTTGCAGAGCTGTAAAATAATGATAACTAATCCTAATGATTACCGGTTTGATTTATTACTTTCTTGAGCATCCATTTAATGATTGATTACTAATTACTTTCAATTTTTAATGATTATTTTTCAATTAATTAAAAAAGTTTAAAAAAAATCATAATTTTTAACGATTATTAAAACAAAAAATTTAAAAAAAAAATTAAAAAAAGTTGTTTTGATTATTTTATATTTTTTTTATTTTTTATTTTTATTAAATTTTTTTTTTCAGTATTGTTGTAGAAGCACATAAATATACACATCAACAATACTAAAAAAAAATCAAAAATTAAAAGTAATCAAAACAACTTTTTTTGGTTTTTTTATTTTATTTTATTTTTCTAATCGTAATCAATTATTAATTGCCTTTTCTTGAAAAACAATTAAAATAATCAATTCCGATTAAAAAAGCCGTATAATTAGTTGATTACAACTTACTAATCAAATTTAACATGTCTGTTTTGTAGACTTAAAAAAATTGTATGGCTGTCGTACAAACTTAAATTTTTTTTTTAATTTTGGCTTAAACAGCTTTCAAAATATTACTATTTTTAGTACAAATTATCTATGTAGTTTTAGTACCTTTTACAAATATTTCTAAAACATCTCTTGGTAGTTTTCAGCTTCACAAATTTTAGTACAAGAAAATAAAATATTTCGAAAATTTTCAGCTTTGTAGCCAAACGAGTTTAAGTAAAATATTTCCTTGCCATTAAAAAAAATTTAAGCCCAGAGAAATAATTGCCACTACTTCGGCTATGTCCGTTTTAAAAGAAACCGAAGCAAACTTTTGCTGAATACTCGTATACTAAATTTTTTTACAGAAAGGCGTATATAAAGCTAATTTTATTAAATTTATAATTAAATTAATTTTATTATAGGATGTTTTTAAGCAAATACTTAGGGCGTTTAAATTAATGTTGCTATAGAGAGTTTTTAAAAGAATTCTAAGATAGGACGTTTTTGAAAAAAAGAAAAAAAAAGGGCACGATTTTTAGGGATTATAATATTTATTTAAAAAAATTACTTTCAAAAAAGTCAAAGCCGTTTTTAGTTTCGTTTCGACAGTGAACGAGTATGCAAATCATAATGATAATGATAAAAATAAAAACTAGAGAAAGAAGTAAAGAAAATTCAGAAAAAGTATCTGTCCCATTTTGAAAATGAATAACTGTAAGCACAATTCGCACAAACATCGCAAAAATTGTATGCCAAAAACAAGATTAACCGAACAAAACAAGACTTTTTAAAATAGACACAAGCGAATTTGACAAATTTCGGTAGCCGCATAGAAACGCATAGAGGCAGACACAGACAAGTGAAAATAGATTACTGTTTAAGTATGTAATTTGAATTTTTTTCCCTTTCATAAACACGTTTTTAGGTATTTTATTATTATTATTTTACTATTTTATTCATTACTTTTATCTTAAGCTGCCCAATGTCCAACCCATTTAGTAGCCCAATAAATAGGATGCGCCGTACGTCACGTGCAATATTAAATTTGATTATTTTTGTATTTTATTATTATATTTACAATGTTAAAAAATAAAAATCACAGGCACGCGATCGATAACTACAACAGAGATACGTCGAAAAAGAATCTTACATGTACCGCGCACAGCTGACGACTAGAAGGCAAACGTTAACCAGACAACGATCGACGCACATCAACTAATTTGTACATATTTACCTACATACAAACATATGTACATACAATTATATTCTACAGGGGTTGTTGGTTACAGAATCGAGGAGCTGTACCTGAGCTCTACAACAGAAGCAGCAATAGCAACTCTTGAAACACAAGGAACGCGACAGACGGCTGAGAGGTGCACAGCAAAATGTGGCGAGACGTGACGCCCGACATCAATGCTGATGATAACGTTTGGGCGTTTTCTATGAGGCTGAATCGTAATACTGTTCCTTGACTACCTACAATTGATTTGAAATACGTATATACCAGGGGCAGAAGACAACTAGAACAATGGTATTTGTATAAAAAAGTTCATTGGCAAGATTTTGTCCAAAACAACACTCAATAATACCGCGTTGAGGTCTTTGCCACATACTTGATGTGAACTCATTTCTAAGATTTGAAATTGGCTACATAATTATTGCAGTTTGAATACCTTGAACGTTGTTTAGACCTGGCACCCTACACTTCTGAGTTTTTAGAGAGCTTAAACTTTATCCATGAATTTCATTCATCATATTTTGTTCTGAGAAAAGGTAAACTGAAGATGGTACAACCAGGCATCGAGTGGTGGAAAATCGTGGAAAATAATAATTTAGTTGTTTGCGACTTCTAAATCCCAGCTACAACGGTAAGATCATCGGCCATTTCGTGCACTTGTATGTTCCAGCGCCCCTGGCAACTAACTGGGACAAATCCAAGTATGTCGTGTATTCGTGGTGTCTTTGACTAAATTTTCGAACGCCATAAAATATCAATGACAATTTGTGTGATTATGGTCTTATTATTTAAATCTATTAATTTTTACTACAAATTTGAGAGACTAAATATTTCATGTTGGCAACGGAGTAAATACCCTTAGCAGATGTGCTTCGTATGCATTTATGTTCCTCAATATGGTATGGCCGTCGTAATAAACTAGACTAGATCCACCACGCAACATTTTAAGGGGTCAGAAAATATCTCTCGAGGTAAGCGTTCTAGTATCAGCTTACCAGATTCAACCCGTCGAGGCCCCCTGCGGGTTAGGGGTTTAGAATATACCCAAAGTAGGCATACCGGTCGTAAGAGGCGACTAATATGCACAAAGGTAATGACGTGCAACTCGGTGGTTGATCTACGGATATGATGCCTCTCACCTATCATTACCCACCTCTCCTTCCTTACGGACTGTCAGTTCGACAGACCCCCCAAAACCTTCGGGAGTGTTTTTGTCGTTACAACAACTACAACAACAACAATCCATCGAGGAACTGTCTATATCCGTAACACTCCGAGAATTTTCGGGGAGTGTTTATTCGTTGTTACAAGATGAATGTGGTAGATGGTTTTTCTGACCGATCAATGCCGTTTGATGTAATCTGTCCCAGGACTTGGACCTGAGTACTACCTTTTAAACCTTCTCTGGACTTCTAGAATTAAAGACCAAAATTAGCCAAATCGGTCCAGCCGTTCTCAACAGCAATTCATTTATATATAAAGGGTGTTTTTTTTAGGGGTATAGAACTTCGAATTGAAATAAAACACAAGAAAATCGTTTTCAGGTCCATAAATTTGGCTTTATTGGAAGGATAATTTTATGCCATTAATGTTTAAATATGATTTCGGGCATGTGGCCGCCGCGGCTGGTTCGAATAAAGCCAATTCTACAGGTCCAATTTTCAACCACTTTTTCGAGCATATGGGGCCGTATGTCGGCAATAACGCCACGAATGTTGGCTTCCAATTCCCCTAACGTTTCTGGTTTGTTGGTGTAGACGAGCAACTTCACATATCCCCAAAGAAAATAATCCAATGGTGTCAAATCACACGACCTTGGTGGCCAATTGACAGGTCCATTCCGCGAAATTATGCGCTCATCGAATGTTTCCTTCAATAAATCGATTGTGACGTGCGCTGTGTGGCATGTAGCGCCGTCTTGTTGGAACCACAACTCATCCACATTCATGCCATCCAATTCGGGAACAAAATAGTCGGTTATCATGGCTCTATACCGGTCTCCATTAACGGTAGCTGCCTCTCCAGCATTATTGCGGAAGAAGTATGGCCCAATGACTCCACCAGCCCATAGAGCACACCAAACAGTCAGTTTTTGTGGATGTAATGGCGTTTCAAGGGTCTCATGTGGATTCTCTTCACTCCAAATGCGGCAATTTTGCTTGTTGACGTAGCCATTCAACCAAAAATGAGCCTCATCACTGAACAAAATTTTGCGATGAAAATCAGCATCGAAATCAATCTCATTTTCGGCCCATACACCAAAATCACGACGCATTGCATGGTCTCGCGGCTTTAATTCTTGCACAAGCTGGATCTTGTAAGGTCGCAAGCCAAGATCTTTGCGCAAAATCTTCCATAAAGTTGATGGACAAAGCTCCAATTGCTGTGCACGGTGGCGAATCGATTCATTCGGGTCCTCTTCAACACTTTGCTCTACAGCGGCAATTGTTTCTTCGGTGCGCACTGTTCGACGTCTCTGCGGATGCGTATTATCACATAGAGTAAACGTAGTGCGAAAACGATCCATGGTTAACCGAATTAATTGCTCTGATGGACGATTATGTCGACCATAAAATGGACGGAGCTCACGGTAAACTTCGCGAACTGAACCATTATTTTCGAAATAAATTTGCACGATTTCCAAGCGTTGTTCTTTTGTCAACCTGTTCATGATGAAATGGCAAACCAAACTGAACATAAATGACATTAGAGTTGCCAGATTTGACCACAAAATGCCAGTTTTATCTCTATTCGAAAAACAAACCCGTAAAAAAAACACCCTGTATATAGATAAAGAAAAGAGCAAAAAAACAACAAAAACTCAGTCTGTATAAATAAAAATAATAATTGTTCCGTTCCCTGATATTTGTGTGTATATGTACTTGTATATAATTTTCACGTAAATATGTAGAATTTATGTGAGCACCACAATGATCAAGCCATAATAAAATGCACCGAGGCAAACAAGTAAGGGCACAGATAATGTCATATAAAAGAAATAATAATAAAATTAATAGATATGCGTACAATATATTCATAGATATGTATGTACATATATACGTACATATATAAATAAAGGCGTACTTTGTAAGTAAAGTGCATGATCTCTATATCGAGATCGCTAGTTAACTGGTGAAGGAGCAGCAACCGAACTTCGCCAATGCGTTTTTTAGTTTGCTCTATCTGCTAGTAGTAGGTTATAGGTACCCTTCTGTAAACAAAGAACTTACAAATGTAAACATAGCATACATATATGAACTGACTCTTATGTAGTGATATGAATGGATGTAATGCGAATACCCAACACAAGTTTACAGCCTATGGCAGACTGTTTTTATTTGATCAAGAGTATTTAACCTCGAGGTCTGATATTTGTGATGTGTTCGATTAAAAGTTTAAGTATAATATTAAAACAACAGGCTTTGGTTTGGAATACCCCGAGCCATACTGGTACCTAGACATGACTATCGTGGGAATGGAGGTTTTTAGATTAACCCTTACACGATACTTTGTTGGGTATGAATTCATTTTAGTTAATACACATGCTTAAACGCAAGGCAGCCCGCTAGTCAGATGAAAAAAGTACAGTTGTGTTCAATATAATAGTAGTAAAATTATCGTTCGATGAAATAAGAAGCTGGGATTTTAATAATTTTGATTTAAATTCAGTATTTCTACAAATTTTTGGAGTATGTAGTTTTGTGGACCTTGCAATTTTGGTAAAACATTGTGCAAGTTAGAACTCGCTCAAAAACTTCCCTGAATTTTCAGATTTTTTTTAGTCAAGGGTTTCAGTGATTTCTTCCAAACAACGCATGGAAAAAAATAATTTTGTATGGAAAAATATACCCAACATGCTTGCCAAAAAAATATCTAAATATTCAGCGAAAATTTGAGGTACTTTTAACTTGCACATTATTATGCTAAAATTTAATGAGGTATAACACTGCGTACTCAAAAATGTTCTAAAAATTCTTTACAAAAATATTGAAATTTGTATGTCAATTTTTAAAAGTTTAATTAACTTTCTTGAACTTTGTATAAACTTTGAAATTTCTTTGTATGTGGTTTCTATTATGGAATTCGCTATATTTCAAATGAGAATTATTTAAAACACAGCTTCTTTTCATTTCGTCGAACGATATCCAATTTAATTTCACTACTATTATTAATATTGAATACAACTGTAAATGAGGAACTCAAACATTCACACCTTCACACCGCTATTTGAAGCCTACAAACATGGCACATTCTACCGTAACTGAACATGACTTACGCATTTATTACTAACGAAAATGGCAAGAAAAATTCCCGCCGTTTCGATTTTCTACCTGCATAGCTAGTCTGAGCAAATGCTTTCTACACATCAGGCCACAGCGCTCGATAATCAACTAATAAAAAATATCGAATGTCATTAATCGTCTAAGCGTTTTAAATCGACTAGTTGATGAATTTAATAGTTGTTCTTTATTACTATTCTTTAAGCTTTAAGTTATTTTATTCTAACTTACACTTGCCTGGACAAGATGCTGCGCCAAGCACTTATAAAAATATTATTAACAGGAGCACCGAAACAATTTATCCTATATTTCAAGATATACCTCGAGACCAGTGGTGAAGAAACCATTAAACTCCACGTAGTAGTTATTTAGTGATGTGCGTACAAATATACATACAAAAAGGCAGACTGAAATTTAACTATTTTCAGCCAAATTTTATTGCCACCACTGTGTACAGCGGGAATAAAATATCAAGTGGATGTTAAACTTCAAGTTGGAGGTCTAGGAATATATCGGTGAAAAGTGCATTCAATTCTATCCAACTGTTTTTCAGTGATGCGCGAACTGAACAAACATACACACAAACCGATACAAATTCTAAGACCTGCTGTTTTTGCTTCTATTACTATAATAAAAAATCCAACCCATAGAACGCAACTCTTCAGGCCTAATGGTTTAAGCCTGTTTATCTAATGAAGCGTTAAATCAGATAGAGTGCTTGATACTATACCGAAGCTCTCCGGACTTCCGGGGCAGGTAACACCAATCTACTTCAGACAAATATTTTATATCGATTACGAATTAATTAAAAAAATAATCAAAAAAAAAAAAATAATCAAAAAAATTATCAAAAAAATCTTGATTTTTTGCGATTATTAAAAAAGTCAAAAATAATCCAAAAAATTGTTTTGGTAACTTTTGATTTTTTTTTGATTATTTGAATACTGAAAAAAAAAATCAAAAGTAATCAAAACAACTTTTTATGATTATTTTTGATTATTTGTGTATTTTTTTTTTTTGATTATTTTTGATTTTTTCTAATCGTAATCAATTAATAATTCGCTTCTTTTTTTTTTGAAAACTAATTGAAGTAATCATTACCAATTAAAAAAGCCTTCTAATTAATTGATTACTAATTACTAATCAAATTTAACCGGTCTGGTTTCTGCCATGAAGCTTCTTAGTAGAAAAATTTTAAGTAGCCTACTACAAATTCAAGCTTAAAATTAATTCATTTCTCTGACTATAAATAAAAGGAAGACATCAAAATTCGGCATGAATGTACTAAATTCAGTTTTCTTATCTTGAACATATAGAAACTAATTTGGATTTTTGATAAGAAACGGCTTCAGTTTTCTTGTTTTTGTACGTGCATTATCGCAAAAATTTTTGATTTAACGATGGAGATAATCACTTAGACGCATAGTGGGTAGATTTCCATTTAAATGATAAACATTACCTTTAGCAGTCTATATAGTGAAAGGCTATAACTTCTCAAAGCAGAGAAAAGAAAAATAATTGATTGAGAAAGTAACAAATGGAATAAGTTAATTAAAAACTTTTATTGAATGCCATAATCAAACAACTGTGTACCAAAAAATCTCTATACTCCGTTGTGCATTCTGATCATTCATTGGATCTTTTTTTCTCATTTCCCATTCTTTATATAGTGTACAGTTGAAACAATTGCAACAGTCACCGCAAAAATTTGTTGTGTATTTTGTTAATTTGCCAAAAACTAAAAGTCATTTGCGAAAATGCCTGAAAAGCTAATTTTAGACGAATGTACATAGAAGCAAAAAATGTTAAGACTAAGCATACAACTAAATCAGAGATAAAGCTGTGCACTGAAGCAAATTGAACAAAAGCACTATAATTAAATATATTTAACGGGAGGGAAAAATAAAAACAAAGAGCGGATAATAGAGAAATACAAGAGATAAACAATATTTAATGAATGAACTGTGAACAAATGTGAATGAAAAGAGAATGAATTACATAAAGAGAAACTAAAATTTGTGACTAAAAAAAGTTGCGATCGAGCAACAAACATGTTTAGGGCATTCGTATGACTGAGGTACAGTGTTGCCAACTTTATTGAGTTACGGAAAGTTCAAAAAAAAAAATAAATAAAGCAAAAAGCTGTCTAGGGAGGAAAGTGGTTATTAGACGACTTCGAGAGCCCAAGCATAATTTCAAAAATTAGCATTTTCAGCTTGGAAATAAAAACAGATATCCAGAAAGATTTCGCATGTTCTGTTTTTCTATCTCTTTTTCCATGTCGCCCCTTTTGAAGGTTGCTTTCCTCGTTCAAAAAATAACTGCATTTTTTACCATTTTACCTTGTTCATTTCAAGAATTAACTCATTTTATATGTTTTTCAAAATTTTCGATATCCAAAATAAGGGCGTGGTTACTATTATATTTGGATAATTTCAATAGCAGCTTCCCTTAGATGGAACTGAGCTCTATGTGAAACTTCATTCATATCATATTAAATTTTTTATTCAAGTTGTGGTGTATACAGATCCTAAAAACATTGATATATGGAACAATATATCTATCTCGATTCCTTTATGGCGTTACACACCTCCCACATATATTTCCGAAAAGCTGCACATTCCTTTTATAATGAGTCACTCCATACACATGGGATTACGTGTCGGTTTATATACATTTCTGAGTCCTTATTAAGCTATTAGGATTTACAAACATTTAATTTCTAAAGAAAAGGCTATGATAGCTGTTAACTGAAGTTTTTAATTTTTTTAGTTACACGTGCCGATTAATTTCTAATCATCATAAGCTTAAATCACTAGGTTGGTAATAATACAAAATTTAAAGCATATATTTTAAATAATATATTTGCTAAAAAGAACCAATTTTGCCAGGTTAATGCGATGAGGGGCAAACGCCTGAAAGAAAGTCTGAAAGTTAATTTTCAAATTTATTTATAGAATATTGTTTAGCTTATCTCGGTCTTCACTTCCAATTGTGCTTATTGCTAATTATCTCGATGTTGTATTGTATATCTTTCATGAACATGAAATGGTATTATGATGATTTTAGTTCGATGTTGGAAAGTATAAGAAATGATCAGCACGATGAAGTGAATCGATACCTCCTGCGAGTTAGGGGGTTAAAATATCCTTCTTACGGAAGGAGGGCTGACTAAACCTAGAAGGCGGCACTGGTCATACCAAATCGTTTTCGCGACAGTCGGGCGGTTCAGGGTTCATATCTGTTAATTTGGCAACACTCCCCATGACCTTCGAGGAGTGTCTTTGGAGAATTCGCTGATGATGAATAAGGAAAATATCTATTTTTTATCAAAAGTTTTGTTAAACTTTGTATTTGTTTATTTATTAACTTAATAAAGTATAGTTTTTTCAAACTCAAAAATAAATTATTCTGTTCTTTATCTTTTAAAAACCAAATTATTTTGCATCAGACCTGTTAAATTTGATTACTAATTAGTAATCAATTAATTAATTGGTATTGATTATTTTAATTAGTTTTCAAGAATATGCAATTATCAATTGATACGATCAGTAAAAATAAAAACAAAAATAATCAAAACAAAATAAATATAATAATTTTTTGGTGATGAATTTCAACTTTTTCAGTATTGTTGATGACAGACCTGTTAAATTTGATTAATAATTAGTAATCAATTAATTATACGGCTTTTTAATTGGTATTGATTATTTTAATTGGTTTTCGACAAAAGGCAATTACTAATTGATTAGGATTAAAACAAATAAAAAAAGAATAAAAAATAATCAAAAGTAATCAAAACCCCTTTTTTTGATTACTATTCAGTTTTGTTGTAAAAAATATAAACATATATAAAGGGTGTTTTTTTAGGGGTATAGAACTTCGAATTGAAATAAAACACAAGAAAATCGTTTTAAGGTCCATCAATTTGGCTTTATTGGAAGGATAATTTTATGCCATTAATGTTTAAATATGATTTCGGGCATGTGGCCGCCGCGGCTGGCTCGAATAAAGCCAATTCTACAGGTCCAATTTTCAACCACTTTTTCGAGCATATGGGGCCGTATGTCGGCAATAACGCCACGAATGTTGGCTTCCAATTCCCCTAACGTTTCTGGTTTGTTGGTGTAGACGAGCGACTTCACATATCCCCAAAGAAAATAATCCAATGGTGTCAAATCACACGACCTTGGTGGCCAATTGACAGGTCCATTCCGCGAAATTATGCGCTCATCGAATGTTTCCTTCAATAAATCGATTGTGACGTGCGCTGTGTGGCATGTAGCGCCGTCTTGTTGGAACCACAACTCATCCACATTCATGCCATCCAATTCGGGGACAAAATAGTCGGTTATCATGGCTCTATACCGGTCTCCATTAACGGTAGCTGCCTCTCCAGCATTATTGCGGAAGAAGTATGGCCCAATGACTCCACCAGCCCATAGAGCACACCAAACAGTCAGTTTTTGTGGATGTAATGGCGTTTCAAGGGTCTCATGTGGATTCTCTTCACTCCAAATGCGGCAATTTTGCTTGTTGACGTAGCCATTCAACCAAAAATGAGCCTCATCACTGAACAAAATTTTGCGATGAAAATCAGCATCGAAATCAATCTCATTTTCGGCCCATACACCAAAATCACGACGCATTGCATGGTCTCGCGGCTTTAATTCTTGCACAAGCTGGATCTTGTAAGGTCGCAAGCCAAGATCTTTGCGCAAAATCTTCCATAAAGTTGATGGACAAAGCTCCAATTGCTGTGCACGGTGGCGAATCGATTCATTCGGGTCCTCTTCAACACTTTGCTCTACAGCGGCAATTGTTTCTTCGGTGCGCACTGTTCGACGTCTCTGCGGATGCGTATTATCACATAGAGTAAACGTAGTGCGAAAACGATCCATGGTTAACCGAATTAATTGCTCTGATGGACGATTATGTCGACCATAAAATGGACGGAGCTCACGGTAAACTTCGCGAACTGAACCATTATTTTCGAAATAAATTTGCACGATTTGCAAGCGTTGTTCTTTTGTCAACCTGTTCATGATGAAATGGCAAACCAAACTGAACATAAATGACATTAGAGTTGCCAGATTTGACCACAAAATGCCAGTTTTATCTCTATTCGAAAAACAAACCTGTAAAAAAAACACCCTGTATATGTACCTACGTGCCCTTCCAGAAAAGTAAGTAGACAAGTTTTAATTTTATTGCTTTTTACTATATGTTTAATTTACAAAGGCAGTAAGGCCACTGTGGCTACTGCATATTACATCTTATATATATAAAGTAAAGTGACGTTAGTTCCAACGCTCGTAACTCAAGAACGCCCGCACCGATTTGGATGATTGACACTAATTTAGATTGTTCTCTGACCAGAAAAGGAGAATACCCAATAAAATTTCCGAAAAATTCCTGAAAAAAAATTTTATTTTCCCATACATTTTGTATGGTGCGAATTTTTATAATTTTTTTTTTTGTTAGAAAAGCTCAATAATAGATCGATCGATGGTGAAGTGGAATTGTGTGTTTGAAATAGTTACATCTATAGGGTTATGGATAGGGATAGTGATAGAGATAATGATAGGGATAGGAAAAGCCAATATTTCTAGATCCATTCAGGTAAATATCTAGGCAGGACAAAGTCTGCCGGTCCCTCCAGTATGTGCTATACTTACATATATGCATATGTACATGGATTTGTGCAAAGCAGCATTATACATATGCTATACATTCTATGTGCATATACATATATACATATGTATTTATGTTATTTTACAACAATACTGATAAAATCAAAATTTATCAAAAATAATCAAAAAAAAATCAAAAATAATCAAAAAAAAAATCAAAAAAATACCAAAAATAATCAAAAACAGCTTTTTTGATTACTTTTGATTATTTAAAATTTTTTTTTTACTATTTTTAATAATCGTGAAAAAATCATGATTTTTTTTGATTATTTTTAATTTAATTGAAAAGTAATCATTAAAAATTTTAACTAATTAAGAAAATAATCAATCAAACCGGTAATCATTACGATTAGTAATCATTATTTAACAGGTCTGGTTGATGTGTATAATGTGCTTCTACAACAATACTGAGAAAAACCAAAAAAAGAAACAAAAAAAAAAAACAAAAAAAAAATCAAAAAAAAAAAATTTATCAAAGTACTCAAAAGTGATCAACACAACTTTTTTTGATCATTTTTGATTTTTTTTAATAATCGTAAAAAATCATGATATTTTTTGATTATTGTTTTAATTAATTTGAAAATAATCATTAAAAATTGAAAATAATGGTAATCAATCATTAAATGGATTCTCAAGAAAAGAATTAATCAAGCCGGTAATCATTACGAGTAATCATTATTTAACAGGTCTGTCTTGCATAAACCTGTCAAGAGCATTTTTCTCATATCTTATTTTTTTATTAGTTATTTAAATTGCTTAATTCACAATATATTATAGCAGGATTATCTGCAAATAATACAAGATACGAAAATTTCCTGTATGTAATTTGAAATTAAATACTTTAGGTTTAGCGCATATTCTTTAAAGCTTAAGGAGAGCTACCTTGTCAAACGTTATCAGAGAGTAAGCAATGGCTCATTTGTATCAAACAGTAGAATTATTACTTCGGGTGTTCTGCAAGGCTCTATTCTGGGAGCTCTTTGGTTTACCCTGTTCATAAACGATATATTTTTTTCCTTTAAATTTGTTAGTATGCATGCTTATGCTGATGGCATCCAGCTGTGTTTATCGTGCAAGCTCGAGTATATTGGTGTTTTAATTCAGAATTTTAACGCTAACTTATCAGTTGCAGAGTTGATATTGTCAAAACGTCCTCTATCTTAATCCAAGCAAGTCATTTGTATTGCCGATTGTAAAAAAAGAAATTGAGTTATCTCACTAAACCTGCTCTAATTTTAAGTGACAAACCTCTGCAATTTGTAAGCAGGATTACCAACCTGGGGTTTGTGATAAAATCAACATTACCCTGTAGTGATCTCATTAACTCTGTTATAGGTAAGAGTGATGTAGCTCTAAGAAGCCTCAGGCTTTCTGCCGCTTATACTCCATTTCCTGTTAGACACAGATTTGTTATTTAACTAATATTGCCAACAATAACATTTTCTGAGTTTGTTTATAACAATTTAGACTCCCAGTCTAGTCACAAAATCAACGTTATATTTAATAATTTCAGTCGTTATGTTTATGTGCTAAAAAAATTTTATCATATCTCTGGCTGGAGGGAGCGTCTATTGGGGTGTAGTATATCTGATTTTCAGAAAGCTAGAAGTTGTGTTTTCTTTTGCCGACTAATTTTGTTTCTTAGTCCATCTTATCTGTACGACAAACTAATATTTACTAAGTTACAGCGTTTGACGGATCTCGTTGTCCCTGCCTTCAATTATGTTACGTCAACTAGACTATTTTTTGTCAATGCAGTAAGAACTTGGAACTCTTTAACCAGCTTCAATTAGAAATAGATAGAAAAAAAACAACTGCAAGCAAATTATTTTCAAGTATTTTTCTAACACGACAAATACTCAGACCGACCATCTATTGACTGTATAACTATGTTAAATTTTAAATGTATTTTATGTAATATTAGCTGTAAGTTTTTATGCTAAATATCCGGGCAAGTAGTTAATACCCCACTGCAATAGAGAAGTTATATATTTTTTTGATTTTCATACCTTTCATGAAAAGAAGAAACGGGCCCATCAATAAGTAAACTGAAATAATCAGGACGATGAGCTGAGTCGATTTAGCCTTGTACGTCTCTCCGCCCGTCGGTCTGTCTGTCCGTCAGTCTATTTGAACGCAAAATTTTCAAACATAAAATGTGCATTTACAGTGCTATCTCGTTTTTCCGGACACATATAGTTCCGGGGTATGTCCGAAATACTGGATTTGTCCGGAATATAGAAAGCTGTGCAATTATTGACACAATTATATGTAAAATTCATATTTGAGCTTTATTCATTAAATAGCTTTTATTAAAATGTTTTGTATATAGGTTTCAAGTACATAAACATATGTACATATTACATAAATAATAAGAAATTAATATCGTTTCCAAAAATACCTTTACATATGTTCATGTGTAAATGTAAACTTACGTGCACACAAGAATTCACTACACAGACTGAATTAACTATACATATGTGTGTACATATGTGCATACATACAGGGTGGCTGATGAATTTTGCTACATTAAGAAACTCAAATAATTTTTTTTTTCAGTGTATGGAATTCATTTTTCTTTTATTCATGTTAAAGCTCATTAAATTTTATTAAATATAGCTTAATTAGTTTTAAAAATAATGGAATTTAAATGCCCCCCCTGCTCGTCGATGCATGTGCGGCATCTTACCAAAAAGTTGTTCATTACTGCTTGGAGAGTTGAGACAGGAATAGCCGCAATTGTTTCTCGAATGGATTGCCTTAGTTCATTCAAATTTGTTGGTTTTGCTTTGAAGACTTCCTGTTTGCAATAACCCCACAAGAAAAAGTCAGGTGCAGTAAGGTCAGGCGACCTGGGTGGCCAACGGAATGTGGAGTTTCTGGATATCAGCTTATTGGGAAATTTTCGTCGCAATTCTGTCATAACAGGTTGGGCTATATGAGGAGCTGCGCCATCTTGCTGAAACCACACAGAGTTGAAAGAAATTCTCATTCGGCGTAATTCTGGATAGAAAAACTCTCTCAACATGCTCAAGTAACGGTCTCCAGTAACCGTAACGGTGTGACCGTTTTCTTCGAAGAAGTAGGGCCCGACAATGCAGCGTGATGAAACTGCACACCACACTGTGACACGAAGTGGATGCAATTCCGTCTCATGGAGTATCTGTGGGTTGGAAGCACTCCATATTCGACAATTTTGTTTGTTTATGTTGCCGTTTAAATCGAAATGGGCCTCGTCAGACATGAAAAGACAGTTCAACATGTTTCCATCCTCTTCCACCATTTGAAGCATCTTCTGGCAAAATTCCAAGCGAATCGGCAAGTATGCAGCATTCAGTTTGTTGGCCATTTGAATTTTATATGGGAATAAGTCCAAATCTTTGTGCATAATTGACTGTAATGACTGTCTGCTTACACCCATTTGAGCAGATAAGCTTCTTGTCGAAACACGTGGATTGTTTTGTATGGCAGCAGCTACAGAAAGTTGTTATGTTTCAGTTTTTGTTGTTGCGAAAACACTAGTCGAAAGTTTAATAGAAGAGAATGCCAAGATCTCATGGAGGTTTGTATTGTCAATTGAAGAGGGTAGTTGATTTTTGAAACAGTAAATCACTGTTCCCGAGGCTATGGGAGAAACCTTTGATAGTAGGTATTAATGTAGGTTCTGCCGCATGGATATCCAACGATAAATTGCCTGTACCAGGTTTAACATCTTTAATTTTCTTGCAATGTAGTCGGATTCATTGATATTATTGGTATTAAGTTAAATATTTGGTGGAATGAATGAAGAGGCAAATAAATTAGGTCAGGTGACAGCTTCGATGCGTATCGGCAACCATTTCACCCTTTAACAGTGAGAGGTTTAAGCAACAGCTTGGAAAGTACAGACAACAAGGTTTGACTGGGCTAATGAAATCTCGCTCATGGCAGACGGGCTAGTAGAAGAAGGTAGTAGTACCAGAGCTGTCCACCGAAACCGCAACGTATACCCGAACCAGTATCGTTTAGTATCGTAAAGTTGAGTATAGAAGGTGGCCCAGGGGCACCTGCTGTGGGCACCAGAAGCCAAGCGACGCCTATACTGCGTTGCGAAAATCAAGTGAAGAGGGACGTGTTCTCCCGTGTTTTAACTGGCTTTAGCTATCTCGAAGAAGGAATGAATTGAAAGACTGATCATCAACTACAAATAAATAGAAAACCCAAGCAAACACTATGTATATTTCATTATATAATTTACTCTAAAGAACTTACAAATAAACAAATATGTAATAAGTTCAGTGAACTACAACTCGTACTGCTCCAGCGATACGTTTAGATAGGCGTGCCTTTTGAGTAATTTTCCATATGGAAATTGCTTCCGTTGGCGCCAGTTTTCTTTAAAAAGAAAATTCTGCGATATCCTTTTCGTGGTATTTCATGAATTTTTCATTAGGCTGGGCTGTTTAGTTGAAGTAACCGACAGAAATGATACACAGCACCAACACCAATCTAACCAAGTAGCACACAAACACACCTTGGAAACTTAATCTTTAGTACACATACCTCAATACGTATAGAATAGAGAACGGTTGCTGAGTAGCAGATAAAGCGGATTGACTTACATATGTTGTGTAGTTGTAATATGTATGTAACTAAGTCGATATATACATACAGGGTGAGAAATAATGGAGAGACATATATTTTCTAAACTTTTACCAAATGCAAAATCTGTACTTCCTGCCGTTGATACAAACATGAGCCAAAACAATTGGGAAATGCTATACAAACTTAATGAAACCCAGTTTAAATCCCAAATTGGTCCAAGTATTTACAACATCTAGCTATATTTTCGAATTACTGCTTGCAGGTTTTGGATATGTTAAACCTCTGTATTAGGGCTCTTACAATTATTCGAATATTCGAAGCTTCAATTGTCGATGTTTTTGCTACTGAAAATCGAATGTAGCTATTCGAATATTTGATGGAGTACGATTATTCGAATACTTGTTATATTTTTAACTTTTGATCGTTTCGTTGGTTGGGAAACCCTTGACACTTTTAATTAATACTTTCCAAATTTCAAAATGAGCGGTAAAAATAAGTTGGGACTAAGGATATTTTCAAAAGAGCTCGGATGATTTTGTGTTACCAGAACTCTACTACACCCGTACACGCTCATCATAATTAAATCTTCAATATTCGTACACGTCTACGTATATGTGTACCCGGCTAATATTCGAACAGTATCGACCACTCGACGATGCACGATTTTTCGAATATTGGTATTCAAATTTCGCTATACGAATACTGTTTTATTCGAATAATTCGAGTATTCGAATATTAGGAGCTCTACTCTGTATGCAAATAGAAACTACTACATTTCTAAGAATACAAGACTTGATCGAGATGGCAGGATTACGAGTTTGAGCTTTCACTAACGACACAGAATAGGTGTCGTATGAGAAAAAACCCACGACCCGAAGGTTCAACAGATAAAGCAAATCGTTCCCTAAAAATTAACATAGCTGATATAGTTTTTTCACAAAAAAGCATCCCTAACTCTATTCGATAACTTATTTACTTTTCGGATAGATAGCCTTAAGTGTTGGAGAGTACCTAAATCCCGGGATTGTAAAAATGCACAAAATCGTGTTACTGATCTTTAAAGAGAGAGTGATCCACGATCAATACCTTCGTCTCCAGTGGGCTAGTTGGGATAAGTCGATTTTATTTCTGTAGCTTGCTTTTAGGTGTTGAAGTCAACTTGCCCGACCGTGCCTGTAGGGGAACAAAGGGAATCTGTCCGACACTACACGTTTGGGCATGAAAGGGACCAATTAGTCTCTTCATGGGACATGCTCAAACGAAAGCGATCGCTTCAACCCATAGAAAGAGATCAAAACTGGCATTGGTCGCATGCTCCTTTGCGACTGATCCCGGATGCATCCTAGACTAATCGCTTTTTTTGCTGGGTAAATTTTTATTTGTGCAGCATACTCATAGGGGTGTAAATCAATTTACATTTTTGATGCATACTTATAGGAGTTAAAAGTACTTGTTTGGTTAGAAAGTGAATTAGTCCTTTCGCACCCGTTTGGGTATAATTGGGTACAATTGGGCTCCCCATAGGACATGCTCAAACAAATGTGAACAATTCTACCCATACAAACCCTGGAAAAAATTGTGCGAATGATCTCTAAGGAGATTGATCCGCGATCAGTACTTTTCGTATGCAGTCGGGTACGATTGATCCCAACTACTCTATTATGGACATAATTGGGATAAGTCCATTTTAATTTCTGTGGCCTACTTTTAGGTGTTGAAAGTAAACTTGGTCGACCTTACCCGTAAGGGAACAAAAGGAATCTACACTACCCGTTTAGGCGTAAAAGATATCAAATAGTCTCTTCATAGAACATGGTCAAACAAGAGGAATAACTTCCACCCTCAGAAATGCCATTTATCGCATGCTCTTTTGTGACTCATCCCGGATGCATCCTTGACTATTCGCATTTTTTGCAGGGTAATGATACATATCACGCACATGCATTCATGCCGCGCCATCATTTCTTTGTACACGTGACCATCTATATATATGTCTACTTTTAGGCTTTTACCAATGAATGACGCTATAAAAAGTTTTCTCATACACAATTTGTTCGAGGGCAAATGCAGCTCTGCCTCTAAATCGACGTCTTATATGCAGCGTGTACGCGCAAACATCAAAAATTAAAACGCGATACTATTTAAAAATAAAGAAAAGGGAATAGCGAAACTACCTCGTTACGATGGCATTAGAAAGGAAATAATAATAACTTAAGGAACTGTTGCACTTGCCACCTCATTTGACTCATATTAGCACTCCCGGCAGATGTTGTCCTGACCGAAAAGTTGTGCTGCCCTCCATTCTCATCTCTCTCTTATTATTCCTCCTCTTCCCGGGCTACTTATTCTTTCACGATCTTTCCTCTACAACTGGCTGTTTCGATCTAGCGAGCGAGCGATAAGTATAAACTCTTAAATATATCGTAAGCAGGCCCGCCCAAAGAGTGAATGGGTGTTTACCTCTTAGCAGAGCAGTGCAACAATGGTTCCAGTAGGCAATTGGGAAAAGATTTATCCCTGGGTGAAGAAATATCACGTTCTGAGAGTCTCTTGATGTATAGCTCCGAATTATAGGCCCTGAACCTGAACATGAACAATGAACTAGTCGTAAGGATTTAATTTAAGACTGCTTGTCCGGCGTTTGATTGCTTAGAGAGCGAAAGGGGATTGTATTGATTCAATAGCTAAACTCACTGATTTTTTCTAATTACTTACCTTTGGGATGTAAGCGTTCCGGCTTGAACCAGGCATCTGAAATGGTGATATGGGTTTTTTACTTCAACAATTTACAGTTAGTAATACATAATAAAGAGAGGTAATGACTATATACATAAAGGCGTATATAAAGAGACCGCCATAAGTACCCGTAAGTGATTTATAAAACTATAGATCCTTATATGAAAACTTATAAAAAATTTGTAGAGGTAAGAAATAAGAAATTTGTTTCCCGAATCATGGATTCATAAATCTCGAAAGAATTTCTGATTAAACTTTTTAAAGAAAAATAACAACCACGTGAGGGCAATAGCTGTTTGGATGATACCACGACACATCACTTCAATTTAATTTCTCTAAACAGTCCTTAGAAGAGCGGAAGAGCCGGAAAGAAGACTTGACGCCTAAATGCAAAAATTAAATTTTTTAATAGCCTTTAGAGGTATTTTTTTATTGTTGGCGTAACTGCAGAAACACTCTCCAACGGGAGATTAAAAGTTAATAGGTGAGAAACGTCATATCTAATGACAAGATCAACCATTGAGTTGCATGAAACCACCTTTTGCGACATCAACCTATGAACGTGACTTCTTATGCTCCCAATTTATAGGAGCCTAGCTTGAAATCAAATCTGGGTAAGTATATCATGCAAATTAAAGTTGATCTCGATACTTAAAAAAGGTAAAATAGAATAGATAGGGATTTTCTCAAAGTTGCTCCACATGGAGTTACCTCAGTGGTTCTGCTGCATCATAGCCAAGTTGACCTAAAAATGTTCCTCGTTCCCCGAAAAATGGGCCGATCTGTGAGTAAATTTGAGCCAAAAGTCGAGGTCTATGTAGAATATTTATTCGTTATGCTGGTACTTATGGCGGTTTCTAAATACATAGCTGGTTTTACAGTCATATATACGACTTAAATACTACATAATAAAGCACCAAAAGAAATAGTTAGGAAGTAATAGTAAAAGAAATCGAGATGAAGTAATTGTGGTAAAGATTTCTAATAAATAATGTGGGTTTTCTTAAAACTATTTGTTCTCTTGATGTTTTTTTTTATATTTGGCGGGAACCGTTGTTAATTTTTGAAGCAAATTAGGTTGACTTAGTAATTACAGTTACAAACTACATATCAAAATATACAACGTGGTCTAAGGTATTTACAAATGTATTGGAACGATTTTCCACCATCCCTTGTCAAATTTGGTTTTGTAACAAACCGATTTCGCCGTTTCGCCATTCTCAGTGTTTAGTTTCGTATTTACAAAAGGCTCAAAAATTAAAGGACATTTTTACCCAGAATAAAATTGTAATAGGTCAATGTCTCTACATCATAGGCAAATAAAAAAACATGTGGTCTTTACTAGAGTAACAGAAGCAAGTTTTTATAATTTTTGTCTGTCTGTCCGTATGTTTGTTCGCGCATCACTTAAAAACCGTTGTAAAGATTTGAAGGCAATTTTCACCATGTATTGCTAGCTGTCTAACTTGAAGTTTGAACAAACAATTTGTATAATTTTTGCCTGTCTGTCTGTATGTATCTCTTTTCACCGATGTATTGCTGTAGATCTATCTTGAAATATAGAACACATTTACTACGGGCATGGAATCCACGTTTAAAAACTGGTCGAATGTTTCCAAAGGTGGAGGCGAAGAAATATTGCGGGGCTGTAAGTGGGATAATCTCATGATGTCATCAATTTTAGAATGTCTAGCTAGGTGTTTCAGTGAGAAAAAAGACCGCACACAGCTTGTGAAATTGTGTACAGGTCGCTTTATTAAACGGATGATGGGCATCATGACAACACAATCTACCCTTGCTATTTTAGGGGGAATGAGATGTGTGAGCATTTTCTATGCATCAACCCAGCGTTCTCAATAGTCCAGGCTTACGGGACGGTTGTAAAAGAGGATGAACACCACAGATCTTTCAACCCAGTAGACTACTAATACAGGAATAGCGTGTCGATTCTCTTATCAAGGGTCCCACCACAGATCCATTATTATTTTCGCTCTTCTTGCACATTCACGAGAATATGAAACTGTCCACCAACGTGAGCTTCCCTTTAAAAGGTCCGAATATTTCAAGTTCCTGCGATTGATTCAAGACAAACAACAACAACGAATTAGTTGCCTTGCGCTGGGAGGGATCGTTATTGAGCCAATAGAATCCAAGTCAACAGGTTTTAGAATTTTTGTCTGTCTGTCGGTTTCTCTGTATTTTTGGGCCGTTGCATTGCTAAACGTCTAACTTAAAACTTAAGATATCACGTCGTGTGGCGGTAATGTTGCTGGCCCACCACACCAAAGATCCAAGGTTCGAGTACCGGGAAAGGTAACATCAAAAGTGGTTTGAAAAAGTTGTTTCAAAACGGGGTCGCCCCTCGAAGTGGTTGGGCAAACTCTCTGAGCGTATTTCTGCCATGCAAGGCCTCTCAGATTAAATTAATCTGAATTGCAGACGATGTTCGGAGTCGGCAAAAAAATGTAGGCCTCGGCAATTTGTTGGAAAAATTAGTAGCAGTACACCCAGACCTGTTAAATTGGATTAGTAATAATTATTTTAATTGTTTTTCAAGAAAAGGCAATTACTAATTGGTTACGATAAGAAAAAATCAAAAATATTATCAAAAAAGTTGTTTTAATTACTTTTGATTATTTTAGTATTTTTAAATATTTTTTTATTTTTTTTTATTTTCTTCAGTATTGTTGATGTGTATATGTGCTGCTACAGAACTAAAAAAAAAATCAAAAATAACCAAGAGTAATCAAAACAACTTTTTTTTGATTATTATTTACTTTTTTTAATAATCGTAAAAAATTATGATTTTTTTGATTATTTTTATAATTGGAAAACAATAATTAAAAATTTAATGTAATGGTAATCTATCATTAAGTGGATTCTCAAGAAAATAATTAATCAAACCGGTAATCATTACGATTAGTAATCATTATTTAACAGGTCTGAGCACACCACAAATTGGTAGAGAAGCTTGGCGCAAAAATCTCCCCGGAGGTTTATGATGGCATACCCCTTGTATATCGCGCCATGCAATTATAAAAAATTGAAAAATCTCCTATCTCGATAGCTCTACCTGTTTTGTAGCTATCGAGCAATATGTATGTGGAACAGGGTTACCGAAAATGTGTTAGTGCAATATGGGTATCAAAAGAAAGGTGCTAAAGAGAGGTGCAATTACAGCTGGGTAATAATCACTGCTTTAGGAATCAAATTCCCCTCAATTCCCAATTACAAGTAATTGGAAATGTAATTAATTACTTGGCCTTGTTATTGAAGAAATATATTATTTTTGGTACATTTTCAATTACATTTTCAAATCCTTTACAAAATACTGGTTAAGTAATTCCATTTGCGTATAGTACAAGGTGGCGCAAAAGTCATCCTTCTATCAGAAAATGCTATAAATTTTGCGATTGGCCCCTAAAGTCAGTTCTGTTTTGACATTTGTGTAGTAAACACATGCGAAATACACGTTAATAAACAATGTTACGCTACACTGCTCCAGAACGCGGAATATAATAATCGGTCGGGGCCAAACGGTAACTGTGAATGGTGAGCGCTACAGAGCAATGATCAACGAGTTCTTTTTGCCGCAACTTGATGAATTGGGATTGGAAAACATGTGGTTCCAACAAGACGGTGCAACAGCACACACTGCACGTGCCACAACCGATATGCTGAACATCGGAAGCTTACTTTTGCGCCACCTTGTATATATTTTCAATAACGCAAAAAATCCATGTAATCGAGCTACAAAACTAGGAAATTACTTTTGGTAATTTTTTTTTTGAGGAATGGAAATGTAATCAATTCATTTTATGTGAGGCAAAGGAATCAATTACTTTTCTCAATTACTGACGAATGTATTGAAATTGTAATGGAATTGAATTTACACAGCTCTGGGTGCAATAAATGATTAAGTTCTATATCTCAACTGGTTTCGGCGATATGATGATTAAAATCAGACTTGATCTATTACAAGTGCTAAGACGCAGTGAAGCGTGGCGGGTTTTGTAGTTCAAAATAAATTTTAGTGATAATGAAAGCAAATCTTCGCTCAAATTAAACGCTGAATGATAATGTAAGGGAAATTTGATTGAAGTAAAATTTGGAGTTATAATAAAATATCAAATGTAAGTGGCAATGGAAATGGAAGGCTTTGGGACTACCGCGATACATTCAACACTCAAACTGATATACGACCTTCCCCGTACGCTGATTTTTATTTCAACCGAAAAAAGTTACTTAGATGCTACATAATTACACTGGACAAGAAAATCTTTGGATAGAAGTTGTTGGCATTAAAATTAGTTCAAGCACACCAAGAAAAACGCAGGTCATTTTGCGGCTAGTACTCTATATACGAGGTGTGTTCAAAACGTATCGCGAATTTTGAATTTTCGCTGGTTACGTATATTCGAATTTCGAATTTTTTGTGGCGTTATGTTGGTACTCATGTCTCTCACTTATGCCGACAAGCTCGGCCATTTTGAATGTTCAGTTAATTGTTGACAGCTGCTTTGCTTGCACGTGTTTTGGATCGTCTTCGATTTTTACCTATTCAAACAAATGGATCAAAGAACAAATGGATCAAAGAACCTGTATCAAATTTTGTGTGAAAAACGAAATTAAGTGCGCGGATGCATTCCGAATGTTGACTGTGGCATACGGAGAAGCTACCTTGGACCGAAGCAACGTTTATCGGTGGTACAAAATGTTCTCAGAAGGCCGAGAAGATGTGCAAAGAAGAACAAAAATTGGCTTTTGCACCACGATAACGCCCCTGCTCACGCATCGTTGCTTGTGCGCGACTTTTTGGCCAAAAACAACACACTAATGATGCTGCAGCCACCGTATTCCCCAGATCTGGCCCCCTGTGACTTTTTCTTGTTCCCTAAACTGAAGAGGCCCATGAAAGGACGACGTTACGCTTCTCTTGACGAGATAAAGACGGCATCGAAAGAGGAGCTGAACAAGATACAAAAAAATGATTTTTTGAAGTGCTTCGAAGATTGGAAAAACCGTTGGCACAAGTGTATAATATCTCATGGGGATTACTTTGAAGGGGACAAAATAGATATTCATGAATAAATAACTAAATTTTGAAAAACACAAAATTCGCGATACTTTTTGAACACACCTCGTATGTACTTTTGTAGATATATCGTGTCTTAGGCTACGTACTAATTGTTGCTACTCAAACCATTTGGTGTAGGTTAGTTCATAAAAAGGTTTTACGATAAATATGTATTTATGTGTCTAACTATGTGCATACATTTGTATGTATGTATGTGTGTATTGTATATGTAAAGTTAAAATTTACACAGAGCGATACTTTGAAAGAGAGTTGTGCAGCGCAAGAAGCGTATAATATAGGTACTCAAAACAGTATGTATATATGTACAAATCTATATAGCAGTAGTGTTTATGTATGTGTTTATGTACTTAATATTTACTAGTTAGTTAGTTATGCAGACTTATTTTCACTTACTAGGGTCTAAAAGCGAGCAAATTAATGGACGCTGCTTGTAAACGCCATTCTGTGCGATCTCTCCATTCGAATCCATGATTTTTATATTTATTTGTTGTTTTTGTTTTTTTTTTTGCTTACGCTGTGGATGAGTTTTATTTTAAGCAAACTTGCTTCTACGCCGCAATTAAATTTAAGCGCTATACTTCTGTCGATATTATATAGTAAATTCTAAACGATTTTATAACACCTTTAACGAAACAAGAACAAGAGCGAACCAAATCTTTTCTTCAATTGCTCTGTCAATGGTAGCAAAACAAAAATTTTTTTTTCGTCTACTTTTTCAAACTGATTTTTTTTTCTTCGACTTTTTTTATTTTATAAACAAACACTTTTTCTCAAATTCTTTTTAACCCTTCTGTGAATATTTGGCTACTTTTGTTTTCAAATATTGCTAAGCAATTACAAAAACTATATTCAGCTAAAAATTTTAATAAAATTTTAATCAGCTAAAAATTTTAATAATTTTACAGTGAAAAAAATCTGCGCTATTCGTTTTTACCACACCAATTCGTATTGCCGCACTGCCTCACTCTGAGAGCTAGACTGCAAAACACGCAGCAGGAAAATGTTAACTACGTTTGTGTCCTGCTTGTGGTAGTAGAATTCCACTACCTTCTCCATACAAAAATAACAAGGCACAAGGAAAAGCCTGCGCATTAAATTGCTGTAATGAATGTCAGCTTTCTGGAGACTTTTTTCTTTTCTCTCATTCACTGTCCTTATTTTTGTTTACAGCGCAAAATCCAGCAACAATTTTTTTAAGCTTAACACGAGTCGGTAAGGGTTTTGAACTCATAAAGTAAGTGTGAAAATCTTAGCAAACTAAAAATTCTTCCGGTTTACGCCTCTCTTTTCAATTTAGTTCGGTTGAATGCCGATGGCTTTTAAAACTTATCGATTTTAAGCTAAGAAGACTTGTTCTCTAAAATTTGGTTTCTCTCTCGCTTTCCATATTTCCTTGTTGCAATTGCAGCCAATTTTATTTCATTGTACTAAACATATGTCAAGCTCTACACAATATTGCAGTGTGGTGAATATGTAACAAAAAGATTTGATATTTTGTGGTGGATTTTGCGCATTTACTGTTTTTCTGCAATTTCGCACATGCTCAATATTTACTAAATCAGAATTGTAGAATTTTGTGCAGAAAGAAAGTCAGATTTTAATTGATACATGTCTATATGACATTCATTCACGCTGGGTTAAATTGTATTGCTGTGGTAAAAGTGGTTTATTTAACTTAAGTTGAGAAGCAAGCCACATTTTGATGGCTGCAGCGTTACTGTAGCGCCACACCCTCTTCTATTGTCGTGCATATGGTAAGGCACAATTTGGATAAGTTTCCTATGGATTCCTTCCATTATGATAACTTTAATCGGAATCTAAAGAAAGTTGTTTTAACGAGTTAAACAATAGTAGTATTTAATCTGATCGCCAGTTCTGCTTTAAAATGTGTTAATTTAATTGATTCTCATGTAATTACCTAAATAATATTTCATTAACACGAACTGATTTACTTTGCATTCAAATCATATGCACTTTATTCAAATTAATTCTATTTAGTCAAATTAATTTCATTTGGACCAATTTGCTCTATAATAATTTAACTCAGTTTATTAAAATACAAATTGATTTAAATAATTCGTTTAAATCAATTCAGTTGCATTCTAATACAATTTTTAATCATTTGGTTCAAATATAAATTCAATTAAAATTCAATGGCGTTTCAATTCAAGCTCAACTTAAATTCATTTGAAACTCGCCTAAAATCAATAGAAATAAAATGCAATTCAACTAAAAGATTCGGTTCGATTCAATTACAATGCTGTCTTAATACGAATTTGTAGAAGTTGAATATAAAAAAAATGTATACTGTAATTTTAATTTAAATTAAGCTCAATTAATTACATATATTCAATTTCAAAACTATTCATAATTCAATTAATACCTAATTCGAGTTAAAGTACAACTAATTTATTTTGAAAATCAATTGAAATCAAATTGAATACATTAAATATAATTATAATTTAGTTCAAACTTAATTTAAACTTATAGAAATTCTTTTTTCTACATTTTTTTTTTATACCCAGCGTGTACCAGTACACAGGGTATCATAGTTTTGGCCATATAACGGTAGTTTGTAACGGTACAAAATAATAGAGATAAATATAGAGTTCCATGTATCAAAGTTTTTAGAATGAACAGAGGAATCCAATCAGGCATGTCCGTCCGTGGACATGATAACTTGAGTATAAATTGAGATATTTGAATGAAATTTGCCACACAGGTTACTTTCCGGCCAAGGTAGGTTGCTATTTGAAATGGGCGAAATCTAACCATAACCACGCACCTTTTTTCGATATCGAAAATTTCGAAAAACGTATAAAATGGGTTAATTCTATAATAAAAGGAGCAACAATGATGCATTTTGCTAAAGTTATTAATTTGGTTGTCCCATTGACGATTTTATCGAATTTTTGGAAAAGGGGCGTGGCACCGCCCACATATGAGTGAATAAATTTCCAAAATTTGACTGTTAATAACTTCAGAACCGTTTACGCTAGTATAACGAAATTTCGTAGAAGGCATACTATTGTGATAAATGCACCCATAGCAAATGAGCGAAATCGCTTATCGAACACGCCTACTTTTTCATAAATGTTATATGGAAAGGAGGTAGAAATATTGAAATGCCCATATCGAACTAACTGATATACAGGGTGGCTAATGAAAGCCGCTACCAAAAAAAAATTAAATAACTTTTTTTCTATTTAATGAATCTGGTTAATTTTTTTTTTATTTTGCAGATTGACTTTTACGTTTAACAAAAATGGATAACTGGGACACTGAAACAAGAATTTGGATTGTCCGCCGCTATCACGCACTGGAGTCCGTAGTTTCGGTTCAAAGAGAGTATAGGCGCACGTTTGGCGGCAATCCTCCGAGCAGATGGACCATAATAAGACTTGTAAACAATTTTGCCGAGCATGGGACAGTCAACAGAAGACCTTATCATCGAAACCCTTCAGTTCGAACGGAGGAAACAATCGCTGCTGTAGCTGCTGCCATACAAAACAATCCACGTGTTTCGACAAGAAGCTTATCTGCTCAAATGGGTGTAAGCAGACAGTCATTACAGTAAATTATGCACAAAGATTTGGACTTATTCCCATATAAAATTCAAATGGCCAACAAACTGAACGCTGCAGACTTGCCGATTCGCTTGGAATTTTGCCAGAAGATGCTTCAAATGGTGGAAGAGGATGGAAACATGTTGAACTGTCTTTTCATGTCTGACGAGGCCCATTTCGATTTAAACGGCAACATAAACAAACAAAATTGTCGAATATGGAGTGCTTCCAACCCACAGATACTCCATGAGACGGAATTGCATCCACTTCGTGTCACAGTGTGGTGTGCAGTTTCATCCCGCTGCATTGTCGGGCCCTACTTCTTCGAAGAAAACGGTCACACCGTTACCGTTACTGGAGACCGTTACTTCAGCATGTTGAGAGAGTTTTTCTATCCAGAATTACGCCGAATGAGAATTTCTTTCAACTCTGTGTGGTTTCAGCGAGATGGTGCAGCTCCTCATATAGCCCAACCTGTTATGACAGAATTGCGACGAAAATTTCCCAATAAGCTGATATCCAGAAACTCCACATTCCGTTGGCCACCCAGGTTGCCTGACCTTACTGCACCTGACTTTTTCTTGTGGGGTTATTGCAAACAGGAAGTCTTCAAAGCAAAACCAACAAATTTGAATGAACTAAGGCAATCCATTCGAGAAACAATTGCGGCTATTCCTGTCTCAACTCTCCAAGCAGTAATGAACAACTTTTTGGTAAGATGCCGCACATCGACGAGCAGGGGGGGCATTTAAATTCCATTATTTTTAAAACTAATTAAGCTATATTTAATAAAATTTAATGAGCTTTAACATGAATAAAAGAAACATGAATTCCATACACTGAAAAAAAAATTATTTGAGTTTCTTAATGCAGCAAAATTCATCAGCCACCCTGTAGGTTAATAATATAATTTGGCAGTTACCTCAATTTTCCTATTCTTAACACGATTTTTGCAAAATTTTGGTAAGTGGGCGTGGCACCGCCCACTTAGTATGAGTCAAGCAAATTTCAAATTCGACTGTTAGAGTAAGTTAGGGTATTGTGATATGGGTTGGTAAAGTGATATACCCGCGTATTTCCTAAATTATTCATGTCTGAGCAAGAATATCTTCTTTACTATAATGGTAATGGCCAAAAACCGCTACTGCAAAGCAACAGCTGGCATTGGGTCAACTAGGTTGCTATCAGTGTAAAAAAACATTTTCCATCGTCAATAATTTCGAGCAATCTTTAAACAAGGGTAATTCCGAAATGTTCTTAAAATGTCCACTTCTTATATTTTATTTTCGTTTTTGGTAAATATATGCACTTATATTTCAGGTGACTACGTAATATTTTTAAATTAATTATGGTGAAAAAATTGTTCGTTCTTTAAAAGCTTTAGTTTGGGTAATGTGATATGGTAAAAGTAGTTCAATGTGTAACAGGAGTATCAAAAGTATAAATTTCCTTCAAATAGGATTTGGAACGTTGATGACAGAGGAGTGTCTATCACGCCAAGTAAGCATCCGAAAATGTTAGCTACAACAGAAAAGCAAATTGGGTGCATAAGATCAGCCGCAAAAGGAAATCCTTCTCCACTTTTGATGGAACATGTTCTTCCTGGCTCCGAATCAGCTTATCACATATCTAAATGTGGCTTGATTATATCATGCGGTTAACACATATTTCAGGAGAGTCAAGTATGTGGTATTGTATATCGCATTACCCCCACATTTTGACAAAACGGCTTTTTTGACTTTTTATGGGTTTGAATAAATATCTTCTAGAATACTTAAGATAAATCGATCTCGTTTTGGAATGTGCTTCACAATACTATAATCTATCGAATTGTATAATTTTCTACCTGTCTACTTAATAAAATGTTGAGTAACAGCTGAAAAAGGTATGCCTATATCACAATACCCTAACTTACTCTAATAACTTCAGAACGTGTAAGATAGAATTACGAAACTTGATACGAGGTATACTATAGACATGTAGAGTACGCCCAGAAAATAAGCAAAATCGGTGGACGACCACGCCCACTTTTGGACCAAAGTTTTCTAAAAGAGAGGTAGGAAACCGGAACATGCCATATCTCCTTCACTGATGCAAATAGAATGACCTGATGATCTTATTAATGATTTTTTTTAATTTTGGAAAATGGGCGTGGTACCGCCTACATCTAAATGAACAAATTGTCAAATTTCAGCTATTATTAACTTCAGATCCGTGTTAAATAAAATTACAAAACATGATACGAGGTATACTATCTACGCTTTTTAAAATTATATATAGGCTATGCTTGAATCGGTGAATCCAAGAATCTACTGCGCAAATTTCATAAAGATCGGTTGAGTACCTTGGACGCCTATACAAGATTAAAATTTTATATAGCATGGGGGCCTACACTTTAACCAGTGAACCTAAGAATCTACTGTGAAATTTTCATAAAGATTGGTTAAGTACTTTGGACGCCAGACACACAGACACACATTCATTTTTATTTATAAGATTGCCCACATGGTAGTAAAAAAGTATAAAACCTCTATAGGTCATACATAACTCCACAACAATTTACCAATTTACCAGGACCACTTTTACACAGCCGGGTATTTAATGTTCGGTTCCACCCGAACTTCCTTACTTGTTTTACTTCATTTTGTTTTATATTACTTCATTTTATTTTATTTTATCTTATTTTACTTTATTTCATTTTATTTCATTTCATTTCATTTCATTCCATTCTATTTCATTTCATTCCATTCTATTTCATTTTATTTCATTTCATTCCATTTCATTTTATTTTATTAAGTTTTATTATATTTTATTTTATTTTATTTTATTAAGGTTTATTTTATTTTATTTGACTTTATTTCATTCCATTTCATTTTATTTTATTTATTTTATTCTATGTTTTTTTTACTTCATTTTATTTTATTTCATCTTATTTAATTTTATTTTATTTTATCTTTTTAATTTAATTTAATTTTATGTAATTTAATTTTATTTTATTTATTTTAATTTAATTTTATTTGATTTCATCTTATTTAATTTAACTTTATTTTATCTTTTAATTTAATTTAATTTTATTTTATTTTAATTTATTTTATTTAAATTTATTTTTTAAATTTTATTTTATTCTATTTTATTTTATTTTATTTTATTTAATTTTATTTAGTTTAATTTAATATAGTTTAATTTACATTAATTTATATTTAGTTCAATTTAATTTAATTTAAGTTAATTTAATTTAAATTAATTTAATTTCATTTCATTTAATTTAATTTAATATAATTTATAGTTTCATTTATATTTAATTTAATTTAGTTTAAGTTAATTTAATTTAAATTAATTTAATTTAATTTAATTTCGTTTAATTTAATTTAATTTAATTTAATTTAATTTAATTTAATTTAATTTAATTTAATTTAACGTAATTTAATTTAATTTAATTTAACTTAATATAATTTAATTCAGTTTAATTTATATTTAATTCAATTTAATTTAGTTTAATTTAATTTCGTTTAATTATATCATGCTTCATTTCATGCACCCTTTATCTATCTCATCTCATTTCAGTTTAATTTATTCGACGTTTTCCGAACATTTGCCTTTAATTGTAGCATTCCCGAAGTGTACAAATTTTAAATAATTTTGTACATGGGAAATGGGTTTTTTCATATCACCGCCCAAAAGTACAAATTGACCAAAGCGAAGCCATCTGCTGTGAAACACAGCCAGCGATCAGTCAATCGATTAGCCTCTCAACGGGATCTTTTCCATACCCAATGCCATCGAGTTTAATGCACTTTCTGATAAACAAAGGAAAACGCAGAATTCTTTAAAAATAAAATTGAATACAAATCGAAAAAAAGAAAATAAAAATTGAATTCTTTGGATACAAGACGATCAGACTGACGTTGTGATTTATTTTAAGAACAATGCAGTGATCCCAATTAATTGCTTGGAAAACTAAAGTTGGTAAATTTGTATGTAAGTGGTATTAGTGGAACATAAACTGCCCAATTCACAAATTAATTTCACATTCGACAAGTTTTTTTGTGTATACAAAAGACAAAACCTAAATTTTTTTTACCCTCCTAGTCTTTACTGCGCCCGCCTCAGGGAGTCTGGTGTTTTTTTTTTTATTAAGGAACAAATTTTTTTTAAAACAAATTTTTGCATTTTAATTTGCTAGCCTAGGGCTCCACCCTAGTATACGAAATTGCCATTCTTGGCCCTACAATAAACTAATTTTTTGTTACTTTTTACGAGATTCAACCAAAAATAATTTTGTTGCAGACCGCTTCAAAATTTTGAGCAGACTTGTTAAATAATAATTACTAATCGTAATGATTACAGGTCTGATTAATTATTTCCTTGAGAATCCATTTAATGATTGATTAAAAATTACTTTCAATTTTTAATGATTATTTTCCAATTAATTAAAAAAAATCTGAAATAATCAAAAAAAGTTGCTTTGATTACTTTTTGTTTTTTTTTTTTTTTGATTTTTTTTGATTACGTATACTTTTTTCAGTATTGTTGTAGTAGCACATAAATATTCATATCAAAAATACCGAAAAAACAAAAATTATAAAAAAAAAATAAAAAAATTAAAAATTTTCAAAATCAAGAAAATCAAACATATTAGAAAAATAATCAAGAAAATCAAAAATAATCAAACTATGTTTGATTATTTAAAATTTTTTTTTTTGATTTTTTCTAATCGTAATAAATTAATAATATTTTCTTTTTAACCATTAAAATAATCATTACCAATTAAAAAAGCTGTCTAATTAATTGGTTATTAATTACTAATCAAATTTAAGGGGTCTGATGTTGAGTATACACTTTTTTATTAAAATAAATCTTTCTGTTTTATTAAGTACAAATTTTACCCCCAAACTAAGCGAACTTTTTTTTTTAACTGTATAACTCACTAAATTTCGAGTACCAATAAACTTTGATAATTGTCTCCAAAGTAGACGGAAAACAAAATTTCTGATGATTTGCGAATTGTTCTAACTTTATGTTGTTCGCAATTAAAATTCGCAAAATGTGATTCGTTTATTGCTGGCATTTATTTCTAGAATGAGCGTTATACGCCACAATCTCAGCCATTGAGTCAGACAACTGATACGTATGTATGTAAATAGCAGAGAACGTAAAATGCCTCTATAAATTGTGTAAATATGTGCAATAACTAACAAGTTCCTAACTCATGACATTGCGGGAATAAATGATGATACATATATAGACATGAATACATATATACTACGTAAATAGTAAAGCATAAGACTTTAGCTGCTACATGAGCGGATCTTAATTTAAATTTTTTCTTGGAACTCATCCATTATTAATTAAAACTGTTCAGCCGATTTTGGTGTAACTGGCAATTTGAGAGGAAGCCAAATTATGATTTATTTCTGCTCAATATTTATTTATTTTGGGAAAACGTAGTTTTACTGTCTTAAAATCAGACCTGTTAAATTCCCATTAGAATTGAGTAATCAATTGATTGGATGGCTTTTCAATCAATAACGACTATTTTGATTGTTTTCAAAAATCCACAAATAACAATTGACTACCATTGGAAAAAAGAATCGAAACAAAATCAAAAAACCAAAAAACAATCCAAAAAATCGAAGAAAATCAAATGTAATCAGAAAAAATGAAAAATAATCAAAAAAAAAACAGGAGTTTGATTGTTTTGATTAATTTTGATATTTCTTAATAATCTTAAGAATTCATGATTCTTTTTTGATTAGTTTTTAAAAAAATCATTAAAAACCGAAAACAATGAGTAATCAATCAACATAATCATCAAACAGCTAATCATTACGTTTAGTAATCATTACTTAACAGGTCTGCTTAAAATACCATATCCCCAAAAAAAAAATTGTTGGATTTGGTAACATTTCCATGTATTTTGATGCGCTAAATCCAAGTGCGCCATCAGAGTTTGCCTAACGGGTCGTGGTCGGCCCTAAACTCAAAAAACAACACCAAAAAATGGGCTTTTTGGTGTGGTTAGGGCCGAACTTCGATTCATTATTAAATTCCGATGACAGGTTCGGATTCGTAATTCAATTCGCTTTAAGAAACTCAGTGCGGCCAGTTCTTTCCTTTCTTTTACACGAGTATTTTTTCAAGATTTGGCGCATCGTGAAAATGACGGACTTTCTTGGTTTTTTGGTATTCTGTTGTAGACGAAAAACGATTCCCGAAGGTGTGGGGAGTGTTACGGACATGAGCAGTCCTTTGGCGGAATGAATCAGGTATGCTCCCTGTACTAACCCGACTACCGCGAGAAAGATTTGTTTGACTTCTCAAACCTTTGGGTAGTGGATTCTAGTTGGCGCATAGGAGTGCTATACAATGCTGCGCGTAAGAGTAGACTTAAATCTGTCGAAAAATACGCTTCATTTCGACATTTCTAATCTTATGGATTGGAAGACATGTACTCAACCGCTCATATGCTGCAAGTTGTTTAAATATATTTTTCAAAAACTGTTCTTCGTGGTGTTTGGTATGAAATATTTTATCCTCAAGTTTTTTTTATAGAAATTTGTACTGATCTTGATGCCTTTTTCCTTGCCATATAAGTTGTCACTATTCTAATTTCCGACAAATTTGTCTACTTCTTGTGTCATAAACAATACTCAAAGCGGAAACGTTTTAAATGACTGCCGCATTGTCATCATTAATCTTTTTTCGAAATATTGTAGGAAGATGTCACATGAAAATTAAAATACGTTTTTTCTCCAAACAAGAAAACAGTCTGCTATTTCCACCGTCCTCCTTTCTACATAAAACCGTGCCTGGGTCACAAACTATTACATACGAATGTATGTACATATTTAGTTGGATAGTATTACCACCTTATTTCACTAAAATCATTTTACGTACGTATAATACTTGTATATTGCGATATGAATATGTAACACTTGCGCATACATATACGATGGGCACTAAGCGCATCAGGAACAATAGCCTAATGATAACTCGCGTGGAATATGATTTTCCATATGAAGGTGCTATTCGAGTTGTTATTAGTTTCTCTACATCTACTTATGAAGCGTAGCCGCGAATAACGATTTAAAAGACAATTTTTCCCAAAGCATGTTTACTCTCAGTCTGTAGGAAACGTTTGATATTCAAAAGGAAAATAAGAACATAACTAACTTCAACAAGTGAATGCGATATACCCAGCTGCTTTGGAAAGTCCAATTTCTTCCGTAGAAATCAAAACTGATCTCCAAAATGTTAGCTTAATAGTTCTTCGATCGATCGAAAATGTCATGAAATTATCTAATATTAACAACTCCTATTTATCTGAACTGCTAGTTAAAAGGGAGCTATACGTTGGAATTACCCGATCTCCTCTGAACATCGGTAACCAGGCCGCCATTCTCTCAAACTCTCAGTCAACCGCCGCATTTTTTGATAGAATTTTCGGACGCTATTCCCAAAGGTTGAAGTTTCGTAAATCCAAATTCCTAAGAATTGTTTTTAACAGGTTTATTGTTTAGCAGTAGGTACTAGCTCTAAGCTCCAGCAAACAGCAGTTACCTTAGATGCTGTACTGAGTCGACATAGTTTAACGCGGTCGACCTCTGCCAGTGGGGAAATAGAATATAATATATGAAATGTTGAGGGATTGGACTGCGACCTTTAGGGTTATTATGCTCTCTATTCTTTATAGTGCATGATCCAAGTCGAGCTCCTTTAAAAGGTCAAGGATTATATTCGGCTTCATGGAGTGTGCGTCCCTCTTCTCCGGCTTGTGTGTGCCTAGAAACGTATGCCTCCTACGCTCGATGGCATCGCATTCATTAAAGATGTACTCTACAGTCTCGTGTGCACTGTCGGAGAAGCGACACAGACCGCTGGAGCAGATGCTCAGTTTATGTCAGGATCCTAAGACTGCTCTTGCGTAGATTGATCAGTTTTGAATCTCTTGTAGTTATATCCCTTAAGTAGTGTCTTTGTTTGTAGCAGTCTTTTCGTTTGAGACCAATGCTGATCCCTGAAGTGTACCTCGTCCTGGCATAGCATTTCTTTGATGGTCTGTTTCCTTATTGCTGTGACAGATTGCAGCCACCTTCCTGGCCAAACTGTCCGCTAGCTCATTACCATCGATCTTTTTGTGAATCCAGATCAGGAGGATGGTGTTCCTGACCGCCAGGCGATTTAGCCTCTCTACGCATTCAAGGACTAGTGCAGATTTGGTCTCCATTGAAGAGATTGCCTCGAGCGTGGCCTGCCTGTCGTTTAGAATTGCGATCCTCTTATTTGTGTAACCTCGTTTCAGATGTATGTCTGCACAAACGCTCATAGCGCAGACCTCTACTTAAAAATGCTCGGAAACTGTCCCAGTGTACGGACACATTGGTTATGTAGCCAAAGATTCCTGCTCCAATATCCTCTGGGGTCTTTAAGTTGTACATGTGTATATAAGGGTTTGTTCCCGGTGTGGATATTTTTGCTCTGAGTCATTTAACTGACATCGAATTAAAGAAAAATTTATTATTTTCTTCAGACAGCGACTTTTTCAATAGGTTTATCTATAAAAAAAACGCGATTATTGAGTAATCGATGTTTCCTACTCGAGGTAACATCCCTAATTGATACATGGAACTCTTGATTCCTTTCCTCCGTAGCAACCCCGCCTAGTTTGTACTAGTGCATCTGTGTATAAAAATGTGAATCAAATACAACATTTTTCGCGGCTATGCTGCATACGTAAGCCAAAAAAGCCTTCCCTAGTCAGTTTTGAAATTTTTATTATATTTAATATATATGAACATATAACACATTTGTGGAAGCACAAGCATAGAGCAGTTGATTATAATGATTCATCTAATGCTTATACACAAAAAAATGCTATATGGGCCTTATTCGCACCAGTATGAATGGCAAATGGGTAGCTATTTCAAAGTTACATCCATACATGTTAGGAATTTCACGCTAGAGAAAAAATATATAGCAGATTTGAAATTAAATAGCATGATGGAATCAATGAATATGCACTGATTAACTACTAACATGGATGTATGTATGGTTATACGTATGTACGTGCAAAACTTGTTATAGAAAAAATGAAACATCTTAAAGCTGAACCAAATAGTGGACCGCATGAAAGTTTGGTTGGCATGGCATGCAGTGTGCGAGTTGACGTGTGCAGACAGCAGCCTACATTTCGCCGGCCGCTTTCAACCATGCTGACGTCTCTTTGTGAAAGGTACTACCAAACGACTTAGCGACTGGCATAAACAGCAATAAGCAATTGGATTGAAGAGAACAAAAACCAAAATTTATGAGTCATAAGCCGGCGACGATTATGGCGAATTGGCACAACTATGCAAATGATAGAAACAATATTTGGACTAGACGGTGGACGGTGGATGGTAATGGGGATGCGGTATATGTACTATACGTTATGTATATATGTAGGAGTTGTTAAATGGCAAAGTAGCAATTTGTACAGACAAGTGTTGGTGTATCCATATATGCAGGTGCGCACTCGCTCATGGCTTTGGCCTTGCTGTGTTGTGTCAAGAATATTAATGCGAACAAAATATTTGTAAAAGATATTAACCGCAAATTCCGTTTCTTATCTAATTCTCCCATTTCCATTATCAAAGTTAAGTTAGAAATACAAAAGTATATGACATCATTTTGCTTTATTTTCAAATGAGCTAAGACGTACTGGGCTGACTGACAATGAATTGCGTTGTGCTAAGTATGCATGCGGAAGATCTGGTTTAAATAAGTAATTCGATATGTATTTATGTACCCGATTAACTGAACAAAAGTAATTAGCAAAAATTAATAACTTAAAAATAATAAATCTGAAATAGCAAGTCAATACATTTCAGGTTAAATAAAAAAACATATGTACCCAGTAGTAAGTTTTAGGGAGAGTTGTCAAAAGTGGCAGTCCTTTGCCGGATATGAATCAGGTACGATCCGGTACTCCCTTGCGATACATGCTCGACTGTCACGGGAGCGATTTGGTATGACCAGTGCAACCTTCTAGGTCAGGTCAACCCTCCCGTCGTAAGGAAGGAGAAGATCGGTGAGAGGAATCATATTCGTAGATCAACCATCGAGTTGCACGTCATCACTTTTGTGCACTATAGCCGCGTCTTACGACCGGTATGCCTACCTCGGACATATTCTAAACCCCTTACCCCAAGGCGAACCCTTAAAATGTTTACCTTTGCATAGTATTGAAAGGTGATTTAAAGAAATTATTGTGACTCACAAGCGAATTCTTAGTATAAATGCTCTGTAACAATCGGCAAATCTAATAAAACTTGAAAACAAAGATACAACAATTTTTTCTTACTTACCCAATCCATATTTGTAAAATATTTCTTCGACGGAAACAATCTTAGGCTGATCGAAATGATATGAGGGCTTGCTTTGGGCTTCCTTTGGTGGTACTGGCGGCGCTGTGCGTGGTTTGACTGTCGCGCCACTAATATCCTTTTTAGCCGCCGTCGTATTCGTTGTATTGGGAGCGAGTGGCTTAACAGGCTCACTAGCTGTTGGCTTGGATGCAGCAACAGCTGGAGCGCTAGCTGTCGGTAAGGGAACTGGCACATTACCTTGCTTGTTTGTCACTTCGGCATCTTTGACATATTCGAATTGTGAATGTTTGGACTGTGCGAAATCATCATCAGCATCCAAGTCAGTGACTGGGAGTGAGGAAGCAATTTTAGGTTCATTACTCGAAGACTTGAGTGTAGTAGTCGAAGCTTTTAAGTCAGGTGTACCGGTGCGTTCCTCTTTAAAATCGCCCAATAAATCTTCTGAGGAAATAAACTTTTCGTTATCTTGCTCTTTGAGTGCAACAGTTACTGGATTCTTTTTGGCTGGCGATGGATTATACGATAAAGAAGGTGAATCTGTATCCGAATCCTTATTGGAGGCCGAAGCGGAATGTGTAGATTTGCCAACAATTAGGTCATCATCATAGAAAGTATTAGTTGTTGTTGTGGGTGCGGCAGGTGCAGTGGGTGCGAAATGTTTATCGAAATTATCTTCGAATGGTTGAAGTGGTGCATGTTGTTGTTGTTTTCCGGTGGCATCACCAACACTAAAGTTTAGTAAATCAGCTTCCTTGGCTACAGTTACAGGCAAAGCAGGAGTTTTGCTGATATCCACTGATGTTGCAGTATTTGTCACTTCAGCTTGCGGTTTATTAATATCACCGGCACCACTGAAATAACTTCCCCTTTCGGCGTTCATAAAGTCATGGACACCTTGTTTTGTATCATGATGTAATTGTGTGCCAAAGGAATGCAAATCCTTGGGGGCATTAGTCAGGAAATCATCGAACTCGTCAGCATGTTTTGAGAACTTTGCATCCAATTCCTCCTGGGCTTCTTTTGCTCCAGCTGACATACGTTGTACGAATGCTTGTGGATCTACGTGTTCAAAATCGATGTCCTTCTGTTCGTTGGCAAAATAGTGTTCAGTGTGTGAGTTGTCATCTTGTGCCCCTGTGGATTCACGTCCACCGCCAGCACCACCACCACTCAACAAATCATATGTTGCATTTGTTGTTTGCTTCGCTGCATCAGCGGTGTGCGAGAACACATCCTCAGCTGTAGCAGCTGCTTCCTTCTTCAAGTCGGCGAAGTTGATATCCATTCTTGGGTTTTAGATATTTTTTTTATTTTGCACTGCTTTTCAAATTTATACGTAACAGTATTTTTAATTAGTTTTAGTTTCACAATTTGCAATTTTAAACTTCTAGTTGGTTAAAAGTACTCTTCTCAAATGCTTGAATGGATGTCAATGCTGGATGATGATTTTTTTCTATTGAAAAAATCTTTCCTTCGTATTAGTCAGACTTTTGCGTTCCAGAATTGTTCGAATTTATCACAATTTTATTTTAGGTTTTCTCAGCTCTTTTTTCTATTTGACACACTGCGACAATTCTTTGCGTGAGTTCTTGTATATTCTTGCTTCACAAATCAATGAAATATGTACTTATTTTCTTCATGCACTCACGGAATCAAATAATTTTCTTCTCCAGCTCACTCGCTCCAACGTTGTTGCAATTTCAAGAACAAACTGCAAATGAAACACGAATATATGGAGGTAAAAATACACACAAGATTTCTTGCAACCGAGGGCTCTTTGCTGCCCACTACCTACCGCTGGTACGCTCTCAGTTTTCTCGGGCCTGCTCGTATCCCCTAATTATTTGTATCGTTTGCTCCAGTGGCACACCTGACCAATTGCTTTAGATGTATGTAGAATGTTAATGATTTAATTATAAACAATGTTATTTGCTTCAAAGTATATTGAAATCACTATATTGTACAGTACTTAAGCTTTTAGCAGATTAATTATTTGATTAATCCATTTTAATAAAAACTCAAGGCGCTACATTTGCAAAAAATTTTAATATTTCCAAAACTTTTTTTTGTCCATTGAAAGCTTTTTTTCGTTCTATTGTTCCCCACTTCCGTGGAAGTTGAATTATGTCAGCTGATTGTGAAATTAGTGTTGTAAACCTTCGTTTGAAATAATGTATTCCAATTGGAATGTTAAATAAACTATAGAAGGTAATGCTTCTTGAACTTCAAGAAATTAGGTGCCATCGTATTATTTCCCATAAGCCGAACCCTTATCATCTAATACCGCTTCCATAGAGATTAGTGTACATTATTTTCTATTGGAACTGGCTTAATTGCTGATTTCATGATTTGACTATTTCATTGGTAATTCTATACAACGGTACGTAACTGCTAATATACGTCCAAAAATATCGGGAAAGGTACCAAACGACGGGTTTTAACCTCCGTATCAATCATCCGAAAGCGGAAATATTTATGTCTGTTTAGAGATATTTGCAATTAAAGTTGACATTTTTCTGTCATTTTCATGTGGTTGTTGTAATCACAGATTAGGGTGTACCGAAAAGTGCAGAAATGTGTTCTGCGCAGAAATATTGTGGACCGCGTAGCCGGTGTTGGAACGGCTAAGGGTTATCTTTTTGAAGCGCGGCCGAAGTTCATATAAATACCTTGGATCAAGCCCCTATTTGGGATCGGACATGGGCCATTTTTGGGTTTTTTGCTAATAACTTTTCACTGAAACAAATTATTTAGTTTTCGCTTTCAGATTATTGATACCGAGATCAATTTTCACACAACTCGATTAGGTCACCGGCAATCTTCCCTGCGGGTTAAGGGTTTAGAATATGCCCGAGGTAGGTATACACAGAGGCAATGACGTGCAACTCGATGGTTGATCTACGGATATGATGCCTCTCACCTCTCATTACCCGTCTTGTCCTTCCTTACGGAAGTAGGGGTGACCTAGAAGGTTTCACTGGTCATAAATCGCTACCACGACAGTCGGGCAGTACCGCAAGGGAGTACCGGAGCGTACTGGCTGTAAATCGCTACCACGACAGTCGGGCAATAGCGCAAGGGAGTACCGGAGCGTACTGGGTTTAAATGCGGCCAAGGACTGTTAATTCGATAACACTCCCCAAAACCTTCGGGGAGTGTTTTTGTCGTTAGCACAACAACAACAACAGGTCTCCGCCAATTAGGTCGATCATCATGAATATATTAAGAAACAATCGCCTTAAGAATTGGCAAAATAGAGCAGTGTTTTAAATGCAACCATGTCCGGTATTCTCAAGATATAATATATGAAACTATTTTCGGGGGCGAATTACGACTTACGTTCCGTGATCGTAAATCATTTCTTGAATCACAATACCTTTGAAACTGTCCAACTTTAAAAAAAAAAGTAATAAGGTATCATTGAACCGACCGGTACTTCCAGCCAATTGCTCACGTGCGCCGACATTCCGAATAATGCGCTTAGAGCTATTGCGCATATAAACATAATTATTCGAATGGAAATTTATGTAAAATAGGGATTTTTCTATATTTTTAAGTAATTATTTTTGGAATCTGATACACTTTATTCTGCTCTATAGCGCATACTACATACAAACACGGCAGATTAAAATTTTTTCTCCGTTAACAGCTAATCGGTAATCCTAAAACGGCTGATCAATACTAGGCGGATATAATGAAAACGTAATTTAACCAGTAGCCCGATTCTGTCACTTTTAACCACGCGGCGAACGTTAAGCTCGTCGGAAAATTTTGGCTTTTGTTCTTAACGAAAATGCGATTCTGTAACTCTACTTTAACGCCGCTAAACAGCTGACTCTTGATGGTGATAAAATATGGCAATACTTCTCTATTCGCCGTACTTTGCACTAAATTACATGCAAACCACTCCAAACTAATTTTTTTACTTTTTCCAAACGCTAAAATACTTGTAAATATATTAACGCGATTGTTAACACCTCGAAAATAATTCGCGACAGCTAACCACACAAAAGTGTTAGCAAACGCTTTTCGTGTGGTTAAAAGTTAGCGAATAGGGAAAAGCGTTAAAAATGGTGTTAAGCGAAGTTAACGCTAACACCTGGCGTTAGAATAGTTATAGAATCGACCTACAGATCTCCAATTAAGCATTAAAACTTGAAACGAAATCTGTTTTGATTACCCATGTATATATGTATTGTGACGAATTCTATGATTCCTTGATTAATAATCATTGGCTCGATCACTATACAGTCAAATAAACACACGCACAGATATTGTAACTAATAGCTAATTTTATTTACTAGCAATAAATGCAATACAAATTTAAGAGTTTATTAACTTCGCAGCAGTTCACTGAACAACACTTGAAAATAAACTTATCAACCTGCCTTGCCTGGTCATTGCCTTATATAGTCAGACAGGGTGCTTCCCTACGCACCGAGTATGCCAGAAAAAAGGAGGTAGTTCCATTGTCAATTTTTGGTCGCCATGTTAGCTATCTGACAATTAAAGAGATTATGACGTTTTGTGCTACCAGTTCCATTAAAAAATCTTGTTTGGGTCGTTGTGTTTGTTTACAAATCAAAAATTTTTTTTGTAAAATTGAAAAGTTTTGTGTAGGCTGAAAATCTTTGCTTTTTGGAAAAAGAAGTATTAAATAGAAAATATGAGATGTTAATTTAATAACAAACTAAATAGCTATGCAATACAGAATAGTCATCGGGAAGGGCATTCTGATATTGATCTATTTTTGATATATTACCTATGATTTTAATAATACATGAAAATCGGATAGAGCTGCTTCACAATTCAAACCAGGTAAGACCTGCTAAAGAAGGTTAATCATATAGACCAACATTTCCCTCTGTAATATTGAGGCCCAGCTCGTAATCAGCTTATTGAACGCTCCGATATTATTTGTTCGTAGCCAGCAGTGGCATAGCCAAAGGAATCCGCAACATATAATCAAGACAAGATATACTGTTGAAATATTCTTCCTTTCTATCCATCGTAACTATCACGTATTCATATGAAATGCCGAACCACTGGATCCTGGTGCATCTTGGCTTCGGTAGCGCATTGCAATAAATCCGATAACTTCGGTGACAGAAACCTTCAACTTTCTCCCCCAATTCCTCAGACACCATCCGAAGAAGTTACATTACAACTGACCATCGCCATTTATGGCACAATAATCCCGTCCCTAAACAAATATTTAGTGTTAGTTCTCGACAAACACAACAATGCACCGAAATTACTTGGTTTTATCCCACCAAGGGGCTTTGTTTTTAACTTTTTTTAAAACTTCCCAGCCGCGCGGACTATTGTTACATCAAGAGAGCCAATAAGGGGCAAATGCTCTAAAGCTCCCATAAGTATTTTTAAATGAATAAAAACAAACTTTTTTAAATACAGAAATACAGTTCTATAAGCCTTGATCTTCCACACCCCTCTTTTAGAGGTTCAAATAAAAATTGTTAATTATTTGTATCGTTAAATGAAAGTTTCTATTATACAAGCTTCCACAAAGAACAATTTGGCAAAATCCCCAATATATGGTTAAAAATTTCCCTTCACCGTATAACCGATTTGGCAACGCTATACTAAATTTTTACACCAAAAGAACGTCAAAAATATCTTTTTTAATCAAAAAGAGAATAAAATTCACAACCAATTTCTAACAATGGAACTACCTTCTTTTTTATACCATGGCACGGAGAACTTTCTTGGTTGTTCGCTGTTTGTGTTCTCGAAGGGTCGGTGTTATTTATTGACATCTCCTCTTTATCTTGTATTCGCAAACACTCTCGCCATCTCTCTTCCTCTTCCTTGGTACACGCTCGCATGCATAAACGTAGCAATCGTTATCTCGGTTGTCTTTAACTAGTGGTGAGAGTGTTATTAATTTAGGGATGGTTGGTGCTTGAGAATATTCGGCACAGTATGCATAATTACTTTACAATTTTTAGATTTTGATATTTGAATTTTCATATCCTCTTTTCTTAGGAAACCCAAAAATAAATATATCATATACACCCCTGAAAAAGCTAATAAGTATCAGTGAAACGTTGGGTAAAAAATTTGAAATAAACCTGTTTTATTTGCACCAAAGGAAATTAGATCGGATTAGCCTATTGAATTCAAAAAAATAAAATAACTAATCAGAACCGATCGGAAAGAAACACAAAAAATTAAACCTCGAATGGTGCCACACTATAACGCTAGTAACACTATAATGTATTTTAGAAATAACCTCGTTAAAACTAAACGACCATCCTAACCGTGGTATATAGTATTTCAATGTTTTTCTCGCCAATCACAGACTCTGTAATTTTAGCTGTTTAGTGTTTGGTCGGCCGATCAGATGAAAGGAAAAGTATCCCTACAAGAAATGCTGGTTTTTTCAACTAACACACTTACACTCTAAACTTCATGGCTGATCAAAAAGGTGTTCTGCACATAAATACCTTGGATCAAGCCCCCTATTTGGACAAAAAAAATTAAAATCCGCTTTCGGATTGTTGATACCGAAGTCAAAACGCGTTGTTTGATACCTCTCCCGATATTTTTGGACGTGTTTTACCAGTTGTCTCCTAAAGGAAGCAATTACCAAAAATTTTGTTTCAGTGAAAAGTTATTGGTACAAAATGTTTATTGCGTTTATTTACTTTTCGTTTACTTATGCGCTTTTCTTCTCGCTGCTTCACTATTCGCCATGGATTTTTATTACTTCCATACTACTATTTTTGCAATTTTTCTTGTGAGGTGGTACCGCTCTTAAAAATAAAAATTTTGTTAATAATTTAACGTCAGAGGAATAGAAATTTATGTATCTGTAAAAGGTAAAAGGGCGATGTCTGTACATTGCAGATATTTAAGAAAAATTGTTTGGAGAGATCATAGTTGGCCAATAAAAGCCAAATCAAGTTTTTTGAAATTTTGTTTGTTTGTCTGTCTATGTTTAGTCACACATCACTCAAAAACTGCTGTATGGAATTGAATGAAACGGTTGCATTACCATTCATTTAACTTAAAATTTAAGATATCATTTGTTCGACTAGACTCGGAGAAATGTGTTTAATACAATATGGGTATCAAAAGAAAAGTGATGATGAGTGCTGCTATAAGCGATATAATTAAGTTCCATATCTTATCTGGTATGGGAGATATAATGATTAAAATCGGACTCTGTCTATTATTTGTTCAGAGATGCATCCAAGCGGGGCCCTGTTTACTACTATCCAATATAAAAATTCTCTTCAATAGCAAAACTTCCGATTATAAATTGTGAATCGTTACAGAATGATTACTTCAAATGCAGGATATGAAGCACCCCATAGCTAATGCAAATTTATAGCAAGTTTATCAACACTGATAAATTGCCAAAACCACGTTCGTGCCACCCTAATACCGGCAAAATAAAATCACACCAGCCAGTCATCTCTATCACACCTTCATTATATTCAAAAAGCGAAATTACAAAAGGCATAATAGTGGAAAAAATGCGAAAAAATATTGGAATATTTTAGTATTGAGTGATTGGTAGAATGGGTAACTTAAATGGTGACAGCAGTGTAGTTGGGCAAGAATATCAGCGGAGTAGTGAATGTATTAATTATTGCAACAAAATGCAAGGAAATTCAGTGGCAAATGTATCCAATTGCGCCAATGGTGGATGTGCCTCAGGTAGAATATTAACAACAAATCTACGTCCACGTAAAAATGGAATCAAGGCTACTGCGGCAGAAGCTAATGGTTGCCCGAAGGTAAAAGTAAGTAAAGTACATTCTAAAGTAGTGGAAATAACTACAATTTGTTTCTGGCTTTCAATTTACAATTAAATCCTTGTGCTAAAAGTGCTTCTTATATGTAAAAAGCTTGAAATTATATCAAGTTTCTTTGGTGAATTGTGTGAAATAAGCCCATGTGAGCAACCGTTTTGTGGGGCACAGTGTGCACGCTACGAAAGGGGTTTACAGCGCTTTTTAGGGCTACTTACATTGGAAAGACATTTTTGTGCGTGCTGGAATAATGACAAGCTCTCCATGTATGAAAGGTTGAGAGTCGCGCCCTAAGTAATGGTTATTTATTGAAAACGACTAGAAAATAAAATGTTATGCCATGCATTTTTTGGAAATTTCAAAGTTATCAGCTGCTTATCAGAATTCGATTGAGTCATAAAAACTGTTCGTCAAATCTTATAAAAATTTGCATCAACTAAAAAATTATTTTCATATTTGATTGGCGCTTTCAAGGGGCTTTCCGCTTGCTAAGGGCTATAATTTGATGTTTGCTTAAAGTTTTATATACTTAAGCTATTACTTGAGAATGCTGAAACAAAAAGCTTTAATTTTATCAAGTGGCGTTTAAAATCATGCGATCTTTCGTTTCAATTTCATTGGAGAAATGTCACGGTATTATATACAAGGGCGTACTCAAGTATTTTGTGGAGTGGGGTATGGCTTTCAGTGTAGTTATAGTAACAGCAAAAACACTCAGTGCCGAATATATATGGATATGAACCTGGCGCAATGACTTGGCCATGGATATGACTTTTGCACTTGCTGTTGTTGTTCTTGTTTTTTTTTCAGCGACAAAAACACGCCCAAGGTGTGTTGTCGGAAGTGCCAGTCCTTTGCCGAATATGAAGCTGGTACGTTCTGGTACTCCCTGCGGTATTACCTATTTGCACTTTACTCGCGTCTTAGGACAGGCATACATATCTACCTCGGTCATATTCTAACCCCCTAACGAGTAGGGGTGTTTTTGTTAGACTATTTCCCGCAAAAGTGTGACGCTACTTGCCAGAAGAGATTGGTATTTGAGAGTTGATGTCGTGAAAGCCTAGATACCTGAAGTTTTTGGGGGAATGCCAGTCAGTATTTTGTTGAAATCACTGTGTTACGCTTCGGTACTACCCCCTCGAACATACACGACCCTATACTTTATAAACTATGACCACATTACTGAAACCTCAATACGCCCTTGTTTCTTTGTAGATCTGATATAAAAATGTTATCAGCAACGTGTTATTAGTATAATCGATCAGCGAGTTTATTGAGTCAGTTCGTTTCAATGAAATGACTCACCTATAAAAAGGCCAATGCCCATCGACACCTTTATTTTTTTTTATTCCAGTCCAGAAGTGTAAATATTTAGAAATATAAGAGCTGGAAAATTCGAAACGGTCGGCAATGAGCGATGGAAATATGAAAGCATTAATGTTTGTAGTCGTTGAGTATTGTCATCTTCACAATATGTATGTTCTTTAAAATATTTTGGAGTTAACAGTTTCACTTATTGTCTATTAGTCCTGATGTTGAAAGCCCTCTGTCAGATTTGAATCTGATACGCTTCGATATAAGCTACTTGCGGCACCAGCCAAACTGCCGTGGTAGCGAATTCGTTGAGCCCAGTACCGAGGTCTATCTGGACCTCTTACGACAGTAGTACTTACATACCTCGGGCATATTCTGACCCCCTACCTTGCAAGAGCAAGCAAAAATTCCTATTGTTGTAGCGACTACTTAACCTGCCTAGGATGTCACCCCTCATCCAACACTGTCATCAGGCTCTTCTAAGGGAAGTCCAAGAAACCTCGCGGCTTCAACAGGGCTGGACCAGAGTGAAATTGGTGTTAGAAGAGTGGACTCAGTTGAGCAGATGGTTAGTATCGTGGGGAGACATGCCGCATGCCGGGCAGACATTTGGCATGTCAGGGTTCAGTCTGGATAGGTAAGAGTTTAGTCTGTTACAGTATCCAGAATGAAGTTGAGCCAGCGTGACTCTTGTCTCCCTGGACAGTTCGCGTTCCTCGTCGGCAACAGGTGGGGCTTGTGCCTTTAGGACTGCATTCACTGGACGAGACCTGAAGTGAATGCAGCAAAACTTCCTCTCTCTTAGCAGTTCGGAGTAGGCATGTATATCTCACAAAACTACTATTATAATTAATACTATGAATAATAAGCCGAGTGCAACTGAACCTAAAAGTAACACGTAGTTGGACCATATAAAAATGCCGCCAGTTTGTTAAAAAGTATAATGTGAATAGCTCATGTCAATTGCATACCATTGAAGCGCATTAATTTAGTCAATTATGAAAAAAATACTTAGATGTACATAGTTATGTTAGCATTCACAAGCTCACTACCCAGAGACTTTGCTAAATATATCACCAGCGTCTCAGATTTCACAAAATTATTTACCTATAAGTTAAGTGCCTGAATTTACGAGATGCGACATTGCTAAATTGAAGCAAACAATTGAAAAGACTAGTTATTCTTGATGCTATAAGTGGGTGAGGCGGCAGTGGCATTAACTTCTAGATTGAGTGTCGTTCATTGCTTCAATAAAGTACTTAGTCATGACAATTTACTATATCATTCCTTCGAGGAGATTTTTGATGAGTTTCCCCTACATATTTTGCTGTGCCAAGAATATTTCCTCAAATTGACAGTTTTTATGTCGAGCATTGTCGATGATCGTCTTGTTTCCTTGAAATTTATCTCGAATATCGAACCGCTTTTTAGAAATAGCTCCATAAGCACTATGATAAGACCTGGCAGGCCCTCAACAACATCCACACAGAATTGGTAAATTCCCTTGTCAACTCTCGCTCGCTAAACGAGGTCACCCAGGCAGACGCAAGCGTTCTTTCCATGGATACTCGACTCACTCTGGCACCACTTCTGAATTGTTCAAACTTGCTGTTTACTTAGTTATTTAGATCGATCGCTGAATGCCGCAGATCTCTTAACGAGATAGCGCAGCACTTCAGTATAAGCTTTGTATGGGTACCTGGAGTGACCGTGCTTATTAGGCAGGGCGAAGCACTGTTAATAACAACAACAACTTGGGCACCTGGATACAAGGTTATTGTAAGCATACTAATGACCTCTGTTAACCTTCGGTCTAGCACAAACACCACAAATAGGACAAATGGGCACTTGTCGACGTTCGAAACATCCATACTTCCTTGGCCTTCTTGCGACTAAGAACGTACTAATGCACATCTGACCCTAAATAAATAAGGTATATCATCCCTTATAAGGGTTCTAACGGGGCACTGTTTAATAGGCGTTCACTTCGCTGGAATGGGCGTAATGTGCTTTGATTACTATATCAGCTGCACATGTATCAAAGGGGAGCGGAGCGTTCAGCAGCTGGTATGCCAATATCCGGCACTCAGCACAAGGCGGTTGGCTATAATCACCCAACCCTTACACTATGACCTCATTGAGGTATCAAAAGTGGAAATAAAGGCGTTAGCAAAATTCATTGACTCCACGAAGTCGAGATCGTATAGGGTATCACAATGGGCCCATTCAGCGGCCTAAGTGTAGCACTGATCCCCAGTGTTTCAGGCCATCCCCTGCAGCCTAACCTACTTATTTAGTGTCATATCAGCTATGTTGTAAACTCCGCCACAATGTTAAAGATTGCATAGATAATCGATTGTATTTAATCGTTTACCGCAACATATTTTGCCTTCTCCCAGTACTTAACAATAGTTGAACGAATGATGAACCTCTATATCTTCCCCATCTATGTAGTTAACACTATATTTTGCATGCAGAAAACGGAATAGCTTTTTTATCTTTATTGCAGTGAATTGTCTATAAATGTTATTTCTATTATCTTATCTTTTTTTATAAATTTACATCGAACGTTATAAGCCACCGTAATTATGGCCCTCGTCATATACATAAGTGCGATTAAGCTACGAAAAGAAAGGCAATCTAAATTTGTTGAAGGCTATGTATTTGGCTAGCTGCACTTTTTGAGATAGTGAGCATGGCCCTTACTGCTTCCTGAATATGATTGCAGAATTCTACTACTCATTTTTGTTGAAATACGCATCATTATTTATTGGCGCTTAACAGCCTAAGCGATTTTGTCCTTTGCTTATCAAAGCACGCCAGTCATTCCTTTGAAGTACTCACAACTCAGAAAAAACCGGTATTACGACAATCGGTCTGGTGAATACACTTGGCGTTCCCGATTCATAACCTACAGAATGTTGTAGCGTGTTCTTCGTGATTGAAAAGTGGATCTGACTCCGCCTGATTATATCATCTATGTACTTATCCTAATGCTTTTCCTAATTCCAAATTGTCTTTGCTTTTTCTTTCAGAATTACACAACCAACGCCATATGCAGTTCAAAAGCAAGTGGAAACATATGCGAAACCAACAGTCCGGCACTGCTTACACCCGCGCAAAAACTTTCCGAAATAGCTGCGGTACACACGAAAAAAACATCATTTGAAGAAGTGCCGCTCCACACCGCCTGCCTCACATATTTGGGCTTCTATTTGCTTATGATACTCGGCTACATCAATCAGTTGCTCTTTGTGCCGAAAGTAGCTAAAGAGGAAAATCGTGATGGTTATGTTACACTATATGATGCGTTTGAGAGTTTCTATTCGCGTTACGTCTACAGACGTGTACGTGATTGTTGGAATCGCCCAATTTGCAGTGTACCTGGTGCAGAGGTAACACTCAAAGATCGTGTAACAAATGATTACGGCTGGAGTTTCCAATTCACTGGCACAGAGACACGTTGCCTTAATTTGGGTTCATACAATTATTTGGGCTTCGCCGATGCAAAGGGCCCATGCGCTGAGCAATCCGAAAAAACGGCACGCGAAATGGGTTTGGCAATGACTTCAACACGCGTTGAATTGGGTACAACACAGTTGCACTTGGATTTAGAACGTTTAACAGCACGCTATTTAGGTGTTGAAGATGCTATTGTTTTTGGTATGGGCTTTGCAACGAACTCACTCAATTTGCCAACACTCATTACACCTGGATGCTTGGTTTTGAGCGATGAAAAAAATCATGCATCGATTATTTTGGGTTTACGTTTGTCCGGCGCTACAACAAAGGTATTCAAACATAATAATATGCGTGATTTGGAACGACTGCTGCGTTATAATATTGTTTATGGAAATACCAAAGATGGCGGTAAACCATGGAAAAAGATAATGATTTTAGTGGAGGGGGTATTCAGTATGGAGGGTTCCATTGTACGTTTGCCCGAGATTGTCGCATTAAAAAAGAAGTACAAAGCTTACTTGTATTTAGATGAGGCACATAGTATTGGCGCTATGGGTCCCAATGGTGGAGGTGCTGTGGACTACTTTGGTGTGGATCCGAAAGATGTAGATATATTGATGGGTACCTTTACAAAGAGTTTCGGCAGTGCTGGCGGTTACATAGCCGGCTCGAAGGTAAGTACCAAGTTGGGCGTGTGTGAACTTGCGTTAAGTGACAAATTTGAAGGAGCGTATATTCTGTCTTTCAGTGGCTATAGCCTTTGAACTGTCAACTTCAGTATAACCTTGTTTGGTCCGTCACGTCTCATTCCATGAACGGATGCGGTGACTAATCAGGGCGAAGTACAGCTACAATAATAATAATAGCATGTGAGTGAGATGAGAACAAAATGAAAAGGGTAAAAATTTAAGAAAGAGACAGCTTTCTGTAATGGGCTTCTCGATTAGGCAGGACGAGTACAACCACTGATAGCCCTAATAAAAACAGCTGGAAAGCGTTTCTAACTCTAAAAAAACAAGAGAAGCGGTAGGTAGGACGAAACAGGAGAAAGATTCGGAGAGAGAGGGATAAAAATAAGATGTAGTGAAAGATAGGGAGAGAAAGGAAGAAAGGCAGAGAGGGAAGCATATGTTACATCCTATACGGACCCCTCAATTCTTCCTGGTAGTGTTAAGCTTAATTCAGAAGTGAAGAGATGAGTAGGAAAAGAAAAAAAATGTTTTAACAAAAAAAGGGAAAGAAACATCCATAGTGGAAATAGAGGATTGAGAAGGAATGGAAGATTGATATATTAAACAGGAGATGGCAAAAGTTAATTACTGATGAAAAGGCAGAGAAGGAGATAAATACCAGCTGATTCTATAATAATCATTTATTTTTTTCAGAAACTAATCGACTTTTTGCGCACAAACAGTCACGCACATTGCTATGCAAGTAGCATGTCGCCGCCCATTGCACAACAAATTTACACATCGATGAGCACTATAATGGGTTTGGATGGTACAGATATAGGGCGCGGAAAGATCAAGCAGTTGGCGCGCAACACACGCTATTTCCGACGTCGACTGGCACAAATGGGTGTTATCACGTACGGCCACCAAGATTCGCCAGTCGTACCCATGCTGGTGTACCTGTTTTCTAAAATTGGGTAAACTGTTAAATTTTAATTTTCCTCCGAAACAACTTGCTCATTAAGGCTTCTCTTTACAGCGCTGTTGTACGAACGTTAACAACACGACACATTGCCGTTGTGGGGGTTGGCTTTCCAGCGACGCCTATTATGGAGGGACGTATACGATATTGTCTCTCCGCTGCACATACCAAAGAACAATTAGACTACGCGCTTGAGGTTATCGATGAAATAAGTGATGCGGTTGGTCTAAAATACTCCCGTAAACCTCGCGAACCGAATCCAATAGAGTATTGAAAAGTATATCGAACCAACTAGTTGTGCCCACATACATATGTACGTATGTATGAACATATGTGACCCTACTCGCATGGCAAGCTAATGCAAGCATATATCATGGGGTTCAATGTGGGAGCATTATATAAAAAATTTTATTAGCAGCTGAAAAGTGATGGAATTGTATACATATTTATATTGTAACCCTTCATATACAAAAGTATCATGCCTATCCAGAAAACATTTAAGGTGCGCTAATAAATTAGGAATCCGATATATACGAGTATCCGAGTAAAATACATATGAGTGAAACTTGAACTTAAAGCTATAAAAACACATGTTATGAAATATGAGCCATTGTAAACAGCAACAAACTGAGGGAGTCTGAGGCTCGTAACTTAACAGAAGTCATACAGAATGTGCTCATGCCGTTCTTAGAACAGCCCTGCAGTCTGATATGTCGTAAATACAATTGTAGCGAATTCGAACAGAGTGGGAGTTTCGAACGTAGTGGCAAAAATATTCCAAGATATCTTTGTTTGGATGCAAACCTGGGTAGTTTAGGTGAGCAGTTCTAACGGCTGGTTGCAATGTGAGTTGTAAATTGAGACTTCTTCGATTTGCCCCATATTCGTACCGGCCCCATGTTGTCCCGGCATAGGACATATGCCATCCTTGAGTCAATGACTGTATGGAACAACCAATATGTACATCAATTGAAGGGTTGGTCTTCTGTTTGTTTATATAAGTCATGTATAAGTGACAAAAAACGGGACCAAATAGATAAACAGATATCATATCCTACTAAGGACTCTCACTTGGGCAAACACCTCGCGAAGTATTTTTCCCGTTACACCGACAACACAAACAGCAGTACGTGACTGCATATTTTAGAGGTTCAACAAGAGTCAAATGATTAGAGAAGTGTTTAAGAGATGAAGAGGACTCATATACGATTTCTTTTTAAACTCAGACACCTAACGCATAAATGAAAATATGTTCTCTTTGTTATCATGAAGACCTGAAAAACTCTGTGTGACTTATTTTCGGTTCAAACTGTTTGCTGAGTTTTTACAAAATTGGGCTTCAAAAATTACATTTAAGCCAAAGCTCATAACATTCAAATCTATCACCCAGGCTCATATTTCTAATGTATGGAGACGTCATATTGGACTACTCAATTCTGTGCGGTTCGCTGGATAGATATGGTATGTAAATATGGTTTTCCAAAATTTTTTACCGAGCAGTTGGTTTAAAGTGGCTCTTGCTACCTACTCACACTTGTTGAACGCACGCATCTACTCGCTCTCCTCTCTTTTTGAATTACCTAAAACGTTTACTTTGAAAAGAAAAGAAGAAAACTACCAATATTCTAATTAAGCACTAAAGTACGTTTTATTTAAATAGAAAATAAGTTTACAGTTAACAAATTTACAGTTAATTGCTATTGATCACTTTTGAATACATACTGTAAGCACAATTAAAAACGCTTTCGTTTGTATGCACTGCCAAGCTGATTCAAAAATGATGAAAAGTCAGTGGCGGCTAGTAGTACGATTATCGTTGGACGATTGTATGTTTGAGTGGATGAATATTTTTTCGCTACAATAATTATTACTTTATAAACTTTGTAACTTAAGCATTTATTTAAATATTTGTGTTTATCCATAAATACATAAAAACGCATACAAATTGTTGTCCATTGTACTCTGCTGTTTGCTGTCAATAATAAGAATAATACATATACATATACAATAATTGCATTAAACAAACAATATTATTAATGTTAATAATGCTAGAATGGCATGCTTTATTATTGTCATGTTTATGTTGCAAGTATTATCTTTTTTTTTGTTTTATTTAAGCTATTACTGTAATTCGAAATCGCAAGGTTCCAATGTATTTTATATATGTAATTTTGTTTTTTTTTTTGTAATTTTAGTTTAATGTATTTTAAGCTAAGAATTATCAAATTCAATCAAACAATAACAACAATTTTTTCTTTAATTAAAATAATATAATAATAAATACATACATATGTATCAATGATGTGCCTAAAAATTAATTTTTATTGTACATATAAAAAACTAAACGAACAGCTTCAGAGAACAGTGTGACAAGGCTACTAAAGTTAATTTAATTCTTCGTCGGCGGTTGAGGTGGAAATCTCTATGTCGTATGGCAAAAAGAGGGATTGCGGAAAGGCCTAGCTTTTTAAAAATTTCTTGACGGTGCACTTTAGCAGAATTGTAGTTAATTTCGGGTTGTAATCAGCCCAACTTGCTTCTTTCAAGAACTAAGTGGTTTACAAGGCAGATACATCCCTTGACAAACACCCGCCTATTGTGGATGTCGAACAAGAATAGATAATTGACTATTAAGCGACTAGCGATCATCGAGCCATTGCCAATATCAACCCACTCAATGAGCGACAGTGAAACCTGGGAAAGCGCAACACAAAGTCAAAATCTATGGAAATATATAGAACCACTACGAACCTAACATCATAAGCACTGATATTAACGACTGTAGAATTCCACTTAAACAACATCTACTACTACTAATCCTTCCCCGCAGTACTTATGGAAAAAACCAAGAGACTACGTCATAAAAGCAGCGGGCAGCCCATTTTGTCTCTAAGATTTGCCGGATTTTACAGGGACTATACGTTTCACCCTAACTTGACAACAGTAGAAATGGCGTTGAATGCCCTTGGATGCTTTTCTTATTTGATACTTTCGTGCTGATTAATCGAACGTTTGATTTTCTGTTGTTGTTGTTGTTGTGGTAACGACAAAAACACTCCCCGAAGGTTTTGGGGAGTTTTGTCGAATTAACAGTCCTTGGCCGGATTTGAACCCGGTACGCTCCGGTACTCACTTGCGGTACTGCCCGACTGTCGTGGTAGCGATTTATGACCAGTGAAACCTTCTAGGTCATGTCATCCCTCCTTCCGTAAGGAAGGATAAGATGGGTAATGAGAGGTGAGAGGCATCATCTCCGTAGATCAACCATCGAGTTGCACGTCATTACCTTTGTGCATATTAGTCGCCTCTTACGACCGGTACGCCTACCTCGGGCATATTCTAAACCCCTAACCCGCAGGGGTTAGGGTCACTTGTGTACCGAAATATCGAATTTGACCGATCACGCTCTTTCGCCAAGGTCGCAGCTTTGGGCGAACTTTTTTTATTCCATCAGCTGGTATGAAGCCTTGCCGGACTCTCGTTAGCGTTGTCGTACGTCAGATGGAGTGGGAAGAGTGTCGAGAGAAGATGAGATGGCCCTTGGGAGTATTCTAGAGAAAAGTTCTTCGGACGATTTATGGTCATTGCTTTGATGCCAACGGCGAGTATCGAACGAAATTTAACAATGAGCTGTACGAGTTTTACGCAGATCTTGCTGCTCCAGCGCCAGAAGGGTTTCCTATCGACACCCGAATTCGGTGGCAGAGGAAGGGGGAGGCCTCGACTGAGTTGGAAAAAACAGGTGGAGGATGACAGTTATCAATGAAAAGTGATGAATGGCGTGGTTTGATGAGCAACGCCAATAAATGATGATGATGAATTGGCGTTCCTTTTCCATTACTTCCATAGGCGGGCTCCGATAAGAATATCTTGTGGGCCGGAACATTTTCGACGTCTGCGAACGTCTGCGTAAAGCTCATACATCTCATCACTAAATCTTCTTCGGCACAAGCCGTCGATAACGCGTAACAGTGGTAATGTACTGGCCCACTGTTCCGAAAGGTTCCTGGTTCATTTACCTGGTCAGGTAAAATAAAATAAAAAGTTGTTCGAAAAAGGTTTTTCAAACCAGGGCCACCCTTCGGCAGTCGTCGGCATCACCCCGGTGGGCATCACTCTAAGAGTCAAGGATTGGTAAGTATGCCTAGATGAAAGTAGGCCAAGACTTGTTCGTCGGCGTAGTCTGGAGGGTTGTAAACTATGGAAGCCCTGGGTCGTGAAATTTACAAGCTACACAATGAATAGAGGATGGGCGGTTGAAATAGACCTTCCAGCAGCAGTTGTAAACTCTTTGTCCCGAGTTAGGTTCAACAACTGCCCAGACTAAAAGAGTAAACAGCAAACCATCTGGAAAAGCTGCTCTCATCATGATAATTTTGAAGAGTGTCGTGGAGAATTATACAGTTTTACTGAAATTATTTGCTATCAATTGGGATTTCTATGAGGAGATGAAACGACCGTACCCACAAACTTGAATGCCGGGAAACATATACGAAAATTTAATATAATCAAAGTAGGCAGAAATAACAAAAGGAGGTTTGTTGGAGTGGCGAGTTCCATATGACTCCAATTAGCGCTAATGCGCCGTTTTGATTTACAGGAAACTAGCGTGGTGGAACTCCCATCCCTCTATATCCATGCCGCTGAGTTGAACAATTTTAGAAGCTCCACAGGCTTCCTATCGCTAAGCTCGGAAAGGCTCATGAACAAGGGTTTCCCTAGAAATTATATTCTGCTTCGGCAGTGCGATGGACAAACGCATAGCAGGTGCCCTACCGTCTCTTCCGCCCCCGGAAGGTCGCAAATACGGCACGAGGTATTGTGCTCCAGACCCATCCGTGCCGCGTGCGCCCCGATAGTCCAATGGCCAATGAGCACCGCAACTAATCTGAAAAGGTCACTTCTATTCGTCCTCAGAAGGGTCGAAGATCGTGTTTCGTTGGAGGAGGGCCAAAGACTCCTCGACACTCCGCAGGACTGCAAACGCTTCCACCTATCCGTAGCCTCACTAAGCCAGTGCTGAGAGATCCGACCCTTGAGGAGTCCCAGGGGAGCAAGGACCTCCTTCGCCTCTGAGACATCAAGGGCGGATCCACGCCGTGCCAGCCCATCGGCAATCTCGTTTCAATGTATGTCGCGATGGACCGGCACCCATATCAGAGAAACGATGTTTGATTTGCCAGGTTCATAGTCCACTCCTTGCACTGACCAACAAGGCTCGACGTAATCGTTGCTGATGCGAGAGCCCGAAGAGGCGCCTGGTTGTCAGAGAAAATTTCTATCCGATTACCGGTGATGTCTGCACACAGTAATTGCCCTGCATGCCTCCTGGATAGCGTAGATTCCCCATTGAAAGACAGTCGCTGAGTCTGGAAGACGCATAGATAAGGACACGTCCGGGAGTGTTGCGAAAATGCCCGCTCCCACTCTACAGGCCATTTTGGATCCGTCCGTGAAAACTGAAATGTCGAATTTCTAAGTGAATTCCACTTCTGTCCAGTCCTTTATGGAAGGGAATATAGCCTCAAACTTTGTGTCAAAAACTGTCCTGGGACAAATGTAGTCCTTTTTGGTTTTGATATAGGAGTCGTTAATATTCAGAGTCCTAACGCCTGAGTGCACCCTTAGATGCTGTTTCCTAGATAAAGAGATCGATCGGTGGTATGTTGCAAGTCACGTTCAGAGCCTCTGTTGGGCATGATCTCATCGCTCCAGTGATTGCGCCACAGGCAGCCCGCTGAACGTTGCCCAGCATTTTTCCAATGTAGTTCGCCTATACTGCTTTCCACCACATTATTCCCCATAGGCTAAGATAGGTCGATTAACTGCTTTGTACATCCATGCTGTGATTAACAAAAAGAGGACATTTACGCCTCACTGTGTGAAGGCCTAAAAAATTGCTTGCTTTGTCCTTTTGCTTGAATAAGTTTTGCAAACGTTCGCCATTGCCTGAAGCTCTAATCTTCCGCACAAACAAGTCTTCGTAATTAAATTGAAGCTGGAATTAAATACTAAGGAAAAGTGTAAAGAAAGAAGGAACAAAGAAATTAAATTTTTAAAATATTCAAAAAGTGCTGAAGGCAGTAATACTCGTATGCTCTTGCATTTGTTGTAATCAAGGTGGAAAAACCGATTAAAGTAACGTTCCAGTCTCGTTGTTTAACATTTATTTCGGTTGCGTTCCGGTTAAAAAATAAAAATAAGAACAGAAACTTGTGAACAAAACAATTTTGCGTTGCATTGTCAAGGGATTCTAAACTCTACTTCAAGCTTCAAGTGTCGAAACACAACAAAAAAGGCTAAAATCGTTTGGAACCGGTAACGGCTTTTGAAAGGGTTCACGTCAAAATATCGGTAACGGTTTCGGTGTGAGTCCTTGCTTGTAAGTATCTTGTCGATACCTTTGACGCACAATCTTTTCTTGTTAATAGTGTTTAGGTAAGACGAGCCCTATAGAATTCGGAGTTATTCTGGCATCCTGTATACTGTTTTTAAAGAGTTGGGCCATGAGTAAGCTGAGCGATTTTTGAGCTGACGGATATCGATCTGCGTACTTATTGGGTTCACTAAGGCTTCACACTGCAGTTGCCTGAAGAATGACGAATCATCGAGTCAATTCATGCTTAGATATAGAGATTATACCCGAACTAGGTGGTAAATCCGCATCGACTTTGGCTTACTCAGTTCTCTTAGGGACTAAGCAGCGATTCTTAAATTTAGAAAGACGTCGCCTTCGTTCTATGTAGAATTACAATGGATCGTTCTCCTACGCAAGGAGTTAATACTCAACCTAACAAACGTAACCTAACCTAACAAACCACAACTTCGGATACTCGGTTAACTTGGGCTACATTAGAACAATATACAATTTATGAAGTTTTCAGCTCTACCGCAGACATACCCGTCCTTACTTATTTGTTGAATATTTTTCTGCCACTCCTTTCATGCGTTCTAAAGCAGTCATTAAAGACGCGACTTTTTTCGGTGTCTCAGAATTGTTTCTGGCTCTTTTTTACCTCACAATCAAAATCATTGGTTTAGTCAGAGACAGACAATAATGATTAGTTTTATATTTTTGATAAAGTTTTCCAGATATCAAAGAGGTGTTTCAACCTTTGTTTAATTGGGGGCGAGCACTGTTGGCTCTGAGGCATTGTGCGGGATTGGCTTCCTCATTTTCGTTGTGAAAAACCCCGATTTGGGATTGCAAAGAATAAACTACATCTTTCGAATATTTCATTAGCTGATTGCGAATTGCATGCAATGCAAATGAAATAAACAAAAGAAATGACTACAGCTTATGTCGCTTAATAAATACAAGGTGTAACAGGTGCGCCACACCCCGTTCTATATAGAACAAATAATTTAAATAAAAGAAATAATTGATTTTTTATACCAACAATTTTGTTGAAGAAATAATAATTAAATAAATACTAGAAAAGGGCTCCCTATATTAAACATGTGCTCCGCACACCCCCTTTTCCTCTCTAAACCAATAATATTATATAAATAATAAAATAAAATAAACAATAACTCAAAAAAACTACTCGCCCTCCATAAAGCTTAGACAACCTTTGTTCTGTTTGTGAACCGATGTTTGGTAGGAAATACCAAAGAAAGTACCCTGGGAATACGAGGTGGAGGTGTTACCAACGCTGACCTATCCCTTAATAGAATGGCGGAAGCTCTATAAAAGTTCACCATACTCTGTGCATTGGCGAGACTTGAGCTTGCCCAATTCGTCAAAGCGGATATGGATCTCATTTTGAGATTTTCGATTGATTTTCGTAAACTCTTATACATTATTAAATCTTCTTCGGTAAACACCGTCGGCATCGGGTAGGGGACCATAAATCCTTCGAAGAACTTAGATCTCGAATACTCCAAGGGCCGACTTATCTGCGGCTGTTATCGTCCATTCTTTTGCTCCATATTGTTCGTTCGTCGAGAGTGGACTT